>OY284472.1:6000551-6394848 GCA_958336335.1 Dilophus febrilis | reverse complement strand
CATTTATTTTTTTTTTTGTATGTAATTATATAATATATATATTAGAGTGGTTTTTTTTTATCAATTCTGGAATTTGGCTGGTCGCACCCCCCAATTTTTTTTATTTGGTGAAATCATGAATATTGGTAAAATTTGGGGTAGGTAAGTTGAGGGGAAGTGGACCCACCGAGGGGTTAAAGTTGAAAAATTCAGTGTTTTTAGGCAGATTTTCGCGCTTAAAGCGTTAACGGTTGACATTAGCGGGTTAACATGTATGGTGGACTTAACTAAAATGAAACAGGGAAACTTTTTCTCATAGACACTTACCCCCTAAATCATCCCCTTAATACCCCTCCCATACAAAATTCATTCACATAATTTACAATATATTTTTAACATTATAAGGGTTAAAAATTGACATTAAAGGGTTAACATGTATGAAGAGCCCCCACTATTATTGAATGCCTAAACTTTTCTTAGAACATACTATGGACCTAAATCATCCCCTTAAGGCATCCCCCATACGAATTTCCGATTTTTCACACAAAATTAGTATATTTTGGTGTATTATATGAAAATACATGAAGAAATACCAAAATCTCATATGATATTTAAAAAATTTACATTTATCATATAAAAATTTAAATAATTATAAAATGCAATACTATTAGTATTTAATTTTGTTATTTATTTATTTCAAAGACATAAAATACTAATATACAATAATTTAATAATTATTGCAATAAGCAATTCACATGAAAAGTGGTTAAGGATTAGGAAGTGGTTAAGGATTAGGAAGCAAAAATGCAAACTAGCAAACAAAAATGACTTACAATTATATATAGACTTAAAAATATATTAATTTAATTACATTAATTATAGCCGATTCAATCCACTTGATTTTTTAATCATGACTTATAATTCTTGTAATAGTTTTTTGTTAGACAACAATGTTAAAAGAGTAACATTTAAAGATAAACATTAGTTTTTAATAAGCACTATGCTTTAAAATTTCATTAGAGCATTCATGGTAATAATACCTATAAAATGTGCACAATGAAGCTACTGATCGGCTATGATCCAATGATTCAATGGAATTTGTTATTGTTTCATTTTTGATCAGCAAAATTGCGTGTATTTTTTGGATCCTGTCACTAAACTGCAGTGTAGTAATTGGTGCACCAGCCCATATGTAGGAATTTTACTCTAGAAGTGGTCTTATAAAAGACCTATAAACTAATGCTAAATTTTCTGAATTGAGAAATTCTTTCGATCTTCTTAAAAATCCAATGCGACTAGCCGCTTTTTTAGCTGCAATTATTATATTATTACTCCATCAAAAGTTGTTTGACAAAGACATTCCCAAATTTAATAGGTCATTAGATTGTGGAATAATTGTATTATGCAAGTATTGGGTCAACATTTATGGATCGTTTGTTTGAGAACAAACATGCCTTTGTTTTAGATGGACTAAATTCTACTAAGTTTATCCTTCCCCAATTAGATATTGAATATAAATCTTTGTTAATTCAAGAAATCATCTTCTGGCGAGACTGAATCATTTGATTTGCATTATGATTACGATGTAGTTCATACGAAGAATAAAAATCAGATAGCAGATATTAATTATTATTGTAATTTTAATAATGATGACGAGTATTATACTTTCATATATAATTGCGAGCATGTGTGTGTAGACTTTGTTAATCTTTGGCTGCGTCCGACACAATATACCAAAGATATTCATTAATTTAATCCCAATGAATAAATGGTGACTTAGTTCATGAATTCAAATCATAAAAAGCACAGAAAAAATTTTCCGGCTAGGATTTGAACTCGTGACCACCCGCAATTGGGTTGGATGCTTTATCAACGGCACCACCAAGTCGTCTTATAATTATTAAATTATTCTATATTAGTATTTTATGTCTTTGAAATAAATAAATAACAAAATTAAATACTAATAGTATTGCATTTTATAATTATTTAAATTTTTATATGATAAATGTAAATTTTTTAAATATCATATGAGATTTTGGTATTTCTTCATGTATTTTCATATAATACACCAAAATATACTAATTTTGTGTGAAAAATCGGAAATTCGTATGGGGGATGCCTTAAGGGGATGATTTAGGTCCATAGTATGTTCTAAGAAAAGTTTAGGCATTCAATAATAGTGGGGGCTCTTCATACATGTTAACCCTTTAATGTCAATTTTTAACCCTTATAATGTTAAAAATATATTGTGAATTATGTGAATGAATTTTGTATGGGAGGGGTATTAAGGGGATGATTTAGGGGGTAAGTGTCTATGAGAAAAAGTTTCCCTGTTTCATTTTAGTTAAGTCCACCATACATGTTAACCCGCTAATGTCAACCGTTAACGCTTTAAGCGCGAAAATCTGCCTAAAAACACTGAATTTTTCAACTTTAACCCCTCGGTGGGTCCACTTCCCCTCAACTTACCTACCCCAAATTTTACCAATATTCATGATTTCACAAAATAAAAAAAATTGGGGGGTGCGGCCGATGATACAAAGCGATTTAAAATCTTCGAACAAAAAAAAACCACTCTAATAAATATATATTTATTACAATCGCACCTGTGATTATTTTATTTATTTATTTATTTTTTATTTAATTCAGTTTAATAACAACTCTGATTTGTTATAGACGTTTAATCTTTTTAACGATTTGTTTACATTTTTTTTTGTTTAAATTTACTATATATAAAGAATAATAAGTTATAGGCAAAATAATATATATATATAGTTTTAAAATAATAATATATTTGAATATCCCCCCGATTTAATTTGAATAAAAAAAATGGATAAATTAAATTAATCGCTTATAGCTCATAATAGTCAGTTATTTTTAAGTGTTTCAATAATTAAGACATTTGTGAATAATATTTTTTAATTGTGTATTTTTCCAGTGTTTTTAATTTTAAAAAAAGTGATGTTTATAAGAATAATATAATAAGAATAATTTATAGAATTTTTATATATATGTATATAGAAATGAGTAATAATTAATTAATTGATTGGTCATTATATTATTAAGGAAAAATAAATTTTAACAATATATTTTGTTTAACCGCATTAGAAAATTAGAAAAACCAAAAAAATAAAAATTTCCAACCAATTTTTAAACATATATAGTGAACAAATTTTTCAAAATAGATAAATAAAAATTATAAGAACATCCGTACCGTGAAAGGTAACTTATATCAAACATATTTTTAATATCCTCCTATCGATATACCACTTAAAAATATAAAATTTTTATATATTTAATAATTAATTATATAAAAAAATTATTATAAAATATTTATATAATGACAAAGAAATTGGACAAGAAATTCCTAATTAAGTATTTTCCAAAATTTAAGTATTTTAACAAAACATTTTAAGTTGTTAACCAAAGATAAAATATGAAATTCTCCCATTAAAAATTATTATATTCTTAATATTATACATCGATTGCCACTCATTCATTCACTCAGTCAGTCAGTGACATTTTTTTTTTTAATTAAGCAAATAATTACAATTTTATATAATTATTTAAAAAAAATACAAAAACTAATAAAAAAAAACCATAAAAATGATTGTGAAAGTAAATTTTAAATGTTAATTGCATGCAGTATCAATGAATGGATCAATTATAATAATCGATTTTTTTTTTATTATTATATTAAAGTCAATCGTTGACATTTTTAATTTTTATTTTGTGAGTACCTGCCTGCCTATATAAATAAATATCTCTATTTGTAATTAAATTAATCTTGAAATTAACCCACTTGTAATTTTTTTTATTATTATTATTATTATGATTTTAACCATTTTGATGATGACAGAGAGCATTTAAGTTAAAATATTTTATTTTCACTTTACTTTTTATTTAATTTGCAATTTTTTAAAATATATTAATTGATTTAAATTAATATATATTTAAAGTTAAAGGGTCGTGAGATGGTTAAAAATATTAAAATATTAAATTAAATTTAATTTTCTTCTTGAAAATGTCATCGTTTATATACGACATTTTTTATGAGTAGATTATAAACAATCTATTTTATTGATTTCCTTAAAACAATTAGTTACAAATGGTTTTTAAGTTAAGTTAAAATGCAATATTAAAGGCCTGAATTATGTATGAAGGGAGACATCGGATTACAAAATTAAATTACCTATTCATGAATTTTTTAACATATGCGACGATGGTCGATAAAATTTTCACAATTAATGATTTAAACAATTAAATTTTGAATATGTAAATGTATGATTTAATCCTTTACATAATTCCCTATCGTATAAGTGATAATTTCTTCTGATAATAGGTAAAAATCTACTTAAATTTACTTAATTTTTTGTAATAAATTTATTATTATTATAAATGACGAATAAATTCCACTATATATAGATTTTTAACTTAATAAATATTTTTAGCAGAATTTGACTTTTAAAATACTGAATTTGATTTTAAAAAGGCAGAATTTGAATTGGACCAACTTGAATTTGTTAAATTAAAAACCTATAATGCTTTACATATAAGTAATTAAATTTAAATTCCTTGAATTTCTATCAACGCATAGAAGGTAATATTTTTTTTTTGCACTAAATAATAATAAATAAAAATCAATTAAATATATTCATATCTTGTCAAAAATAAAATATTTGTAAAAATAAATTAAAATCAATGAAAATAATAATTATAATAATTATTATTGTTGTTGATCAAATACATTTTACAGGCGAAATATATAAAGTTGCAAAAACAAATATATATATAGTTAATAAATCATTAAGTACACAAATATAAGAAAAAAAAATATGTTAATTTTGTTTTTTTGTTTTGGTACTGCCAAACAAATAAAAACTTTTCAGAATTGATGAGTTACAATAAAAAAAAATAAACAAATAAAAAGTTTGAATAATTATTTAAATAATATATAATAATCCCCTTTAATAGTATAGTTATTTTTTGTTTTTTTTTTGTCTTTCCAATTGATGTTTTTAAAAATGAATAATTTTGTTATTTACACTTTTTTATATTTAGTAGAATATATTAAAAAAAAATCACGTTAAATATCAATTTAAAATATAAATACGCACGGGAAAAACATATTTAACTTTCGGCTTGGGTTATATTTTTCAATTGAATTTATTTTATATTTATCATAAATATATTTATGGATTTATTTAAATTTTTTTTCTATGAAATTGTGTATTGTGATATAACACAAATGAAAACAAAATTGTTGTTGATGAGTTGATATATTAATAACAATAATAATAATATTTCAATGCCAAACGGAAGTTTTATATACCATATATATATATTAGAATTATATTAATATATTTGATGGTCAATATTGCAGTAATAATTTTTTTTTTATTTTAATTTTATAATAAATGCCCTCAAGCAATTACTATATAGATATTTCCACGGATAGTAGCTGCAAACTATTTATTTTAAAATGATTTGTTGTTTATTAAATGTTAATTATATATTTTTTATACTTTCAATTTATTATAATTACATTTCGTTCAATAAACATTTTTTTTATATATAGGTCAATAAACTATATATTATTTATATATATGAATGAATGAATGAATGATGATCGCCGGTCTCATTATAATTATTGAAACGTTCTAATAAACACATAACCATGAAAATGAAAATCATCCAATTATAAATATATATATATATATAAAATGTATATTACACACACCATAGAATAACAACATATATAAATAATTCAATTGAATAATTTGAATTTGAATTATGAAATTTTATTAAAAATAAAACGATTATATTGAATTAATTGTAGTTAGATTCTCAAAAAGAAAAAAATGAAAGGAATGATAGAATGATAAATTTTTATTTATGCAAAAATTACAATAAGTAATAATTTTTTGAATTATTGTATCAGAATTTTGTATTTTGTGCTGTTTTTTTTTAATGACATATCCGACATATTTTCAATAGAATTTTATTTAAATAAATACAATTCAATGAGGTTGAATGCAATTTTAATTTTGTTATTCAATCAGATATATTGGTGTAAGATTTCATATATATTGTATTTTATTAATTGTATTATTCATATATATTATATTGACTTAATCTTATCGAAATAAATTCCAACACGCGTATATAGTTAAAAGAAAGCAATTTTTTCGTTTCTAGATCTATGAAGGTACAATGGATATAAAATGAAATAATAAAAATAACAAATCCAATTAATTCTTTGGAGAATGTATCTAAAGAAAATATTATTTTGTATGATTGTCTGTATATAAATTTTAAAAATGTTTTAATTATTAACATTTGTAAATTGTTTCTGTCGGTTTTTTTTCTTATTTAACTCAAGATATTCTCGTCTTTATACTGTGTCATTCAAACGAATATATTTGAAAATTTTCCACCCATTAATTTTAAGTGGGGCTTTTTTTAATATTACAAAAGTTGTTCTATGCAAAGTATATAATATAAATTTCGTTAATTTAAACTTTTATATCCCAGGAATTTCAGAAAGAAATGTGTAATTATAATATAATATTTAAATATTAGTATTCAACATTTTTTTACTACAATAGTATAGATACACGAAAGTAAATACCTTTTTGGTACTTACAGAATTCTTATATACAAACAAACTCACATCTAAAGTTGAAAAATATTTATTATTTATCATTAAGTGGTTTCTTAAAGAGATTTGTTATTATTATATAAATCCATTAGAGTTTAAACCACCCCCCCCCCCCAATATCTAATATTGGGTTTGTGAATAATTTCTAGATAATTTTTCGAGAAAAATTGAATGATTTATTTAAAAAATAAAATGAAATTGTGTTATTGATTGTTTAAGATAATAATAATTCGATATTCTTGAAGGGACATGTAAAAATGCATGGGAAATGAAGGGCTTATGAAATTTTCTGGGGATTTTTCTCAATTTTCAATTATTTTTAAATTACGGCCCTTTGGCCCTTAAACTTGAATTGATATATTTTCTAGACAAAATTTCAGTGATATTTCATAGAAGAAAATTTGAAAAATTCTGTTCTGTCTTTCTGTATTAAAAAAAATATATATAACCGATTTTCCAAAAAAGTGTATTATAATTTTATTATTATCAGTTTAAAACAACTGAATTTAAATTATACACTTGGAATCTTTATATATACATTATAGAATATTCACATATTTAATAATAATAATGAATATTATATGACAATAAAATTGAAAAATATATATTTATATATAAAAAAAAATATTAAATTCGAAGGTAATTTATTATATGTACATATATATAAATATCTATATGAATAATATTAATTTATATTATAATTTTGTTTTTTATAACAAAAAAAAATAATTATAAATTTATAATAACAATTATTCCATGCATGCACAAATCGTTTTTCTTATATACATATATATATATATTTATTCAATATTTTTGTATATTTTTTAATTTGTACTGTGTATAATGAGAATTGAATATACTATATCTTATTATTATTATTTTCAATTTTATGTAATACTTGTAAATTTAATTTAATTTTTTTTATATATACTTCTTTGTATATAACCGCATGTTAATATATGCATTCATTCATTTTATTAAAAACAGAAAAAACGTTTTTTTTTTTATAGTTTTTATATTTAATATGTAAAGAAATATATGGGTTTTCTTTCTCAAGTATGTAGCCTTCATCAAACATACATTTATATATATATATATATATATATATATATAAATACATATAACGCTCTGCTGTTTAACACAAAAACAAAAAATATATATATGTTTAGTATAAATTTTTATAATAAGAAAAGATAATGAAAAAATTATAAAAAAAAAATATCAAACCAATAACACACATAAAATTAAACATTTTCGATTGTATTTTTATTATTTATATATATATATACATATCTTTATAATTTATTTATTTATTATAATTATTATATACCTATGTATTTCATTATTATTTATTTTGTACAATGTTGAATGTATAGTATATACCTATATATAATAAAATCTATGATATTGGTATTTTTAATTTAAAGCAACATATATTTAAAAAAAAGTATGACACACACGACTTCCACTTCTATTATATATTCCATTCATTCAATATTAACTACTATAAATATTTCACATATGCATATTTTTTTTTTTTTTTATTGGTATTGTAAGATAAAACATAAAACAAATGCACTTTTCTTAATAAATCATGAGGAAATAAATATATATATATAGGTATTTTACATATATAATTACGAAATATTTTAATATATATAGTTTTTTTATATTGTTATCTCATATCTCCCAACAAATGTATAATAATATAGCAAAGAGAATGTTATTGTTTAGAATACCGCATATATATATATATATATATATAATTAAAAAAAAAATAAAAATTAAACAATTTATTATTTAAACATTATTTTATAGGTATTTGGAAAGTGTTTTTTTTTCTACTATTACTATTGTTTGTCGTCTTAAGAAAAACGATCTTATTTCACGTTGTATATATATATATATATAGATTATAATTATTGAAAGTGAAACCTTTTTTATATATTATATTGGTATCGATATTTGTTATGCTGTAATATTATATCTCTATAGAGTCTATATATATGCGGTATAAATATAAAGTTTTTGTCCAAAGTTTTCATATATATATATATATACAGTGATGTTCGGTAAAATAGGTGTAAACCAATTTTAATGTATTTTGATTAATTTCAAATACCAATATCTATTTGTGAATCATGCCATCCATACGACAATTTAGTACTTTGTTTACCTTTATTTATCACATGAAAAGAAAGAGATAAAAAATGTTGTCATTCGTATTTCTGGGAAATTAGCTAGGAATATGCTGTTCGGTAAAATAGGTGCGATATATTTTGTTCTACCAAAAACACAAGAAAAAGTATTAATGCCCTCAATATTAAATAAAATCTAAGTATTTCGCGTACATACCATTTATGATTTAATATTTTGTCGCATATCCCTTATTTTAAATTACTGCCTCACATCGATTTAGCATGAACTGCACCAATTTGTGGCACCTTTCTATAGAAATCGCTTCCAAACTTTTACAATTTCTTTCCCCCGTTCTACTTTGTTTTTTGAGCCGTTTTGTTGCAACCGATGTTTATACGTGTTTCCACAAGTTTTTAATCGGATTCAAGTCGGGTGATTGTGTTGGCTATTCCATTTTGTTCACATTATTTTGTGGAAACCAAACCGATGCTTTGTTAGCCGTATGTTTTGGGTCGTTATCTTGCTGATATGACCATATAATAGGCATGTTTTCTTTTGCGTATGGCAACATTTCGATTGAAAGTATCCTTATATATTCCTGTTCATCCATTGGATATTTTTGACCTAAATATAGAGGACCAACTACATACCATGATGATACCCAAACATATCATTAAACTACCACCTCCATGCTTAATGGTTTTTTTTGTGTTTTGCGGTAAAAATTCTGAATTTGGTCTTCGTCTAACATGTAGTTTGCCATCTGATCCATGCAAATTTATATTGGTTTCATCAGAATAAAGAATATGTCGTCACTTTTTAATATCATTATCACCTGACCAATCACGATGTACATGTGCGAATTTTAAACGGTGTTTAATGTGTTTCGCTGTATGCATTGGTGCTTGTCTAGCTATTCGCCCCTATAAATTTGATGCTATTAACCTTTTTCATACCGTGCTTGATGAAATGCTTAGATCAAGCTCTCTTACAAGTTCCCTGGATGATAAAAAGGGCTCTTATTTGTGGCAACAACCACTCTACGATCGTCATTGCTTTTAGTTTTACGTTTGTTACCCCTTCTTTCTGTGGTATATTTGAATTTTAATGCGTTGGTAATTATATTTTGGGAGCATTTCATAATTTCAGAAATATTTTTATATGTTAGCCCGGATGATCTTAGATCCTTTATACGTTACCATTCAAATACCGTACAATGTGTACTTCTACCCATTGTGACTTAGAAATATGTATTTATTTAATCCGGAATGTTTCAAAAATTAAATTTAAATCACTACTTTACCTAAAATTTATTTAAAAATTCACAAACTCACCACCAATAAATGTAATTTATTCGCAAAAACTAAATAAACCACAATTAACATAGTCCGCACCTATTTTACCGAACAGCATGTTCATAGCTAATTTCCCAGAAATACGAAGGACAACATTTTTTATCTCTTTCTTTTCATGTGATAAATAAAGGTAAACAAAGTACTAAATTGTCGTATGGATGGCATGATTCGCAAATAGATATTGGTATTTGAAATTAATCAAAATACATTAAAATTGGTTTACACCTATTTTACCGAACATCACTGTATATATATTTTACTATATACAGAAGCATGAATTATTTTGGAAAATTCTCAATTATAAATCAATTCGTCACAAAAATAACTATATGGTTAAATATTTTACAGAGAATATCTTTAATTAATTTTATTAATCTTTGGTTCAAAAACCATTGGTTAATGAATTTTAACAAAATTATTATCAAAAATTAATTTTGGTAAAATTTTTCATATGAAAATATATACAATAAAAATGTTGAATTATCCTGGAAAATTCTCTATTCTAAATCAAACCATTCGAAGGTTAGTTATAGTTCAATATTTTATTATAAAACACGTCTTCAATTAATAATAAACCGCATTGTTAAAACAATTCAAAATGATTTGAGTAAAGAATTCTTTTAGAAATATAAATTTTGATAAAATATTTTTCATATAAAATAATAAATGCAGTGAAAATCCCGGAAAATTCTTCATTTGTAGTCAATTCAGGTCAAGGAAAACTGCTCAATTATTATATTTATAATGCATATCAAAATAACTGCAAGTAAAATTAAAAAAATAAACAATTGCTTAAACAACAATGAATGGGGTTTTGGTGCAAATTTTTCATAGAATAAAGATCTTGGAAAATTCTTATAATTTGAATCCATTCGTTCAAGAAAACCAAGTTCAATATTTTAAAGAGATCATCTTATTAATTGTATATGATAATAAACTTTTCATTACATTTTCAAAGTGATTATTTAACGCTTTTTAAAAGAAATTGATTTTTTTTATAATAAAAAATACTCGAAAATGTAGTGAAAATCTTGGAAAATGATCAGTTCTAATGAAGAAAATCTATTGAAGAAAATCTATTATTTATATTTCAAAGAGATATATTAATATATTTGTATGTCCGCAAAAAAACAATTAATTAATGACCTATATAATAAATTCTAATAACCTATATAATAAATTCTAATAACATCCTTATATATATATAATAATAAATATTTATAAATTGAAATGAGTTCTTAAAGTTGAATAAGAAATAAGAAAAATAGAATAAGAATAAGAATAAGAAAAATAATAATAAGAATAAGAATAGAATAAGAATAGAATAGAATAAGAATAGAATAAGAAAAATGCATTTGACAGTTGAAAGAACGTTAAAATAATATGTATAGCGATGAGATATTAAAAATATTTACCTTGACTAACATTTATTTTATTTTATTATTATAAATATAATATAATCGATTAAAATAATTAATATATTGCGATATAAAAGATAATAATTATGTTGTATATTTTTTATTTAATTATTTCAAGGTTTAATTTAATTTATTTTATGGTATATAAATAAATAAATAAATAAATAAATTATAAAACAATTTTAATCAATACATAAAACAAATCGTTTTGATATTAGTTATATAAATGTTTATGAATATATAATCGGGTAAATGATAATAAAAAAAATTGTTTATTTACCTGTGTATTTGTAATAAATTTATAGATTATTTTACAATTAAAAAATGTTAAAAAAAGGTTGATGAACTATGAATCAAATACATATATATATATTTATGTCTTATATATTAGTATATTGTATATTTTTGGTTTTATTGTTTTATATATTATTTATATATTTATATATAAAAAAAAACTAGATTTACATATTTAATATATATAAATATAAATAAAAAAAAATGAATGGTATTTGCGGTATCAGTTAAAATTGATTTATCATAAATTAAAACAAAAAACTAAAGGTTTTTTAGATAATTAATTAAATAAAAATCTGTATATTTAACTTGTAATGAAAGGTATATATATACAAGAATTATTAATCGTATTATAACAAGTACGCAGATATTTCATATTTAAGCACTTGATTTGTGCGTACACTTCCTATATTATTATATATAAAGTCATATAAAGTATGATCTCTTTAATTTAATTAATTTTATTCTATATATAAACTACTATAAATGTCAGGTAGAAATATGTTATACTTTAATTAGTACAATATTATATAGAGTTAAAAAAATTAATCGGATATCCGCGTATACAAATATATATCTATATATAACAAAAGAATTTTAATTATATTGAAAGGTAAAGCATTTCTTTTTCCATTTAAGCTGCGTCCAAGCAAAACATATGTTTAATATATTTTACAGAAATTATCTAATTGTATAAAATAAGTTATAAATATCTGGTAAAATTTTCATAATTTTCCAATCGTTTATCAATTTTCCATTCACCCCAATTTTCATATATACAAAAAAACTGATTATTACAATGAAAATCAAGGAAAATTCTCAACTCTGAAGCAATTACTGTTCAAGAAAATCAAGTTTAATATATAACATTGTGATTATCTTTTATTAATCAAGAATATCTGGTAAAATTTGTAAAACGATCCGTTAATTTACTATATATATCAGAAATCGATTTGATAAAACTTTTTATGTAATGTAAAAACACACTAAAAAAATCGTGAAAAGTTTGGGGAAAATTATTAAATTAAAATCCATCCATTTCAAGGAAAATCTGTTCTGTTCTGTTTTACAAATAACATGTTAAGTATAAGTTTTAATTTTGTAGCAAACGGATTAGTTAATGGTTAAAATTGACACCAGACATTTAGATCTGGTAATAATTCAATTAAAGTAAGGAAAATCTTGGAAAATTCTCAATTCAAAGGCAAGGAAAAGTATAGTACAATATTTGACTTTGATCATCTTCAATTAATTATAAATATTTTGTAAAATTTACAAAAACGTCGAAACAGTTTTTTCCTAAGGTTTTTCCCATGAATTATATTACAATTATATTATGTTTCTAATCAATACATATAAATAATTTACTTGTTTTTTATTACTATTTATAAATTTTAAAGGAAATATAACAACGATCAAAAGAATTTCAATCTATACGCACACACAGTGATAAATAAAATTATTTAAAAAAAAAAATGGGTTATGATAATAATGGATTTATCGGTGATAATCCATCAATACCTGGTGATTATATAAAAAATAATATTTATGTACAAAATGAACGTCAACACCAATTACCAATTCCATCGTCGCAGCGGAAAAAATCCAAATTAGAAATATTAAAAGATAAAAAATTAAATAGAAATGGTGTGGGTGGTGTTCAAAAAGAATTATTTCAAAATGATGATAGTAATAATGGAAATTCATCAAATGATGGTGATCCGAATAAAGTGAATTCATTAAATGGTGGTGGTGGTGGTGGTGCTTCTGCTGCTGGTGATAAACAACCCGAGGGAGAGGTAAAACGTGAAGTATGGGGAAATGATATTGAATTTTTAATGTCATGTATTGCGATGTCCGTTGGTTTGGGAAATGTTTGGCGATTTCCATTTACAGCATTGGATAATGGCGGTGGTGCATTTTTAATACCATATTTAATTGTATTATTTCTGGTTGGTCGTCCCATTTACTATTTAGAAATGATTGTTGGACAATTTTCAAGTCGTGGTAGTGTTAAAGTTTACGATATGGTACCGGCAATGAGAGGTATTTTATTATATTCAATTATATATTTATATTTTGCTTCATT
This sequence comes from Dilophus febrilis, assembly GCA_958336335.1. Classification (NCBI taxonomy): domain Eukaryota; kingdom Metazoa; phylum Arthropoda; class Insecta; order Diptera; family Bibionidae; genus Dilophus; species Dilophus febrilis. Next base: position 6,380,913 of record OY284472.1, on the reverse strand, counting down.
CATTTGCTATTCATAAACATAAACATAAAAACAAATTTCTGATTGCTGTTGCCAATAAAATATTAATATATCCATCGTATATATGAATATATGTATAAATAGGAATTGGAATTGGACAAATAGTGGCGACAGCTATAGCGTCCACATATTATGTTGCTCTAATGGCAATTACATTAAAATATTTTATTGCATCATTTCAATCGCAATTGCCATGGAGTGTTTGTGAATTGGAATGGGGTAATGATTGTGTTGCATCTAGTGATAAAAATCTTTCAAGTATTTTACAAAATCGTACCGTATATAATAATTCATCAATGAATTTATTATCGTCAAGTGATTTTTATTTTAAGTAAGTTTTTAATTTAATTATAATTTTTTTAATGAATTGATTTTAGCGTGGTATGGGTCTGTTGAAAAAATTACGTTTTTTTTTTTTGGTGGGATTAACTTAATTTAAAAGGCATTGCTCCTTTATGCAAAGGTTATCTCAGAATCCTTACATTTTCGAATTAAAAAATTATTAATAATCCTTTTATTTCTCCACGCTTTCGGTATAGTTCCTAAGATAATTAAGATTTATTCTTCACAATTGTGTTTGTATTTTATGAATATAAACTTTTGGTGATTGTAAAATTATAATGATAATTAACAGATTAAAAAATACAAAAAGATCATCTCACATTGGCATTCAATCACTCACCTATTTATATTCAACAGAATCCATATATGGAGTACGATTATTATTGTAACTCGATATACTAACGAATTTTCATTTAATACTAATAATACTAAAGTACTTTTCTTTTCGGAAAATAACCAATTAAAACATTCAAAATCATTTTTAATCCATTCATTTCCATATTCCATATCATTTATATACAAAATAATTTTAATCATCAAATTGCTTTTTAATAAAAAATTGCTTAATAATAATAATAATACATTATATATTAAACAAAAAAAAACCTAATTAATTCATTAATTCGTTTATAACAAAAACAAAGGTGTTGGTATTGGTCAAGGATTTTCAGTATTTTTATTATCAACATATTATGCATCGTTAATGGCAATCATTACAAGATATTTAATAGATTCATTTAAAAATCCATTACCATGGTCACAGTGTAATCCAGATTGGACAAATATTTGTATAGATTCGGATGGTAATATTCATCCAATTGATGATCATAACAACAATAATAATATGAATAATTGTCATAATGATAATATTAATAATACTAATAGTACTAATATAATTAATAATGAACGAATTTTTGGTAGCCCGGAATTATATTATTTGTAAGTGGCGGACTATATAATAATAATAATTAAATATTTTTTGTTTGCTTTTTTGTGTAAAACAAGTATACACTTCTGAAATGGTATTTTAATTATTTACCAATTATACTTAAGAAGTTTTCAATTAATATATTTAAATTCTGATTTTTTTTAAATTTTTTTAGACGTGAAATACTTAAAGAAATTGATACAATACATAATGGGATTGGTATACCCGATTGGAGTTTAACTTTATGTTTAATTGGAGCCTGGTTAATTGTATTGTTAATATTAATTAAAGGTGTTCGTAGTGCTGGAAAGGCATCATATTTTCTTGCATTATTTCCATATGTTGTTATGTTAATATTATTGATAAGAGCAGTTACGTTGCCGGGAGCTCTAAATGGTATATTATATTTTATACGACCACAATGGGATAAAATATTAAGTCCACGGGTGAGTGACAGATTTTTTGTAATTTTATTAATCTATTTATCTATTTAATATCTCATATGTTTGGATTCATAAAGTTTATAATGAAAAATATGAATAAAATACTTATCATATAATTTCCTATACCTACAAATCGTATAGTAATTTGTTTTGTCATACGATGACCTCGGTTTACGATAAGAAGAACTCCTTAATCTTTCTCTTTTTATATAAGATTTATGATTGAAATTAAAAGATTGTATAAATTATACATAAATAATCTATATATTATATATAGGTATGGTATGCAGCGATAACACAATGTTTTTTCTCATTATCAATATGTTTTGGTAATATTATAATGTATTCATCATTCAATAAAATCAATCATAATGTTTATCGTGATGCAACGATTGTAACAGCATTGGATACATTCACCTCGTTATTGGCCGGTTGTACAATATTCGGTATATTAGGAAATTTAGCGCATGAAATTGGTACAACTGATATTGGTTCAGTTGTTCAGGGTGATACGGGATTAGCCTTTATATCGTATCCGGATGCAATAGCAAAATTTGATTGGTTACCACAGGTAAGTGGGAAAGACGAAGAGACACGTAGTTTATTCTAATAAATTCTAATAAATTTTATTTCTTTTGTGTATTTTATAGTTATTTTCAGTGTTATTCTTTTTTATGTTATTCATATTGGGTATTGGCAGTAATGTTGCTATGACATCTTGCATAATGACTGTTATACGTGATCGTTTTCCATCGGTTAAACATTGGCAAGCTGCCGTTTTTATATCATGTTTAGGTGTTGCGATTGGTTCCGTTTATTTAACACCAGTAAGTGTATTATATAATTCAAAAATTGATTCAGGAAAGTAATGCTCCCGAGTTAACAATTTTTTGGGGGAAATACAAAATTGTCTAACTAAAATCGTATTTGATTTCAACGACAATTAAATAAATTTACAATTTAAGGGTGATTTTATTAAAGAGTTGATGCTTTTAGAGATAAAACTTTCATGGAAAGTGGACAATTTTAAAGAGCAAAATAATTTAATCTATAATTTTCCCATTATAACAATTTAAACTGTAATTTTCCTATCATATCATTTCGGGATTACCAATCTCATAAATAATATAAATTCAATGAATGAATTTTTTTTTTTTTTCAATTTTAAAGGGTGGACAATACATTTTAAAATTGGTTGATTTTTTCGGTGCCTCATTCATTGCATTTATATTGGCAATTGGTGAATTGATTGCAATTTGTTGGATTTATGGTAAATGATTTTATTATTTCAAAACGTCAAAAGTCAGAACAATAACTTAAATAATATATGATTATCAATTAATTTTCTATTTATATATAAAGGCGTTGATCGAATTTGTAAAGATACAGAATTTATGATTGGTAGAAAAACGGGATTGTATTGGCGTTTATGTTGGGGCATCATAACACCCGGCTTATTAATAGCAATATTAATTTATACAATTGCAACTTATCAACCGATACAATACCGTGATTATATTTATCCAAATTCAGCGTATGCTGCCGGATGGACAATTTCATTTATCGGTATTGTTCAATTACCGGTATGGGCATTTTATGCAATTGTTAAACAATCGGGTAATACATGGAGAGAAAAAATTATGGGTGCATTTCGACCAACATCCGATTGGGGACCAACAGATCCAAAAATATATGAACAATATAAAAAATTTATACAAGAACAAAATAATGAAAATGATGGAAATCAGAAACGAGGATTATTTATTCGGTTTAAAAGAAATATATTTGGTTAAAAATAACAACGCAAAATGGTATACAAAATCATTGAGATGTTTGTGTATATTGTAAAAAATAAGTTTTCTCTTCTTATTCGTAATTGTACCTGAATTTTAAATTAATATTAATTTTATTATATATATATTGAAAATAAATAACTTTAGTTTTTATTTGTTTTAATTATATATTAAATGTATAAATTAAATTAAAATTTGTATATGTTAATTTGTATTTTATTTTATTTAATGGGACTAAGATGGGGAAAAATATTTTTTGGCTATCTATAAAATATAATTGAGATTTATCGTCCTAATTGATTTTAAATCGATTTGGGTGTTAACGATAATAAAAATATCCAAATGGATAAAATATTATTTGGATATTTTTGTATATGAACGGCTAATGCAAATTCAACTTTATCATCTGTATTTATATGAATACCAGTTAATTTAATACGTTCAACAATTGTCGATAAATTAACATAAAACATATTCAATGGAAAACCATATGCCTAAAATCAAATCAATTGTTATATATATAGATATATTAATTAATTGAAAATGTCAATGGTGCGATAATAAAATAAAACGTGAATCAAAAAAAAACAGAATAAATAAAATAAAATTTTTAATATATATATACTTTATAAGTTGTAAGAATTCCTGTTAATTTATCCATATAATTTCTGTGATCATATCCAAAACAAGCATCTTCTTCTAATTCAATTAATATTTCACGTAATAAATCAGTTAAATTTCTATACATTGTTTTTTGTTTTCATGTTAAAGGCAAAAAAAAAAGAGGATAATTAAAATGTATATCAGATCGAAAACCTTTTATAGACAAACAATTAATCTATACATCAAAAGTTTAGACAATTATGAAAAAATCTTAGGAAAATAAACTCCCAAAGGATAGAGATAAATTTTCCAGAAAATTGATTTATCTCGATCCATTTTTCATATCTATATATGATTCAATTAACCGGAAAATTTAATTCTATCATCAGACAGTTTATATTTTATAATAAAAATAAAAACAGAATTGTCCCTATATAAATTTTGATTAGATCATCGATTGAACATTTTTGTTTTTTTACCTATTCCAAATTGTTTTACGATGTGATCGCCATGAACTGATTTTTTTAATTATTTTTAATTCAATTGTTTTTTGTAAATTTAACGTATCTAAACTATTACGATAGGGAAAATTTAAATCATGTACTAATCCAATGGGTGGCTCACATAAACGATTTATAAATAATGGTCGCCAATCTGCACTACGGCTACAATCAAATTGTGTCATAAATACACGTGATTCTTTTTGTATATTACTCCATACCTATATAATGATGAAAACAAATAATGCGAATAGGCATGTTATTTTAAACTAGTTTATCTCATTCAATTTTGTTACTATATAATAAAGATGCTAACAAAAGCTGCCATCAAAACTGATAATTTATAATGAAAGTGCAGAATGTTCATACTTCGCTAATTTAACCACTAAGCTAAATTGCAGTGATATGATAAAGCGGATAAATATTTTACAAATTAAAGGTGATCAAAGCATCAAAGACAAAAAAAAATTACAAAAGCGAAAATAGAAAAAATTGTGTAATCCACAAAAAACACAAGCAAAGTCATCCCATTCTTTGTCTATCTTGCAAAAATTCGAATCAAAGTAATCAATAATAGACTAACAAAAAACATTGCCAAAATACAATCTTTCTAAAGTGTGTCTAAAGCGTAAAAAAAGCAACAGTATGAGTTAATATACAATTTTCAATATGTTTGTTAAAAGTAAAATATAATGATATTGTTAACGCACTATTGATTAATTCAAAACATTCATTCAATCAAATCGAATTCTATATATCTATATATAAAGCATTAATTTAAAGTGGCAATTTAATCGTAATAAATATCGCTACTACTACTACTATAAATAACGAATTCATGTACGTGAATTGCGTAAACCTGGTTAATTTGCATAGATAAAATTCTATTAAACTATGTAAGATAGAGATTAAACAAATTTCCAAATATGATCAACAAATATTTCAAAAAAAAAAATCAACAATAGCCTCAAATTTGCTTTGAAACCAAAGAGGTTTCAATTGCAAAAACAATAATATAATTAATAATAATTAATAAGTAATAATAAATATAATAAGTTTTTCAAAAAAATATTAAAATATTATTTAAATAAAATGTGTAAATTCAAAAGCTGTGTGTAAATTCTTATAAAATATGTTTTTGTATAGTGTATATTATAAATTTTATATAGCAAATGATTATATTTCAATCAGCAATAAAAAACTACTGATCATGCAAATAAAATAAAATTTAATTTCTACTCACATTTATATTATTCACCATGCAGTAAACAGTTTGTAATGGGCATGCTGTATCTTTAGCTGAATATTTATGACCCGTTGATGGATCAATCAAATGGTATTCATTTGAATTCATTTGTTCTTTAATTAAAACAAATGTTGTATCACCATTTAGTAAATCATTGCCCAATACCAAATAGGCGCGATAGGCTAATGTTAAATAATATGATGTTAATAAAACACCAAGATCTTTTGATGAAACACATAAAATATTCATCATTTGCTATATAAATTTAAAAAAAATACAATCAGTTAAAAATAAATCAATTTGATATTCTAAAAACATTACAAACATCTATCTATATATTAACAAAAATTTCTTACATCATTTGTTAGCCAAACGCCATTCAATGAAACACAACGATCTCTTGTACGAAATCGTGGTATTAACGATACAAATCGTCTAATTAAATATTCAACATCTTCATTTGTTGTATTTTTTTCAAATGGTATATTAATTTTACCAATTAATCGGGTTATACATACACGTTTACCATTCGATAAACTAACAATTGGATGATAGCGTTCCGTACGCCATGGAAATTCTTCCATATTTTCATTAACCCAATATTGAATTCTATTCTAAATATATAAACCAAAAAATATTTATAAGCAATTATGTTATACAATATACTATATATATATATGAAACTAAATAACAAAAAATTATTCTTACTTTAACATTATTCAATTCGGTACATTCTAATTGTATTGTGGAAAATTTTTCAATTTCCATTTGTGGTTCTAAGCTTATACAACATGTAATGTACATTGAGTTTCGCATTTCTGGTACATTCTCCAGAAATATTGTTGTTGAACCATGCATTGACGGTGCTTGTATTGTAGACTTTGTATAACCCAATAAAAGCTTTGGTGTTTTCATTTCAAATGTACCATCAATCTGTGGACAATGAAATATTCATATTATATATAATGAATGTGTTAAAAAAATTAAAAAATAACATTTAATTCAATTATAATTTACCCTTTGTATTGCATAAATTGTACTAAATGGTATACGTAATTCACCGAGATATTTACTAGAAATTCTTTGATAGATTTCTGTGAAACGTAAACGATCATCTTCAATTAAATCCTCAATGACTTCATCAAATATTCGTATACATAAATCATCTTTTATTACATTGATATTATCACTGAATAAAATATAATAAACAATTTTTAAATTAATAAAATTAATTAATAGTTTTTTCATTTGTTAATCATCTCACCTAATTGACAGAATTAATTGTTCACTCCACGTTGGATTTGATCCCGTTTCGGCTGTTGACGTACGAACAGTTTTATCTTTAAATGTAATCGCAACGTATGGTCTAACATTTGTTGTTTTCATTGAGGCTGTAATTACAAATATCCAATTATTATAGTACATTAATTAGAAAAGAATTTTCATAATACATTTTATTAAACATATATTTTTATTTATAAATACTTTGTTGTGTTATGGTGGTAGCACCCGATTGATTACTATTTCGACGAAACGTTGACGATTGATGTATTGTATTATTGATGGTACTGTTATTGGTGATGCTACGATTTGGAATGCCAATTGCACGATTTATATTTATTATAATATTAAAATTATGCAAAAATGTGGATGATAATTTTGTAAAATTTGATTGATTTATTTTATTTGGCATTGTACGCCTTTTGGCCGCTGGATTTAATGGCCGTTTAGGACCAAATATTTCATATATTGATGATAATAAAGATCTTTAATTGAATATATATGAATAAATATAGAATTTATTAATTACATATAATATAATTATTATATGATATAATTAAAAAATGTATTCATACCTAAATGTTGGCGGTTTATCCGATCCTATTAACAGATTATGTGAATCTAAATGTTTATTCATAAATTCACAATGATTTGTAATGATTTGATAAACATTTAATAAATGTTTACGACCATTATGTCGTTGTAAATCAATTGGATCTGACCAATCTGAATAATGATCAAATATTTTGAAATTTTCTTCATCTGCTTCTTGTTGATGTTGATGTTGTTGTATTTCACGTTCATTAGCCGGTATTAATTTAATATGTTTATATTTTAAATTATTACGATATCTTTCGTTTAGTAAATTTAAACGTTTATTTGAATTCAATTCAGTTTTTGAACAAAATCGTAATAGGTCTTCATTTAAGCGAAATAAATTATTATTTTCCGATTGTATATCAGTTTTTTTATTATTTAAATTTTTAGTTTTATTATTATTATTATTATTATTATTATCATGGTAATGTTGAACATTAACAATATCATCGGGATCCATTGGATCAATTAAATGTTGTTCATACCATTTTTTAATAGTTTTTTGTTGATGTACAAGATGATCATTTCGTTTTTTGTATTGATAATTTTTTTCCATTTCATTGTTTTGTTCATAGTTGTTTGTCGGATGCGGATGATCCATTTGTATATCATCCTCTGGTGCAGTTGATGTTAGCCAACCAATTTTATAATTAATATTACCAGATATTTGAATATGATCTGTGTCAACGGAAAAATCAATTGTTGAATGACGATCCGTAGATTCGATAAACTTTTCATTTTCATTTGGTATTGGTAAAAATATTTCGGTTATTTTATCACTAATCAATAATTGTTTATCTTCAAATATCTATATATTATTATATATGGAGTAAATTTTATATTCATTAATATAATATAATAGATTATAATGCTATATTAAAAGAATTGTTTTTTCTTATTTACTTACAGTTAATTTAATATTTTGTGGAATTTTTCTAGTAATTTGTATTGAAAATATTCGATTTATATTCAAATGTCCATTCGAATCCATTGGAATTCCATTCATTACACTTTGTTTAATTAAATTTTTATCAATATATAATTTTATTGAATATTTTTCTATATTATTTGCTATTTGTTTTTTTACCCGTTGCCCACTGTTGACTATTACTGCGGGAATTCTATCAATTGTAATATTTATTATTGGTTCACCTGGACGTCGTTTTGATTGTAAATAAATATCCATTAATTGTGAACGTATTTCATCAAGATCTGGTTTTTTTATATTTTGTATTAATTCAAATTGTTCAATTTCATCAGTTTGATTTGGCTTTGATTGTTGTCTTTTTTGTTGGTCATTAAAAAATGCACACGATTCATCATATAATTCATTTAATTCCGTATTAAATTGTTGATTCCAATTGTCTTGATCGATGTCCAACATTGCGGATGCTGGTGATGATGATGAGGATTCGTTATTATCCTCATTATTACTTATTGCAATGTTTGGTGTCATTGTTTTTATTATAACTTTTATTGTAGTCATATTATAACCTTGTTTTTCACGAATCAATTTTAATCGTTTCCATTGTTCAAGAATGTCCAATAAAATATCACGTTCAAATTTTTCTTCACGATGTAAATGATTTCTTATGTCACGTAAATCACCATGTAAATGTTTACGATTCTGTTGAACATCAACCAAACGTTGTTGATTGTTGTTGTTATTAATATTACCACCGTCCATTGTATAGAATAATAATTGTCTTAATGTTGTTAATTTCTTTTGTAATTTTCCAATCACATCCAAATCACGATGTGTTGAATATTTTCCGTACAACTGTTCAATGTTACGGGAAATTTGTAATTCTTCATTGAAACTCGGATGTCGATTAAAAACAATATTCATTATTTGTATTTTAAGAGTTTTTTTTAATGCTATTGATGGATTATCATGAATGTTGCCCATTGATGATGATGATATTAGAAATTTATCAATTCTAATGGGATTAAATGCATTTATATGAAATTCTTTTATACAATAAGATTTAAATGATTGATTATTATTTAATATAAAATTCTGTAAATCAGAAATTGTATATTTTTGTTGTTTATTCATTTTATTATCATGTGTCGTCGTTTTGTTCAATTCAATCCAATGCAAAGAGTTTTCCATCCCAAATCGATGGATCATCATATTTAAATTATTTTGATTGATTACAATTGTTGTTTTACAATTATCAATTGCAAATCCTTCAAGTTCTAAATTTCTATTTACAGTAGTGCTGTTTTGAAAATACATTTCTAATCTTTCCAAAACATCAGCATCGTTGAATAAATTTGGTAAGAAAAATATTTCTTTATTATCATATTGAATTTTCTCCTTTTTATATATTTTAATTGGTGAAATATCATCATCTATTATCTGTATATAAGATGAAGCCAATCGTAGACCATCTTGACCAACCGTTTGATCAACAGATTTATTTGAATTGTTGATTGAAGTTGATTGAGGGGAATCTATTTGTTGTGGTTGCTGTTCATTTTCTTCAATTCTTACATTTGACAATAATGCTTCAAATTGTTCATCATAGATTTTATCTATGAAAAATTTTGTTTCCATATCAAATTGTACCATTGATAAAGAATTTTCAATGTTCGAATTTCGATTATTCAAAACATTTTGTATTTCACGTTCTTCCATTAAATAATTAGGATTTAATTTTGGTTTTTGTTTTTTGACGACAATTGGCTGCGGAGCTAGTGCGGGTGGACGCTTTTTAGGAAATTCTTTTAATGGTATTCCCTCAGGTATTTCATTTTTTTTCTGTAATGATTTTTTTGTTGTTGTCCCAGCACGTTTTCGTTTTGGTTTATGTGCGAATTTGGTTTGACTAGGCATATTTTTTTTGTTTGTGCTGAATACGCGTTGTTGTAATTTTAGAAAATATTATAATTTATTAATAATAAACTAATGGATTAAATTAAAATAAAAACACATTTCTATAGGGAAATTTTAACACATACAACCAAGGTAAAATTTGCATTAATGATGATGCAAAAAAAATTAAAAATGGCCGTAACTATACAGCAACGTCACATAAGATTTTTTTTTTTTTTTTGGAAATCAATTTGCAATATATTTATGTACAAAAATAGGAAATATTTTTAATCAATTGAATTATTTTCATAATATACACTTTGTATTTTATCGTAATTTAAGCACATAATTGAAAAATCATTGAAAATCGAAAAAGTAAAAGAAAAAAAAACACCCTCATAAAAAATCTCACACGCATCAATAATTGCAATAGTAATAAGTAAATTATATTTAAAGAATTACCTGATTAAATGCACCAGCAATACTTTAAAACCAATCAAAAAATAATTTAATAAAATTAATAAATTTTAATATATTTTTTAATTAAATTTAATTAATAAAATAACCGATGCAATTGTTCCGCTTCGTTTTTTTTTCTTTGATGAATGATGATTGATAATGATCGATATTGCACGTACACACTACACAACACACACACTATGCCCCCATAACAACCGTTTCTTTGGAAACCATATTGGAAATGAAAAATATAAAGAAAAAAAAATTCTATTTAAATTTATCGTACTTAGATGGCGTATGTACAAACAAGTCAATTCAATTTAAAACGCATGGCTTTAAATTATATTAAGGAGAGTTGTTTTGAGAAATGTAAATAAAAAAAAAAACCAAAAAAACAAATAAAAAAAATCATAATTTTTTGTAAACAAGTTGATTTTTTAGTTTTCCCGGATTATTTTTATTTTTTTTTGGTTATTTAAATATTAATTCCGTAGGTTTATAAAAATTAAACAATTAATGTCTAGTGAAAAACGAACTGTATATGTTGGTGGTCTATCGGACGAAGTTACCGATAAACTATTAAATAATGCATTTATACCATTCGGTGATATTGCCGATATTCAAATGCCATTGGATTATGAAACACAAAAGCATCGAGGTTTTGCATTTATTGAATATGAAACAATGGAAGATGCATATGCAGCCATAGATAATATGAATGATTCAGAATTACTGGGTCGTACAATACGGGTAAATATAGCCAAACCACAACGTATTAAAGACGGTAGTATACGACCGGTATGGGCCGATGATGATTGGTTACAAAAACATGCTGGTGCTACATTATCAAAAGATCAACAACAAAATGGTGATAGCGAAACAGTTAAAAATGATACAACAATTAATGAAAATGATAATAAAAATAATGAAGAAGCAAACGACGTTGATAAAGATGGAAAAACATCAACAACTAGTAGTGTAACAACAGTTGAATTACCACCATCAATAACCGATAGTTCAAATGAACAACCGAAACGTAATCCACAAGTGTATTTTGATATACGTGTCGGTAGCAATGACATTGGACGTATTGTTATGTTATTACGTGCTGATGTTGTACCAAAAACAGCCGAAAATTTTCGTGCCTTATGTACACATGATCAAGGTTTTGGTTATCGTGGCAGTATATTTCATCGAATTATACCAGAATTTGTAAGTGGTTTTATTTATTATGGTTTGACTTAATAATTTGTTCAAGATAATTGATTTTTTTTTGTTGGTGTCATTTATTAGATGTGTCAAGGTGGTGATTTTACAAATAATAATGGAACCGGTGGCAAATCAATTTATGGTAAAAAATTCGCTGATGAAAATTTTATATTAAAACATAGTAATTTTGGTTCGTTATCGATGGCCAATTCCGGACCAAATTCAAATGGATCACAATTTTTTATAACAACGACAAAGTAATATATTATTATGATTGTTTTTTATTTGTTTTTACATTTGTTTTTATATACTTACAATTTATTTGTGTTCTATTTCCATCACACAACCCACAAACAGAACCGATTGGTTAGATGCAAAACATGTTGTATTTGGTCATGTAATCAGTGGAGCTGATGTTGTACGTAAAATGGAAAAATGTGGATCACGTAATGGTAGTACAACACAAAAAGTATCAATATATGCATGTGGTGAACTTAAATAATAATAACAATAATAAAGTCGATTTCAAAAACCAATATTCAAAAATATTTACTTCAATCATCAAATTGTATGAAAACCAAAACCCATAGAAGAAGAATTCAGATAAAATATCGTCTTAATTTCGTAATTCCGTTAACGTTAACATGGTACAGAGTATACTTAATAATAAAACATTGTAAATTGACCGTTAACTGCCTTAACCAATCCAATTGGAATACTTTCATCTGCTACATCATCAATAACAATTTTCTAAAAATAAAAGCGAAAATCATATAGAGATGTTATTACAGTAGAGATGTTATTACAAGTAAAACACTGGATCATAATCGAACAATATACAATATATAGATACTAACATCAATCAAACGTTTTTTCTCTGATCCACCAGCAGCACAAATAATATTATTTGCATTATTTATTAATTTATATGTCATTGTGATACGCTCCGATGGTGGTTTTGGTGAATCGTCAATCGGTGCAATTAATACAGAATCTTCTTTTAACAATTTATGATTGGGAAACAATGAACATGTATGACCATCTGGACCCATACCCAATATTAATACATCAAATTGTGGAATGTCATCAGGCTATTATAGACATATAATAATTATTATATTGGAAAATATTATAATTATATTATTAAACTAAACCTTTTCTGATTTTAAACTCTTCCGTATATCCTGTTCATAATCTTTAGCACATTCAGCCAATGGTAATTTTACATTGATACCATGAAATTGTTCATCTGTTAACGATGTGCATTTTATTACATGAGTTTTATATTGGAAAAATGTTGAATCTGTATGGTTGCTATCCACATAACGTTCATCACAGAAAAACACTTGCCATTTTGCAAAATTAAATTGTGAACACTTTGGCAAACCAATTGTTAAGAATGTTACAATTGAACCTCCCGATACACCAACATGGAATACACCACGTTCATTAATTGCTTTCGTTTCCAATTCAAGTAATGTTGACATCAATTGATTAATAACATCTTCTTCATCTTTACACAATACTTTACGCATACATCCTTTATTTGCCATTATGAATATTTGATTAGTTTTATTGTAAATGGAATGAATATGGAATGGTATATTTGTTTTTAATGGTTCAGCAACTTCAAGGCTTCTTTTCGGATGTTCTCAAACAGATGTAGGTATTATTTATTGTAGTTTACCTTTCCAAAACAACTAAAAATCACAACACAAATATAAATTTGTTAATTTATATACATTTTATGATTTTATTTATAGAGGAAGCTTTTTTTGTGATTGTCAAAATATCATATTCAAGCTTTGCCCTTCAAATTTAACCTCTCAACAAAACACAATAACATTTTTATTGTTTACCGTTTTTAAAGGACTTTGTAATGTTTCTTAAGTAAAAAAACGCCTAATTGTTATTTAAATTATTTCGTAGATGATTCTATTAAACTATATTTCCAATGAGTCTTTTAAGGGAAACATCTAAAAATGATTTGGATTCTCTTGAACGACAGAATCTTATTTAACTTAGAATATCAAGAACTCTTCTGTTGATTGAATTAAATATAAAATCTTTACTATACAATAAATTCGGTTAATATATTCATTATTACGGATACGATGAGATGAATCAGTTTAATCAAAGGGGATTGGAACCATTTTTTCGAATATTGGTTGTTTCCTTCAAGACATTACAATTATGAAGGGGTTTTCCCAAAGATATATATAACAAAAGTATCTCAAATGGTTAATTAAAGAGGATTTTCAAATTATTTCTTGTAAAATAATTGTACAAACATCAATAAATATAAATTCCCTTTAACAACATGCCATCAACTATTGGAATTTTCTATATACCATAAGAACACAGTTTAATAATCAGCGATTTAAAAAAAAAAAAACATTTATCTATTACTATAAGAACTTAAAAAAATACATTTTGTTGTTTCTTTAATACATTTAAAACATTTAAAATTAATCTTCTCATTCAAACGATCCTCATTCAAACGCAAAACAATCAAACCATTCATTCATATTCCTAAAAAGTAGAAAAGAAACTTACTGTAAAAAAAATAATAAAAAATACGTTTCTCTATTCCGCTCTACCAACACCACCATAACGGACGGTATTCATTCGGACGGTATTGCTAAATTGATTCTTTATCGTTCCTCACTGCCACCAAATTCATTTACTTTTAGCATTTCACATGTAAATTGGAAAAATTTCTTACAATATTCTGAATTTTTGGCTAATGAATTCATTTTTGCAAAACGACAATTACTCAAGTATGTTCCACCTTTTTGTTCACATTTCGGTGAAATTGCTGCAAATACAATTGTACGTGAACCTTCTTCAGGATCCTATGTTCAATAGAATTGATAAAATGGTATTTCAATTTAATCATTTCATAAAAAAATATTTTGTTAAATAAATATATTGATTAATAATACCTTAAAAAATACTTGTTTTAATATTGGTATTGTACCGGAATGTACAAATAAATCGGTATCCACAACACCCGGATGTACGGAATGTATTTGAACATTATCATTTAATTCATCAAATACATTTTGTAAATGTTTTGTAAATAATACTTGAGCTAATTTACTTTGATTGTATGCATCTGGTGGATAATAATAATTTCTAAAAGTAAAATAAATTATTAAATATGTTATTATTCTATTATAACAGACGCAAAACCGAAAAAACAATGCACTCCACTTACAATCCATTTATATCATCCATATTAATGTGACCCACAAGATGTACACACGATGAAACATTAACAATACGTGAATTTAATGTTGATGAACCGGCAGCCCGTAATTTTGGTAATAGCAAATGGGTTAATAGAAAATGTCCTAAATAATTAACAGCCAATTGTGATTCAAAACCATCATCGGTTAAATAAAATGGTGGTGCCATAATACCAGCTATTATTAAACAAAAAATTAATTAATTAATTAAAATATAAGTATAAATTTAGATTTTCAATTGTCCTTACCATTATTTATTAAAATATCAACACGAGGATATTTTTCGCATACAATTTTTCCAAATTCTCTAACCGATTTCATATTACCAATATCTAATTTTTCATAATGGATTTTTCCCAACATACTTTTAACATCCACAATACGTTCAATATGTTTTTGGGCTTCAATTGGATTTCGTACACCTTAAATAAAACATAACAAAAATAACAATTAAAATAAAACGATAAAAAAGAATATTATAAAATAGTAGAAATGTTACGAATTATTCGTTATATTAAAATTGATAAACTAAACAAATCTAAACAGAGGCCGCATTCAGAAAGGTTCAGAAAGGAGTTCAGAATTAGAAAGGTTCTGTTTTCTATTCCCATTACACAAAAGCAATCATTTAGTGTCATGTAATGTAATGTAAGTCATATAAATTCGAATAAGTCCTAAATATCACATATTAAATATTCTTAATTTGAATACAAATTCCATTTAACAACTACACCAGCAATCAACTATATTACTGAATTTTAGCATAAGAACAATCAGTGTAATTAAAAATTGGTGATGACACGGTGAATTATTATTTTTTTTATAATTAAAAAGATGATTTTAAATTAAAAAATAATGATAAACAAAAAAAAACGCGATTATTGACTGCAAAAAAAGCAGAAATTATATACAAATAAATATCAATACAAAAAATTAAAGTTTTTATTTACATTATAAAAGATTTTCGATTATTATTTTAATACTCATAATAAATATATTATAAATCTTGTTTAGAATATTTTAATAATGAAGAACCAATAAAAAAATTAATAAATAAACAAACAAACCAAAAAATTAAACAGCAAAAAAATTATAAATATTCAATTTTCAGAACATTTTAAGTATTATTTTTTTTTAGAGATTTAAAGTTTATTTATTTATTTTATTTTGTGTTTGTGATCGTCGTCAAGTTGTTCATCATTCAAAGTGTAAGGTCATCACAAAATATAATTGAAAAGGTAATTTTAAAGGAGTTGATTTAATATCTTACAATGGAAATTTTTTTATTTTTGTAGAGATTCTTCCAAGTATATTATTTATTCTTTTGTATAATGACAATTTTAATATAAATAATGAAAAGCAACAATTATTAATAATAAATTCATACTTCCTGGATATAATAAGTGCATAATAAGGCGATTTTATAAATATAATTGAAAAAAAAAAATAAAGTCACCGGGATCGCACTTATTGAATTTAATAATATTTTATTTAATATTATGTATATTTTATTTATTTTTTTATGGTTTTTATAAGCATATATTTTTGAATTTGAATAATTTATTCAATAATAAAATGTTATATTAAGAATGTAAGTGAATTGAATATTTAGTATGTCACTACAGAAGCCATAAAATAAAATGAATATAATCCATAATGTTTTAAACGTTAGACGTTTTCGAATTGAACACATGAAAATAATATCAATCGGAGGATATATAATCGTTTAATAGAATAATTAAGATATATAGCATTGATAGGTTATCTAAACGATATGCTCTTAAAAAAAATGTTATCCACTTGAAAATTGTATATTAAACAGAAAAAATAATAAAATAATAAAAACGGAAAATCAAAACTTGTCGTTTTAGAAGAAGAATTTTTAGAAGTAATAATAACTTTTTGTACACTTACCCAAAATAACATCCATGTCACAAATTAATAATTTTTCAACAATTCTTAATCCAATACCACGATTACCGCCAGTTACAACTGCCCATCTTCCGGTATGATTTGATAGTACTATCAAACAATTGAAGAAAAAAAAACACATTCAAAGATAAATATCAAAAAATTATGAATACATATAAATGTTATATTGAATACAGGTAAAAGAATTTGATTGTTCATTTTAATTTAAATCAAATCATCAATTTCTAGAATAGAAAACAACCAAATATCGCAGATTTACATTGGGAAAATGAAGGGTAGGTTTGCGACGATTCCGATTTTTATAGTAATTTGTTGATTATCTGAAATGTAGTAGAACCAAAAATCGATTTTGTACAAATCTTTTTATACAAATCATTGAACATTTATACCAATCATTGAACAAATTGATGAAATTATGGGGAAAATATAGTTTTAAATGTTATTAGATAGAATACCACCAGAGATATGAATTTGATTCTATATTTAATTCTATAACACAAAAAAAATCTTCTAGGAATCAATATAGAAATATTGATAAAATTCTGAACGTCGTAGAATTCATTTTAGATATTATTTTTTTGGTAAATTTTGAAGACAAGCGAAAACGATTTGTTTCAAATTAAGAGATTTTGTATCAAATATGGATTATTCATCAACAATATGAAGATGGTCTAATCGTAAATACCATCTTATAACAAAAGTGTAATTCATTACAAGATCATATCTAATCAATTTTTAAACATTTCAACAATCACATGACTTTATAAAATAGTTTTATTATCATGATGATGATGATCATTATAATATTTAACCAATAATACCTCTGTTAATTTTAAACAATAAATAATTTGTTTATAAGAATATATAAAATGCGATCCCTCCACAAACAACAAAAATTATTGTTATTTTATTAAAATTTTATACATAATTAAATTGACCCCACACACATCAAACACCAAACACGCTACCTCCTCTATAACTTACCTACACGATTTTTTGATTTTAATATAAAATCTTCAATTAATGCACGTACACCTTGAATTTGCCATAAAATTTCCGAATATAATTGTTTTGAATTTGTTGGCATATTTTTTGATGATCGTGTAAAATAAATTGTAAAAAATAATGCAATCGGCATCGATATACTACCAAATAATAAACATTTTAACATGAATGCTAGCATTTTTTTTTGTTTTTTTGATGTTGTTTTGGTATTTTAATATATATGTTTATATTATTATTAATTTGAAATAAACTTGATTTTATGTAATCATATAAATATAAAATATTGAATCAAAATAAATATTCAATATAGTTTTATTTATAATAAATTTTAATGAATAATTTCCACATAAAAAATTTTTTGTATGCCTTTTGTAATATGTATTTGTTTTTTTTTTTTAATTTTCTGATGATGATTATTTTTAATATTCCATATTATTATTTGTTAATACGACGACGGACACTGTGATTTGTATCTGAAAATATAAAAAAATAAAAAATAAATACTGATTAAATTTATCATAAAAAAAAAAAACCTTTCACCTATTATATAATATAATTATCATTTAGTGAATGTGTATATAATATATGCTTTTAATATATATATGCTAATATTAATGGTTTTTTTTTCTCTTTAAATCTTCCTCTATAAATGATAGTTTTTATTTATTGAAAATTTTGATAAATATATTTTTTTTAATTGTAAGCCCATTTAAATCTTTATATATTTTTTGGTCTTCTAAAAACTCGTGAAATTTAAAAACTATATATAATAGAATATATATACAAGCTATAGAATAGAAAAATTAAGATGGTAAAAAAAAGCATTCAGTTTTTAAAAGAAAAAATCTACTTCCACCAATGAAATAACAATAATAATATTAATAATTTAATGATCACCGCCCGGAGTAATTGAAACAATAAATTGAAATTGTTATACAAAAAGTTTTTACCTTTTTGTTTGAAACACACAAAACATTAATAATAATATTAAAAAAAAAACCAAAAAAAAAAAAAAAGAAAGTTTATTATAACACATTCAATTCAGTCAACTTCAAAATGTAAGTAATACAATAAAAAATAAAAAACCGCATTGTTTGTGTATTTATCAATATTAAAATTAAAATTTAAATATATAATATTATTTGATATTCTGTGCAAAGTATATCTATCATATCTATAATATTTACCACTATGCTAATAAAGAAATTTTATTAAAAAAAAAAAAAACAATTAGCACTAAATAAATAAATAAAATACCTTACCTTATTTAAACAAAAATAAAAATAAAGACAATAAAATCAACACTCAATCGTATATTAATAATAATAATTCTATATAAATAAAATTAATAAATTAAATTCGTAATGATAAATACAAAAATTCCATTCACACAACCAAAAAAAAAAACGAACAAATCACAAGAACGGTCAAATAACAACTACGGATCGCAAATGATTTTTAATATAATATATTAAATAATTATTTATTTATATATAATATTGTTTTTATGATTGAAAATTTTGTGAATGAATAGAAAGAAAAAAAAAAGAATTGTGTTGATGATGTGCAATACCTTTAACATTTTTCATAGTGTTGAAGGTAAACCATATATTTAAATATATAAATGTTCATATGCTAATTAATTAACCATATATATATATATATACATTTTATGATTAAAAACACATTAGAGTTCATATATAAAATAAAAAAAAAATAAATAAATGTTGTTGGTAAATACCAAAAAATTATTATAAATACCTAAATCGTTTACAGCAGAGATCGGGTTTTGTAATATATGTATTATAGTGATTATAGTTATACTTATATTTATATATATATATATATATATATACCTAACATCATCAAATCAATCCTACCTTTATTTTATTTATGATTATTATTTTTCAAAGCCAAGATCAACTAAAACACTTACGTATTTATATTATTGTAACTTTAACTAATACAAATTTATGAAATGTGTTAAAAAATCAAACACTTTTATATATTTCTGCTTGTATATATAAAAAAATTAAAATTTGTAGTTAGACCAACACGTAAAAGGATAAGCAATTATGAGATTTCAATGGAGGACATAAGAAAGAGTTTTTTTTTCTCTATAAATATATAGCACCAATCAATTCCTCATAAAATTTTAATAGTACACGCAATGTTTAACTCTATAAAAAATATAAAACTTAGAAACGATGGATGAGATATTCCCACAAATTCACGATGATTTTGCATCATCAAACCAACCTATATACCGATTCAAAATTTCATGTCAATTGGTTAAAACGCACCCACCGAAATATCTCTAATAGTCTATTGAATGTGAATGGGAGTAAAGAGAGGTTATAGATCAGAAAACCCAGAATATAAATTTGAATAAATCATAACATTATTGCAAGGGAATAGGTAGATGGTCTTAAAAACACTTTGATTTTATCTGGTAAACGAAAAAAAAAACAAAATCTGATTAATATTTTCTAAAATCACAAAATGTATAGTGTCATAATCGATTGACATACAAACTTAGGGAAATCTTTATTTTTTTAAAAGCAATTCATGTGAAATGTATAGAGAATAGCAAAAATAATGGTCTTACATACGTTATTTAGATTAGGTCTGGACAAAATTTAAAGTCAAAACTGTTTCAATTAAAATTTCATTCAATATTAGACGATAAAAAAAATGTGTAATTAAGTCAAATCAATGAGATGAATCCAATATTTAAATGCTACTTTTCATTTATCGCAGTTGTTATTAATTTTATTTAAATGGAAAACTCTATATATATACATTCTGGTGTGATGAGCTTCAACAATCAATTCAGTAAACTTATAACATTAATATATCTGATTATAGTGTAAATTTTGTTGAACTATTCTGATCGTATGGACAATAGAATTTATTGTATTAAATCACAATTGAAAACCAACAATCCTAATATAGGAAGGACAATTTCATAAAGCTATTAAAATAAAATCCCATCTATTTTTTGTCATAAAATATGAAAAAAAAAAAATGTGTGGATCACCTTTTCTAATAGGCAAAATTTGAATTAATTTACATGAATATATAAACTCATTTATACTTTTATATATATAATAATATTAAAATGATGTATGAATGATAAATGAAAAAAATTAAAAACATTAAGTAAATATCAATAAGTAAAGTGTATTTAGATTGAATAATAAATAAGAAAAAAAAATAATAATAAAAAGTGTTAATATTAGATAAGAATTTACTGAATTTATTATAAATAAAATGTTAGCTATAGCTAAAAAAAAACACCGATTTATAGATGTTTGATTTATTAAATATTCTTGGAACAGAACAAAATTCTCTAATATAATCTCAGGCAGAATAAAGACAGCATAAAGGGGGGAGTGAAGATCTCCTAGAGATTTTCCGATAATATCCCCCAAAAAGGATAAATTGGGTTAAATAAAAAACCATATATTATTTAAATTAATTTTAAAAATAGCCTATACATTGAATGTATGAATGAATGACACAAATTACAATCGAATTTGTAATTCCAGCGTTTAATTACCATTTATGTTATGTTACCATTTATTATGTTATTTCTAGATTAGATTAGACTTTTTGATATCGCAATAATTAATATATAAAAAAGCTCAAAGGTTATCTCCTTAATGCAAAACATTCCATTGTATATTTGGGTAGAAAATCAATGTATATAAACAATTACATACATTTTTAATGGTAATTCCATGCCATGATATGTTAAATTAATATATAAAATTAATTAATTTTAAAGCCAAATCCCCAATAAACAATGAATTGAATGGTAAAATCATTAAAATAATTATATTATTTCTTTTAAATTACATTTCAATCGCAATTTTACTTTATCTAAATGATTAAAAATAATATATTTTATTTTGATTTGTCCTTCTTTTTTTTATGACATACAAAAATAATTGATTAGAATTTTTCTAGTTGATATTAGAAAATATCGATTTAGCTAGAATATCTATTTTATAAGGATTATATGATTCGTATATTAACAAATTCCTGATCCTGGCCAATCAAATGCCATTACAAAAAACCAGATATAATTGATATCCATTCATGTGACAAAACTATACAATAATAAAACCTCTATGAAATTTTTACATTTCTAAATAAATAAAACAGTTTTTATCTTCTTTATGAAAATTAGGGAATCGTTAACGAATTCAAATTCTTCCCAAAGGTTATATTATCCGGGAAATATTCAAAATTTTAGGAATAATGTATTATAAATACCATCCTATTAGATTATTTATTACGCTATTTGGAAGAGTACTCATAAGAACTCTGATTGTGAGTGCCATTGGATTAACAACACCATAAAAATGTTCCGCAAACTAGTATGAATAGAAATGTTATCTTTTTGAAATCACCAGGATTTGATTTTAGTGATTTCATTGGTATGAAATCCGAATATTATATCGATGTATTAATTTAAATTCTGTGACTATACGCCGATAGTTGGGTTGACTTTCTTAGGGAAAGTTGTCAAAAATGTCTGGGTATTTCAATAACAAATTATCCGCTGCCATTCATACTAGCAGGAAATGGCAAAGAATGTTTTCCAATCAATCAAAGAGCTTCATAATGGGCAATATAAAATTATAAATGCTGTTAATTTCTTGTATAGCAAGTTTTTATATTAGATTTTTTATTATGCAAACCTTTCTCTAGAATTTTTGGATATTTAATATGATAATAATTCAAAATTCATTAACAATTCTAGCATTTTCACAGAGATGAAAAATGTTTTATTTAATTACGGGAACCTTTTTATTGAAGAAAATTTGTAAAAATTACATTGTCTAGTGCAAAAAAAATACCCCTTTTCAAGGATATTTCATTTACATTATTACAACGAATCAATTTTCTAATGATTAAAACTAATAAATGAATTGGAAATTTAATAATCAATATACACACAAACAACAGATAACTAATAACAAATGACATTAAGAATATTCTATTAAATACTTATCAATTAATTAATTAAATACCTTTTTTCCGTATTAATAGTGTTTTATTTATTTAATATGCCGACCAATTTCACAATCACACACAATTTTAATATAAAAATGATGTAATAAAATTTAATTTAAATCTTCTTTTTTGTATATAAAATTATTATATAAAAAATAAAATTTATTATATATTAAAATTATTAAGTAGTTTTTTAAGTTTTATCGGACTCCGGCATTATTTCATTTATATTTTTTTTATAATAAATTAATTAATAAATAAAATAATAAAACTGATATGAATAAAAAATTACAAAAATGATTTGTTTGTTTGTTTATATAAAAAATTAAAAATTTGTGTTTATGTTTATGAAGAATGAGAAAACGTGAAGAAGAAAAAAATTGTTGACTGAGGAAAATTCAAAACAGAGAGATGAAAATAAAATTGATTTACGAAAAATATATAAAAGAACACAATTTATCGAAAGAAAATTATATTTTCACCCATTCGATAGACACATTTTCGAATTCGAAATGGAAATATAAAACAATTTTTTGGTTTGGATGGAATATTTAATAAAAATAATTGTACCACCAAAAATTATACACTTAATAAGTTGTATTTTATACTAATAATGAATTTTAAAAAGTGAAAAAAGATTGTTTAATTTTCCCAAAAAGGATATAAAAAGAACTTATAACAAATTTTTGAAGAAATTTTCCTTTTATATGATGATATGAGACAATATCCAAATACATAAAATAATACTTAAAATTATGAATAAAAGACATAAAAAATTATTGGAATGAATCCCAATTCAAAAACATTCATGGTTTTTCATTGGTTTATAAAAGAATCCTTAAAAATTATTCAATTATTTTCAATTATAGACTAGATTAACTTATATCCTTTAAGTGATTTATTCGTCCTTATGGTGAGATTATAAAATAAATTATAATGTACTAATTGAATGTGAAAAAAATCAATTTCAATAAGGATTTAAATGATGGTTAAAAATGAGATTTTTCAATAGATTAAAAGAAGTTTTGAATATCCACATTTTAAAAGATTAAAAAGGTAAGATGTTATCTTTATTTTTCAATTCTTAAAAGAATTCATTGAAAATAATTAATCTTTCCAGTGTGCTGTTAAGTATAAGAAAAGAAAATTAGATCAATACCGCATTATAGTGAATAATCAGAGGAAATAACATATTATAAAAGTATCAACAATAACTCGGATTAAACAGAAAAAATGGAAATAAATCAATCTAATATGGATTCAGGATTCAATAACCCATTGAGTTCTGGGGTTGGATATAAGCGAGGTTATATTTTGGATGTTAAAACCAATCTTTGGTGGTAAATTATCTATAATAATATACAAAAATCCAATACTTTTCTTTCATCATTCATTTTAATAAATTAAGATTAATTGTCTATACAATTTAAAAGATTCTCGTATTTAATATTACCTATATAATTATCCATTCATACAGATGTTATATATATAAATGATATCGTTTAAAAAGGATATACTGAATGATCTATAGCATTATTCCTTTGGAAATAAATACCATTAATGGACACAATATCTCGATTGTCCTATTGAATATATTATAATCTTGTGAATTTAATCTTGAATCTGAATTATTCTATATAGTTATATAATACATTTTTAATATAATTCATTTTAAATCAATCAAATAAAGGAATAAATTAAATATATCAAACATATTCGTGTTCTAATAAATATTTTTAAATGTTTAAATTGAAAGAACAGGATAATTTAAAAGCACGATTTTATCCATAAATTTTACAATTGAAATGCTGAACATCGAAACTGAAGGAAATTATAGTTTATTATAGATACAATAATATATAAGGATCTTTAGAACATCAGAATATAAAAAGCATCTTATTCTCAATGATTTCCAGAAGGATATCTCAATATCCCTTGAGTTATTATTCTTTATTCTTTATTGAAATTTTAATATATATTATAATAATTATAAACACATATCTTTTATTGTTTTAGAATACACTTTAAGGATATGTATTAAATTTTCCAACAAAATACCATTTAAATTGTCAAGGATAATTTAAATAAAACGATTTGAAGTTAAATATTCAAAGGATATTCAAATGAAAATCCAATTTACAATTTTATAGAAATTATATACTTTTAAAGTTTTGAAAACACCTTTCCCATTTGTAATTATTCAGCAAAAATTACCAATATTTTTGTTTTTTTTTAAGAGAATCTACGTAAAGCCCATATTAGAATTAATATTTAAATTTTATATGTTATTTTATTTTATTAAATATACGAATACGAAGTCGAGGGGTATTTGCATATAAAAATATATAATAAAATGATTTTAATAATTATAATTTATAAAGAATTATAACAACATAAAATTATTACCATGTGGTTGCGATAAAAAAATCTCTACCATTCAAAATTATATGAGAAAAAGAAAAGCCATATACAAACAAAAAAAAAACAAATCAAATAAAAAAGCAGGACAAAATCACCATTCACGAATCAAAAAAACAAAAACGAATGATAACAAAATTATTATGATGCTGCTTATGTGTTTTTGAATAATAAGTTTTATAATCAAAAGTCATTATATTATAATATGAAATTATTATAACAATTAATTTCTTTAAATTCATTTTTAGTATTGTTTTGTGTGAATTTCCGAAAGGTTTATAATTTAGCAGTGCGTTTAATTACGTGTTTATTTTTTTTTTTCTTAAAAATAAAATGAATAAATTATTAATTATTTTACTTATTAATGTATCTATAATATTTAAATTTATTAGTGCATTTGGTGGAAAATATAATGTTTCATTTGATGGTATATATATAAATTATTATATTGATTTGCCGAGTTTGAATCAAAAAATTCGATAACCATTCATTCATTCATTCATTCATTGCGAGATTTATTTGGTTTATTTTTTTTTAAATGTGTGTCTTTGAACTATGTATTTTTTTTTTGTTTTTTTTTTCGTTTGTTTGCAGATTTACAAAAATGTAATGAATATACGGCTGTTACCGGATACGGTTATCAAACATATTTTGAAATAGATGATATTAAAAATACACGTCAACCAGATGAAATTTTACATATAAAATTATTTATATTGGCATTAAAAGATGCACATATATTATTTACACCAACAAAATCACCAAATGACAAGGTTCCACTTTATGAAATAGGTATACGTATATATGGTAAAATTTTAAAAAGATTGTTTGAAAAGGGATATAGTTTTCAAATTTAATAAATACTAATATAGTGATTATTTCCATTTATAAGAAAAACTTTAAAGTCATTCAAGAAACTCTAAATCTAAATCTAAATTCTGTATAGAATTTTAAAAGTTAAAAAATACCACAAATTCTTTTATATAACAAATAATCTTATAAATATATATCTATATAGGATTATTGACCATCAAAAAGACATTATCAATATTTTACAATTTATGCATTTAATAATATAACCATTAAACAAATTTATATAGTATATAAAATAAAATGTTGAAAACTTAAACTGAAAATCGGATGATTCACAACAAAAAATATAAATAGTACATTTTAATTTTAATATGCGTAGGAAGGAATATTATATCCATGTTCTGTTCTGTTGCGTTAATGTTCACAAAAGTTGATAAGCACATTTAATAAATATGTTTGTATTTTTGTAGCAATTCGCATATGTATATATTTATTATTATTATGAGAACAACATTTAAATAAACTCGAATCTTTTAAGATGTGATTCGCAATCATATAGGTATATATGGCATTTATTAAATAATTATGAAATCGATTATTTATATAATTTATATATAAAATGATAAAATCATAATAGAAATACAAAATACAAATATTGGTAAAATCAACATTAAAAAGCAAATAGAGTTTGTTAGCGTGACTAAAATAAAACGAAAAATATTATCATTTTATCAACTTTGGATTGATATCTCGATAAAATCCTCATTATTTATATTTGTAGCCCATAAATAAAATTAATATAGCAATTAGATTTTTAAGACAATATAATGATCCTTTGTTTAATCAAATAGAAAACTCGTATTAATGTTATTTAGAATGTTATAGAATCTTATTGCTTGAATGTTTCCAAATGTTATGTATAAAAACTTATCAGTTTGTAATAGAGACATTTGCTTATCAATTTCTTTAACTCAAGGTTTTGGAAATTACTTTTATTAGTAATGCGGTGAATGAGATCTCTGTTAAATATTTAACTATATCGGATTTGCCTGAGACAATTAAAACAATTCCCTTGGAAAAATTCATTAAAAAAAGAACATTTTCAATGAAAATTTTAATTTTTTATGCCGATTTAATATGCAAATATTTGACAAACCAATTGTGATTACTTGAAAATTTCTTTAATCGCAATAGTTTTGAAAAGGTGATCGAACACTTTGTAAATGATCCATCTAAAATATTCGATTATGTTTCCTGAGAACGAATGCTTCAGAATGGAGAATTTGTTCAAAATTGTTATGATTTTAAGTGCATATATTTTGAAGGGACAATTTTTTAAATAATTATAATTTCTTGTAGAGATTTTTTGTGTATTTGTTATCCAATAATTTCGAATAGACAAACTCAATTATTTATATAAGTAATTGAAAAGAATCTCTACAAAATATTGGACAAAGTTTTTACTTGAAAAATTCATTCAAAATAGAACATTTTCAATAAGAACATTTAGAACATTTGATATATGAAAATGTTTTGCAAATCAATTGTGAATGCTTGAAAATGTCTTTACCCCATTCATGATGATTGGATGGTGTTCGAACTTTTAAAATAAATTGTAAAGGATTTCTGTAAAATATTGAACAAGGATTGAAACCATTGATTATTCAGAATTAAAGGAGTTTTTTTCGAGATCAAAAATTTTAATAATATTGGATATTTTTAATGCCTTGACAAGATGATATCTGTAAAATATTAGATCAGGTTTCCTTGGGACCTATATTCACTATGTCCTATATAAAAGATGGGATTAGAAAAACAACAAGGATAATTGACAATTTTCTATGCAGGACAATAAAACCTATTCAAACATATTTTCTATACGACCAATGAAATTAAATTAATGATTGCAATTAACTTTATTTTTATTATATATATATATATAATAGTTATCGGCGGTGGTGGTAATACATTTTCTGAAATTCGTCGATTACGTAAATCGAAACCATTAAAATCGGTCAAACGTAGTGGTGTATTATCTGCAATTGATATTGTACCAGTTGATATTCGTATTACAAAAGGTATATATATACAATTTTAAATAATAAAAAATTTCAATTGAATTTTATTTCTATTTATATTAATAAAATACCCCCCTATAATAATAAAAATAGCTGGTAATATAGCATTAACAATAATTGGTGAATCAACACCATTAATAAATATAACCGATCCAGAACCAATATTAAATATAAAATATTTAAGTTTTAGTTCATTTGGTGTAACACAAGGAAAATTTTTTTATGATTGTGATGTTACAAATTGTAAGTGTAAAAAAAAACATTGGTTTTGTTTTTATTTTAAATAAATTATAAAATTAATTTCTTATTTTTTTTCATTACCATACAAAATAATATTTCTATAGCCGATCAATTGGAAGAAGTTATTGTTGAATTATCGCCAATGGAACGTTTACGTAAAGATTTATTAACCGATTATGATGCACTGACAATACCCGATCAATTAAGTGTTATTAAAATGCAATTTGAATTAATTCGTACATCATTTCATACACAA
Source organism: Dilophus febrilis (assembly GCA_958336335.1). NCBI lineage: Eukaryota > Metazoa > Arthropoda > Insecta > Diptera > Bibionidae > Dilophus > Dilophus febrilis. The sequence goes on along the minus strand of OY284472.1, from coordinate 6,351,655 downwards.
AAATCGTTTATGACCACTAGAAGTGTATTTAATTTGGTATATAGAAAAAATTGGAAATTTATTACGTGATATTATTACGTTATTAAGTGATTTTTTTAATGTTTAATTCAATTATATATATATATATATAGAATTGGACAGATCCAAAATTAGTATGGACACCAGAAAATTATAATAATATTAATGATATTCAAATTGTTTCCTCATCCGAATTGTAAGTAATTAAATGTATTATTATAAATGTAGATAGTCATATAATTAAATGGAAATATCTATTCGGATTTGATTAATTCGATTACAAAATTTATAATATTTATGTCCTATGTGGGTAGTTATAGATTTTTTTAAATGCTTACCAAATAAAATATTGTTAGAAAAATTCAGAGATATCGTAGAGCATATAGAAATTAGAACAAACAAAAGACTAAAAATTGCATGCAAAAATATATGATAATTTAAATTTGTAATCCCAGTTCAATATAGGAAATATCAACAAAACTTTTCCGAATAATTAATATTTGCAAATTTTTCTCTTTCTTTTTGTTACAGACCACTGATATGGAGTCCACAAATCACTTTGATAAAGTAAGTATATACTGTTTGAAGTGTGTTTTACTATGGCATACTATGGCAGAGTGTCAGGAATATTCTAATGGTGGAAAATTTGCTGAAATATAAAAATCACCTTTTTGCTATTATTTATTCTTCAAATTCTATAAACAATTTGCAAAATATTAACTTTTTTATTTGATACCGTGAAATAGTAACAAAAAGAAAGACATTTAAATTTTAGGGGATGTTTTTAATAGACCTCCAAAATTCGCAGAAACCTTTCATGTGTCTCGCATAAGTCATTTTAATTCTATTCAAATATAAGATTTGTTTTTGCATTTCAGTGGAAAACATTCATTTGTAAATAAATTCAATTTAGAGTATTTAATTCAAATACAATCAAATGGTTTGATAAGAGCCCGTTCAAAAGAGGTCGTCTTTGAAACATGGTGTTCGGATAATTTACTAGCAAATAATTGGCCATATGATGAATTAAATTGTGATATAACATTTGGTACACACTATCCAGATGTTTTCTTAAATCCTGATGTTGGTTATACGTTCGCAAAGGTATAAGCATAAAGGAGTTGTTTTGTAAACAATTTATATACAAAAATATAAAATATAATCTTGATCTTATTTTAGATGGAATCAATTCAAAATGATCAAAGTGAATGGTTTCCAATTGGTATACAAATAGTAAATGAATTTTCAATTAAATCAGCTGAATTTGATAATATCGATGATATTAATAATGGTGGTGGTAGTGATGGTGATGGTGTTGGTGATGGTGATGGGGACGGTGGTGGTAATCGTCAAGATACTGAAGAATTGAAAATAAAAAAAATTGCCTATCGAATTGGTTTGAAAAGGAATGATGTTTTTTATACAAGTGCATTTTGTTCTCCATTATATGGTAAGATAGATAGATATAAATGAATTTTTATTTATAGAATTGAGGATAAAAATTAACATAAACTTTATTTATCTTGTAATTATTATCTATATAGCTTCATTAACATTTATATTATTATCATTTTGGACAACTGGATATTTACGTGTTGCATTAAATTTACTTGGTTTTATAATAACTATAATGGTATTTATTGCAATGACGAATTTTACACCAGTTTCGTATGTACCAAGATTAGGTAAATATAAATATATCGCAGATATAATTGATAAAAAAATGAATAAACATATATTTATTTATTTATAGATATTTACGAATTGATTAAGTTATGATTAATTTTAATTATATATTTTTCTTGAAATGAAAATATGTTCATTTAATTATAAACTTGTTTAATTTCATATATTTATAGTTACTCATATTTATTTTTTTTACTTGTTTTGTTTTTTTCATAATATGAACAATTTCGCGCACTCATCGAATATAAATAAATAAACATATTTTTTTTTTTTAATATTTTTTTCTATATATGCAGTTAGATATTATGAATTTACATTAGTTATGTCCTGGATCATTTTTATGTTTTTTATTTTACATTCATGGATGGTAAAGTGTCAAATAAATTGGAAACCAGTTTCTTCATTGCAAACCGTATTAAGATCAACTTGGTTGAAATGGACATTAGGCTTGGATACATCAAATGTAAGATTATTTATTTAATGATTTTATTTTATTTTTTTAAATTTATACGCAGATAAATGTATAATATTTAGATATGCATATTATTTGTATAATAATAAAATGACACTTATCGTGATTTTTTTTTATACCCATATACAATTTTTATATTTCTCAATATAAAATAATATTTTATTTATTTTTTGTAAATTTATTATTATTATTCAGACATACAATTCGTTACAACCAGAACATGTTGATGATAATAATATGTCATGGATGACTGTTGCAATAGTTATTGATAGAATAGCATTTTTAATATTTTTAATATTATCGTTAACGATCGTATTCTATGGTATTTAAGATATTTTTTAGTTTTTTATAGTGTTAAAAAAATATATATATAAATTTTAATTAAATATATTTTGTATGCAAATTGTAAAATTTTATTTATTCATATCACTGCGTCGTATTTTATATATTGCGAATTAATAATAAACTTCTTATATATGTAAAGATTTAAATAAAAGGATTATTATCGCATTATCTGAATAAATGTGAATGAATCATTTTATAATTAAAAAAAAAATTCACCTCTTGCCCAAAATGTATAATAAATAACAAAATGCGGATCAATACCAATATAATATTAAAGTAATAAAAAAATTCTATTTATTCAATTGTAATTTATGGAATTGGAAATTGTTTTTTAATCAGTTGTGTACGGATTCATCATTTAAATATTGTAATAACTATGATAAATTTCCGTGAAAATTTGTGAAAAATTTTGACTAGATCATATGCAAAATTGAATAATAATTTTAAATAAAATGCAATGAATGAAAATAAGAAAATCTTTCAAAGAAAAATGATTTAATAAAATTCAATGGAAATCTTTTGAAATAAATCAATTGAACAAAAAAATGAATAAAAATTAAATGAAATGAAAATGAAAACCAAGGCATATAATTAAATTGTATTGACATGTAAATCTTTGAGCATCAAATGAAATATTGTGAAAAAAAAACGATATCAAATGAAAATGTATTATAAAAATAAAGTCAAATAAAAATCTTCTATTCAAATCTCACGCGAAAATCATTGACAAATGAAAAATTCTAGGAAAAATGGTAGGAAATTAATGAATAAAGATTGATAAATTCGCCTGAATATTTTGAATGTAACTAAAGTTGAAAAACGCGCATAAAAAAAAGTATATATAAAATGAAAATTTAGTAATGATGAATGAAAATCTGTAATAATCTAGCATAGAAAATCTTTGAATATCAAATGAAAAATTATGGAAAAATGATATGAAATCAATAAATTATAATATCTGATAAATTTCGAATAAAAATGTTTGAATTTCAATTGAATATAATATAATAGAAATATAATAGAAATGTAAAGAAATTAATAAATAAAAATATGTTAAAATCTCACATGAAAATCCTTGAATATCAAATGAAAAAGTTAAAATGCATTGCAATCTAATGAAAATTTGTGGAAAAATGGTAGGAACTCAATGAATAAACATTTGATAGAATCACATGAATATCTTTGAATGCATGAATTGAAAAAGTTCAATAAAATTATGTTAAAATCTCACATGAAAATCTTCATTTTGATTAAATGTCCATATTCTATACTTGATTTGTAATCAGCAATCGTGTATGCTTTTGAAAGATTTCAGTTTTTAAAAACATAATTTTATATTCATATGGAATATCATCATCATTTCATTCATTCATTCTTCATCATTCGTTGATATAACAAAAATTAATATTCCTCTAACATATGTTATTATTTGTATATTGTATAGACACAAATTCACGGAATGGAATAATTTCAAATATGCTATAAACTTTCAATTAAACAATTTTTGTAGTTATAATAATCACAACATAATTAATATAATGATTATGCAAAATGCAAACATAAATGATAAGCATCATATATATAAGAATTCAGATTTATAATATAATGCTTTTTTTTATATCAATAATTTTAACAAAATAATCAATTCTGACAGAAAACGCATATTAATTAGTATATATATATATATACAGGTGGTGCGTGATTTTAAATTATACCTATATATATATATGTATATTAAAAAATAAATCCCAATCATATTTATATTTAAAAAATAAAGATATATAATTAATTTACATTCACCTGTGTACATGAATGCTTGCGTGTATTTTACCAAATCGCATTTGTTTGTAACGACAACACACACCACAAGGTTATCAATTTTTATTAACTGTATATATATATATATAATCAATATAAAACGCAAATAAACTCTTTAAGATTTATATAAAAAATATAACTATATATATATATATATATATATATTTATATGTTTAATTAAATACGCGTTGTTTATATTAACAAAAAATTTATTTTATTCCATTTTAATTAAAAAAAATATATATTTTCAAATTATCATATCCATGCAACATTTAATCATTTAATCTATAAAATTATAAATATACCTTTCGACATAAAATTCATAATATATATAGTTATTTTTCATTTCATTCATTCATTTTACATTATGTTCAAATGAAAATATAAGCAAAGTAAAAAAAAAAAAATGACAATGTCATGAAAATATATATCTATATATATAGAAAACATAAACGCGCTTTCTTGATCATAAACAATTGTAACCAAAATACCATGTCAATTATTTCAATCACATTATAATTATATGTAACACTTCGTTCAATAATGTGTGTGACTGACACATAGATGGCGTCCCTAGAACTAAATCAATATTTTTTTTCGCATTTGGCAACCTTTTTAGGCTTACTGTCAACATCATATGTTAATCAGATCATTTGTTTACAAGTTACAGTGCTATAAGTGACACTATTTTTGTGTTTTAAAAAAAAATGAATTCAAAGCAATTCCGTGTGCTGATTTATCATTGTTTTTTAATGAAAAAAAATACTGTTCAATGCCAGGAATGGCTTGAAAAACATTACTCGGACTCTGCTCCATCAAAAAGAAGCATTTGTTATTGGTATGCCGAATTCAAACGTGGTCGTACAGACACCGATGACATTCCATCTACTGGAAGGCCAAATGACGCTGTTATTCCGGAAAACGTTGAAAAAACACTGAAAATCATTATGTCCAACCGTAAAGTGAAAGTGAGGGAGATTGCTGACATTCTGAAGATATCAGCAGGCAGTGTACAAACCATAATACACGAACATTTGGGTATGAAAAAGGTGTGTTCCAAATGGGTGCCGCGTTTGCTCACACCGGAGCAAAAACAACAACGAACCGATGATTCAAAGAGCTGTTTGGACATGTTTACGCGCAATAAGTCGGAGTTTTTGCGACGGTACATCACAATGGATGAAACATGGATCCACCATTTCACTCCAGAGTCAAATCGGCAGTCTGCTGAGTGGCATGCAGCCGGCGAAAGCCGCCCAAAGCGACCAAAGACGCAGCAGTTGGCTGGCAAGGTTATGGCGTCTGTATTTTGGGATGCGCATGGAATAATATTCATCGACTATCTCCAGAAGGGGCAGACCATCAACAGCGACTATTATATAGCGTTATTGGAGCGTTTGAAAGTCGAAATCGCAAAGAAACGGCCTCATATGGCGAAGAAAAAAGTGTTGTTCCACCAAGACAATGCACCGTGTCACAAATCAATGAAAACGATGGCAAAATTGAACGAATTGGGCTTTGAATTGCTTCCCCATCCACCGTATTCTCCAGATTTAGCCCCCAGCGACTATTGGCTCTTCGCAGACCTCAAAAGGATGCTCCGTGGTAAGAGATTTGGCTCAAATGATGAAGTAATCGCCGAAACTAACGCCTATTTTGAAGGCAAAGAAAAATCGTTTTACAAAGGCGGTATCGAAAGATTGGAAAAGCGTTGGAATGATTGTATCTCCCTAAAAGGGGACTATCTTGATGAATAAAAACGAATTTTGGCAAAAAAATGTGTTTTAATTAATTAGTCACACACATTATTGAACGAAGTGTTACGTACATATATATATTTTTTTTTTTTGTAATATTTTATTATACTTTAACTCTTTAACTTCAATATATAAAAAAAAATTACTATATAACAGGTATATTTAAATTATAAAGTTTATAAAAACAAATATATATATAAAAGAATTTATATATAAGAAAAGAAAAAAAATATGAATAAATAAACCTTGAATTGAATATAATAAAAACACTTTATTTATATATAGTGAAAATCGAAATTTGTATAATTGTAATCGTATGTTTATTGAGATACATTAAATATTGTACAAAAGGGTGTATATAAGCGCCAATGTAATAATTTATTTAAATTATCTTTTTTTTAAATACACATTTTATATATTATTATATCCTTTTTTACATTGTATATATATATTGATTGTGTATATGAAAAAAAAATATAATTTTAATCTCTTCTTATACAGTTTATACTTTCGATCATATTACACTTTGATATTATACCAGATTTACAATTGAATGCTATATGCAAGTATTTATTTATAAATACACCGATTATATATATGCGTACATATATTTATATATAATTAATTATAAATTCATTTTATTGATGTTTTTATAGAGCATAAAAATATAGCTTTCCATTCCAAACAATTATAGTAAAATCCATTAACTAATAATAATAATAATAATAATATATAGTAAAGTATAATCAATTTCGTTTTATAATTGACCCATTGGTTCAATTGTAAAACGTTTTTTTAACAATATTTGTCCATGACCATATAGTGTACAGAACATATATAGCGTAAGAGAAAATTTGTATAACTCTGAACTGTATAACTCAAATAGTTGTTGAATTGTTCAGTTGTTCAGAATTTGTGAATTTGCAGTTTTAGGTTTTATTTGGAAATTTTGGTGCTTAGATTTTAGCAAATTATATATTGTAATCTTTGGTATTGGTTTGATATATATAATTTAACGTGAATTTTCTCGGAAAATTCGGAAAATTCGTATGAAAATCATTAAAGTATATAATGATATATGAGCATTTTTATCGTAATTTTTGTGTGATGTTTTTCTTTTTAAATTCAATTACATTGGATATGCGGAAAACCAATCAATATAACCGACGGATTTTTACACAATTATTTCATTTCTTTATTATTTTTTGACAAAATTATTGCATTTTTCAAGCAGAATTCAATACTCTCTGTATCAATTTTCCGCCATTTAATGTTATTTTATTCAAAAAAGATCATCTAAATGCTTTTTCTATCGATAATCTATTCGTTCAAATTGCGGTCAACTATATATAGTTATAAAGTTACAGATTTCCCCTTTTCCAATTTTCCCATAAATCGTCATACCATTTTACCATTCTATATCATTTTTTAGTATTATTTTGTGACTATCGCGGTGTTTTGGGTTTCTATTAGTTTTTAGTAAATATGAATTTCCTAGGAAAATTATAATAAAATCATAAAAATGATGCGAAACTCATATATTAACTTTCATGACCATTTTAAATATCGCATACGGCTTGGGGGTCGCTACGTGAAAACTCCAATGTTATTTCCTTGTATCCTTATCAAAATACCTTTCTATATCCATCGTTTAATACTGTTAATATTCGTTAACTGATTATAAAAGTGACAGGCTATTTTCTATTTTTCCCCATTTATATTATTTTGATTATCGTGGTCGGTGATTTTCTATAAGTGGAATTTTCTCGGAAAATTAGTAAGAAAATTATAAAAAATAATAACTTATATAGAAATTTTCTCATAGTCATTTAATTATTTAATAAAAAATTTGGGAATATTCAATGAGTTTTTCACTTGTGTTAATGTTAATGATCTTTCATTCCTGATCTAAATAAAGTGTTTGAGTTATTGTGATGGAAATCTTTAGGATTTTCGTGGATTTACATATAAATTATATTGTATTATGCTTTTGTATTAAAATCATCTGTATTATATAGTTTTCTAAATTCAAAAATTAAATGATTATATCGGAAAATTCTTTTTATAAGTATTCTTTTTATGATTATTTTCTTCCAAAGTATTGTTAATGTAAAACTTTTTCTTGGGAAATTTTGCGAATGCGAAACGTAAAAAATATTTGATATAAAGATATTGTAGTGTAGTTTTTCTTAAATTTTCCAAATATAAACAATCAAATGTATAACATTTCATATTCACAGATTATTGTTCATTACAATATTGTTTTTTTTTGCGTTTTCAATAATCAGAACATTGTTTACAAACGACACAGGAAAAAACTAGATAACTCTAGGTGCGTAATTTATAGATTCAAAGATGTTTTTAAGCAGATATTTGTTTTGCAGCAAAAAAATGTTTTAATATCTTTTGTAATATATCAGCTTAAAAATTTACAACCTCAAATATTTTTTTTAGAATTATGGAATTGGGTTTTCGACTATATAAACTTCTCAAAGCCACAAAATATATACTGTAATTTTCTTATATAATGTGCGATTAAATCATATATAAATATATATATATATATATAATATATGATATCCCAAACTAAATATGAAAGAATAAATTGCCAATTATAAAAAAAACTATTAAAAAATATATTAACAACAAATAAACATAATTATAAATTCTTATATACAAATAGGATATTGTTACCATATTGCCACTGTATTTTATATATATATAATAATAACATATATAAAATCTTTCTCTTTATATACCGTATTTTTTCTATTAATTAATTACTTAATAATAATATGATGATAATAATAATAATAATAATAATAGTAATAATACCAATAATAATAATAAAAATAATAAGATGTTGAAAAAGTATTCCCTCGACCGGTATCCAATATATAAATAAATATATAGACGAGAATTACAACGAATTAAACATAATTTATACATCCATATTTAATATAAAATGATTATAAAAAAAAATTTATATATATAAATAAACCTACATGTAAATTGAATTACCGTATAGAATAAAAAAAAAATCATCGCATCTTAACAGAGATTTACATGAATAAATATAAGAAAAATTGTAATCACATACACGATAGATAGCTCGACATTCATACGCATTTTATTATTAATTTATTTAATTTTTTGTATGCTTTTACGATTAAATAAATAAATATATAAATAATCCTCTTAAGTATATGCGTATATAGTATAAATACAACAAAAATTAATATTGAAATTACTTTTAAATCGTATATATAATTTTTATTAATAATAAATTTTATATACATTTTTTTTCCTTTCTAATTCAATCATGTTTTATTTTTTATTTTTTTTTTTATTTAAATAATTACATTTTATTGTTGAGTTTAATGTTGTTTTTATTTTTTTTATTTATTTATATTAATTGCTATACATATATTTATTGCGTACGCAAAATATTTAAAATGAAAAATAAAAAAAAAAAATTGATTAATGTAATTCCAATATAATATGCATTATTTTTAAAGATTTCATTTATTAAGTATACTTTATAATATGGATGGATGGAGGGATTAAGATATCTTTAGATTTTCTTATATGATGAGTTATAGATACATAGGTTTTTTTTTTTAATTATCATTATTAATAATTAAAAAAAAAAAAAAAGTCATGTTAAAAGAATATTTTTCGTATATGTTATTTTGAACCACGCACGACGACATACAAAATAGAAAAAATAAAAAAAAGTTGTTAAATGATTATCGTTAATTTTCTTTTTTAATGCAAAAAAAAAAATGGAAAGTATTTTTATGTACTTTTGTATATTTGAATACTATATACTATTTAATACAATATATGAAATTGAATAAATGAATTTCTGCAAAATCTGAATATAGAAAACTTGATATATAGTGTCTTGTTGTTTATAGACAGGCGGTTATTATATGAAATTATACTTTTCACTAAATATATTATTCATATATAATATATAAGATAAAATATAAAATTGTTGCATTTCTTTTACATCTATATACATATATATATTTCTTTATAATACATCTTATTATACTTCGCGCTATATCTGGTCTCTGTATAAACTTGTAAAGGTATTTTTTACCTTTTATGAACAACTAACTAAACTAAAAAACTAACTACTATATTGAATATCCATAAGAAATATCTCTATATATGTTATATCAAATCGCATCTTGAACAAAACGCGATATAACTCTTCTTTTCACTTCATTTTTACCATATATATATATATATATAATTCTTGTATATATTGAAAAGTTTTTTTTTTCCATTTATTTATAATAGTTTTTTTTTTATTTTTAAAGGTAAATGATTTCTATTTTATTTCATTCAAATACGGTGTGTATTAAAATGAAAAAATTGTGTTTCTTTCTATATTATTGTATGTACACCACATAAGAAAAGATATAACAAACATACAACACAAGTTGTTATTGACGTTCGATGTCTAAAAATATATTGAGATATTTATAACAACTATATCAACATGTTAATTTGATGAGATTTTCTAAGACGAAATGGTTTTTAAATTTGTTACAATTTCAGTTACAATGAAATGAAAAATTTTATTAAAATATTTTTAGTCTATCTAATACATGATATTCTTCATCATATTTATGTCATGCATATAAATATATACAAAAATAAATCATTATATTTCTGTCGTCGAATCAAATGAATATACAAAAAATATTGTTGTTAGTATATTTTTCAAATTATTCTATATTCAATCATCAATACATTCTTTTATTGGTATATATATTTTTATACAATATAGAGGTTGAATTCAATGTCAATATCAGCCGTCATATAATAAGTAGATATAATCAATGCAAAAGTAGAATGAAAAAGAATTTTGAAATTTAATTTTAATAAAATAATTTTGATAGATTTATTAAATAAATCACGCGCTGGTTTTTATTTAAAAATACTTTTACTTTTAATTTTTAGTAATTGTTGATATACAAAATCTCCGGAAATTCATACAAAAAAATCAAACAAATACGTACTATTATAGAGTATATAGAGAATTGCATTATGATTTCTTTAATAGAAACAGCATAAATGTTATGATATATATTTTATGTTAATCTTAAATATATATAGTGTATACAAAATAAATCTATTCAGCATAATTTCCAATTAATAATAATCAGACCAGAAAATTGTGGTCAAACATTTTTTTTAGTAAAATTAATTAGTTTAAATTCAAAATGATTTAAAATTTATTAAATTACATTTTAGATGGAAAATATTTGGTAGATATTGAATCCTTTAAAACCAATAAATATCTATATAGGGAAAACTAAATGAAAAAAAAAAAACAGCAAAATGATTAATTTTACAGGAAATTGTAAAAAAAAATCTATAAAGAAAATACACATTCAGATTTATGGATTAATCACAATTTGGACAGTTTTCAGAGATTTGTTTAGTCATATTTAAACGAATTTAAAACCAGTGGAAAATTTAATAAATGTTTTGAAATGTTATTTTTTGTTAAATCTAGTAAAGTTCCTAATGAAAATCACTCATTTAAATTCATCTAAATAATTTGATTTGCTGAATATTGGAATCTTAGGTCAGTGAAAAGCAAAAAAAATATTATAACAATTTCTTTATAAAGGAAAATTAGGAAATCTCGGGAAATTACCATTTTCACAATAATTCGATTAGTTTTTTGAATAATTCGGTTTTTAGCATTCAATTCTTTTATGTATATATGCATTTTTTTTTGCATAATATTGTCCTTAATCCTACATAGGAATTGTATCTATAATTAAAAAGGGAAAACTCTCGGAAAATGGAAAAAGAAAGCTTAAATTCTATGAATATTTAAAAATTCATGACAATAAAATGGACAATAAATTTATAATATAATGAGAAATAATAATTAATCAAACAGTTATTTGAATCTGATATAGAAAATCATTGTTAAAAAATAGCATTTTATTCATATAAGATATAATATCGCCATTATTTTTCATTACAAGTTATATAAATCATTCTAAAATGTACAATACATCGTATTGTTGCGGTTATTAAAGGATATTTCTATACAAGTTCTTTAAAATCGACTTAATGGTTACGAGCACGACAAAACTATGAAAATTCTCATGAAATCCGCATTTATATATATGAAAAACAATGACAAATTAATGTAAGCCAGCCAATTTTGGTTATTAATATTAAAATTTGTAATTAAACAAATATATTCAAGGGAAAAACTCAAAACATTAAAAAAAAAGTATTTTGAATTTACCAAATCGATAAAAGAACATAAAAATACAAATGATATTTTATATCTCTAACTCTAACATATACAATTTAAACGTTTCCGATTAAAAATTGTTTTGCGATTTTGATCGAGTTCTATATCGTGCTTGTGTTGATATAAATAAATAAACCACAATACAACTTGGATGAAAAAAAAACACAGGTGTTCATATCATATAATAATAACAAAAAAAAAATATAATATTAAAGGTATATATCTTCCTTCCATAGAGTAAAAAAAAAAAGAAAAAGATTTTTATCGAAAATATAATCATATGTAATAATAAATTTAAATTATATTAATATATATATACGATTGTGTACGTATGAGAATTTACAAAATATTATATATTAAATATGTATATGAATATATCACAATACAAAATCAAAAAAGGTAGCTTTTGCTTTTATGGATGGTATATGGATGGATGCGGTATTTAGTATAAGATTCACAAAATATTATATATATATATAAAAGAAAACCTCTTATTATTTTATATTAAAGATTTTAAAAATAAATCTTACTTTAAATGGACCAAAAAAAAATTTTTGTTTTGTTTATCTTTTCAAGATAATCTCTATATATAACCTTCATCATATATATATATATATATATATATATATATAGTGCGTGTTCCCGAATTACATCGAGATTGAGTCAAATTTTTTATGTTATATAAATCAACAATGTATTTTAGGAAAATTCAGAGTATTGCTCCTGTCATGATTTTCATGATTTGTATATGCTATTTTGGATCAATAATAGAATGACCAACAGAAAGGATATTTTTCTGAAGAGATGAGGTTTAAAAGTTGATTTGAAATAAAACGTATTTTTGTATTAATACGAATGTATTTAAACAAAGTCCGATTAATAATTGAAGCAAAATAGTATAGTTTAATTTTAAATTTACTTAAAAGGTAGAATGTTTGTCTGGATCTTTGGAAATTAAATTAAACAAAGAATTTTCAACCATTCCATCGTATACTATTCAATTACTATGCATTAATTACCCATACTAATTAGTTTATTAATAATAATATTGTTATCCAGAAAATAAATATGAAAAATTGGTCCTATGAATGTTCAAATTATATATAAACAAAAAATTTGATACAATTCAATATCTTTATTGTACTCGGCAGTTAACAATCAAAAATACCTTAAAAAATCAATTAATCTAAATCAATCTTCTATATATCTTTAATTGAATTGCGGAACACGGGGGACAAATTCGCATATATATATATATAGTCGCAGAGTTGAGTAAACATTTTTGTATCTTGATAAATTTGTTTTATCTATATACATCTGTTTTATATATATATATTTATCTACAAAAATTATTACACAACATACATATAGGTATAACAGCTGTGATAATATATAATGATGGTATATAAATTTACCTGAGTTTTTATATTATATCTCTATATACCTGTACCTGTTGTGCGAGATGCTGTTTTGGAGGCTGTGAGTAAGAAAAAATATATTTTTTGTATAAACAGCTTAAGTGTGTGTATCTGAGTATAGTGAGTAGTTTTTTTTTTTTTATTCTTTTAAAATAGACTTTTTATTACTTTATACAACAATAAGAAAAATCTGCCATCGCACATAGCATAGCAGCATCAATATTAAACAACATTACATATTTTTAAACCTCTATACAATACCAATACCAATATTTAATATAAAAATAAATGTAAAAAAAAAAAAAATGTTGTTTTATTTTATCGACAATATACATATATCGTATATATAGAAGAAAACTTTTTGACCACTCTCTTTTAATACCACAGCAAAGCGCAAAGTTGTAGTTATTTCAAATGTAACTTTTATAGTGTAAGTAAAAAAGAAAAAATATATATATATTTAATATAAATAATTCAAATAAAAAGTATATATGGATTTAAAAAAAAAAAATTATGGTATATTTTTTGTTTTCAGTTTAGTTTAGTTTGTCCATTTACTTTGAATAAGTTAGACTTCAGTTTTATTTGTTTTTTATATACACGCAACACAAAACGTATTGTTAGAATAATAATTTTTTTTTGAACATAGTGCAGTATTTCATAAAAAAAATAAAAATAAAAATACAATGCGGTTTATTGTAATTTTTTTTTTTTATTCCATACATTCATCTTACTAATTTACTAATTCAATAAATTAATATGTTTATTTAAGAATTTAGTGGAGTTTTTTTTTCATTTCTTCATTTATTTTTTTGTAAAATTAAATGTAAGTGATGTTGTTGCTATTGATCGATTAACAAAATTTTGGTTCGTTTGTTTGTTCAACGAAAAATTATCTGATAAATTAAATGCAGATATGTAATAATAAAAATTAAAAACACACAATTTAAATTCAGTGGTATAATTAAAAAAAAAAGTGGAATTTATATTTATAATTAAATAATAAAAATAAATGATTGATTTTTTTAAAGAAGAAATAAAAAACAAAAAATGTGCTTTTTTTTTAAATTTTAAATTTCTTTTATACATTTTTTACAAAAAAAAATTAATATAAATTATATAACAAATTAGTTTCATTTTGTCGTTTTATTGTTTCTCTCAATATATATATATATATATATAATAATAATTTTTAAAGAATAATATAATTATATTTATTATATAATATATCTGAATCTGTGAATACCTTTTCTGTGTTTTTTTTTTTGTGATTTTGTACAGTTCTTACTATATATATTTATGTTCTGTATTATATATTTGTTTATAATAACGCGTATAGTTATATCAAACAAGGTATATATATTATAATAAAAATATAATAATACAACTGATTAAATATGTATTTTATTTAACATATATACCTTTTGTATATATGAAATAATTTGTACAAAAGGAAATAAATAACAAATAAAATAATATGATGAAGATTTTTTTTCGATTATCTTTTATTATATATAATTAAATTAATAATTCACAGTTTTGTGTTGATGTGGTATTTTTTTTTGTTTTTCTTCTTCTTGTTCAAGTGAATACATTTTCAATGTTGATATTTTTTTTAAATAATTTATTTTGTTATTACTATATATAAATATTTATAGTGTTCAATGTGGATTCATCAATAATAAATAGAAGACAAAAAAAATAAAGAAAATTATTATGATTTTTATTGATTTTAATCAATTTTTGTGGTTATATTAACAAAAAAAAATTGTTTATAGAAATTTATATATTTTTTTTTTCATGGAATTCATTAATATTAATAATAATAATAATTGCGTGAAAATAACATAAATAATTTTATATAATATTTTGAATATACAAAAGAAGGAACAGAAGGGGAGAATATGCGGTGTATTTGAATAAATATAATTAATATATATATATATATATGGTTATTAATTTAAATGATTTGAAATTTATATAAAATATATATATATAACAAAAATCATTTTCATTTTTCTCGTTTTTAATTAAGGTATGTTTTTTTTTATTATTATCGTTTTGTTTTATTATATTTAAATTTACATTTTTATTTGTTTGCTATAAGATTTAAAAGGGTAATGTTTTTTATTAAATAAATATAATAAAGTAGTGGCAGGGTATCGCAATTATTGTAAGAAAATTTAAATGAAAATCATAATTGAATTAAAAAACAGTTAAATCATAATATGGAACTGGGATCTTGGAGATCCTGTCTCCATTGATAGAGAAGGTTAAGTTAAAACAGTTAAAAAACTATGTTTTCTCAACCCAAAACATTTGAATCCTATTTCTTGAATAAAGAAAAACTGTATACCTTGGATTTGCTAGTTTTCTAATTTTTTTATAATTCCAAATGAATTCGCTAAATAAATTTAATTCAAAAAATATCAAAAAATGTATGTATATCGCGCCAGATAATTGCATCCAACATATTATATGTTAACAGTAAAAAATGAGCGGAAAATGGTCGGAAAATGCATGAAAAATGATGGGAAAATCACTTTCAAAATTTTATATGCGTTTGGTTTGTTTCTGTGGGATTGTTTTTTTTTACCCAATTAAATGGAAACAATTCAAAAAATAAACTATTTAGATTGGCAAAGAAGAAAGGATTTGAAAGCGGTGGGATCAGAAAAAATTACCTCATATCATAAATTTTTCCATTTTTCATCAAATCTTCAAGTGAATTTTGTGATATTGTAAAATGCGAACAAACCATATAATTTCGTTTTAATTATATAAAACAATGATTTTATTCATAAAATTAACCGCAAACTACAAACATTCTATATTCATTTTTCAAAAATAATATTATGATCAATTGAGGCTCCCTGTATAAATATATACAATATATGTAAATCTAAAACGTTATATAATTTTAATCATCGCACGACGGTATATGTTATATATACATAATACATATATAGAATATCTAGAATAATTTTAAAACTAAAAATACATAAAACAACAAAAATCAAGAAAACCAAAAAACAAAATATATTTCTGGTTTGTTTGGTATAGTTAGTAGCTCAGGTAATAGGTCAGCAAAACCCAACAAAAAATAAATATAATAAATGAAAAACAAATAAAATTATTATATAAAAATATTGCAGGTGACAAAATCTTCTTCACATTTATTAAATTTGGTTTAACTTGTATGAGAAAGTTTTAATTATGAAAACACACAACAGGAAAAAAAATGGTTTTTTTTTCAAATATTGTCTCATTGACCCCTTTTTATTATTGTTACTGACCCCGTGAATATCATTAATGTGTGATATAATTGTTTAATGTCTGTTTGATGAAGAAGAAAATATAAAATAAAAGGTGTATTTGTGAAAGACAAACAAATAATGATGAATGAAATGATGACAATTCAAATCTATATAAAAAATATTATAAATTACAAAATCATAAAGTATTTTATATGAAAAATTTTGAATCTATATAGATAACAAAATGTGTTTTTCAATTAACTGTAATTTAGAGTCCTTAATCCATTTCAGTTTTCAATATATAAAGAATCAATCAGTATAATATATTTTTACAAATTCCTAATTGTGAATATTCCAAGTATTAAAGTGAATGAATATCAATTCGATTACTATATTTCAAATTGAATAATGTTCACAAAACAATTTTTAGTTGGTTTACATATTTATAAGGATATGAAAGTGAAAAATTAATTGTTTGATTTGAATTAATGCGATGATTTCTTGATTTAATTGAATGTTTAAAGATTTTTTAAGGATTTTTCTATATGATAATGAAATATTTTTAAATGATATATTACATTTTATTATATCATACCGCGCAAACAAACAAAAATTAAAACATTCCAAGGATAGACAAAAGTTTAAACTTGATAAATAATACAAAAACTTAAAAATATTTGAATACACACACACACACACACAATATTTTGATACTGATAATTTATTTTGTTTATTAAAAATATATATAGATATATTGAAAATGATATAGACATGATAAATTGATTGGTTTATAAAATCTCCTTGGATCATAATATGCCATCATATGATCGTAATATATATATTATTATATATGATATGATATTGATGTAACTTTATTTATATAGATATATACAATACAAAAATAAATGTCGTCAATTAACTATATCAATATTTAGGAAAGATAATGGGTTTTCGTATATATACATAATATACCTTCTCGGTTAAATTGTTTGAATAATTATACAGTATTTGATATAGTTGTATATAAAAATATATACGGGGAACCCATTTAATAACTTTTTATATCTATAAATACGCTGAGAATAATAATTAAGAATTTGTATATTTAAGCGACGACGTCGTTCATATTTTATTTATTTATATATATAACCAATAATAAATAACGTTATTGTTTGTATTTTATTTATCAATTTCATATATCAATTAAGAATAATTAGTGGGGACAATAAAAATATGATATTTATTTTATATATTTTTTCTAATTCAAATAAATATATATATAGAGTTTTATATTATTAGAAATATCAATGAAAATCAATTTTTTTTATTATTATTATTTATTTATTTACAATATTTTTAATTTATTTTAGAAATTAAATATATTTTCATATAGTCGTTTTCGTTGTATATTCTATTAAAACTGATTATTCTATTTAGCCTTCATATGGAATATAATATTTCATTTATATATCATGTTTTATTTATATATATAGAATTAATAAGTGTTCGATCTAAATAAATAAAAATTAAACACAAGATTTAAAACAATGACACAAAAAAAAATAAATATAAAATAAATTGATATTTATATATATCTTTTCAAAGTATAAAATCTTTGATTAACAAACAATCACAGTTTTTTTTTTTTGAAGAAAAAGAAGATTTTTATTATTCAAAAGGTTCTATTACATAACATCCTTAGTGAAAGTTAACCAAATCAATTTTATTATACATATTTAATAAGATCATACAAAAATACTAAAAATCTCCTTACATCATTTTAATGGTTTTCATATGAATTTTCCGAGATTTTTCATTTTTAAATAAAAATAAAATATATTTTTTAATGATAAACTAGTTATTAAACCACATATTAAAATCATTGTAACTTCCCAAACAGTTTATCATTCTGAACAATTAGATCAGCGATTAAAAGGTATTTCCATGGTCTTTAAGGAAAAAATAACATTGCATAAGGTATCTAAACAAAGTCATAAGGAAGTAAGTTCAAACATTTGATAAACGTTGTCAATGTACTGATAGATTTCCCAAGAAAGCCCTTGAAATTTATTATATTTTTTAAAAGGTCATCAAAAATTACAACAGTCTCCTAATATTAAATCAATGACTTCCAACAGAATTTTCCTAGAATTTTCATTTTTTACATAAAAATAAAACAAATTTTTTAAGTGCTAAAATTTGCGATACGTTAAATTAAACGATCTGGTTAGGAATTCTATTAAAAACTCATATATCAATACACTTTTCACGAGAATTTTTATTGCAGTATAGATTCCATATTTGTTATAAAAAAAATGTGTTTTTAATTAAAAGATTTTGATTCTATAATAATTTTTAGATTGTATTTTATGTGATTTTATTTTTCTATAGAAAAATTATTATAATAACAATAAATTATGAAAAAATATTGTCTCTTAATAAGAAACATCACGCATAAGACATCAATGTTTTATATAGAAATAGATATATATAGAAACGAAGCATATCTTTTACGGTTTTCAGGTATATATATATATAATAGATAAATAAAATTAATTTATATATCTAAATAAATATAATATAATGATATATACCTTGAAATAAAAGTAATGTTTTTTTTTTCTATTCTTATTATTTGTACATTTTTAATTATTAAATATCTATATCTATATCTATCTATATAAATATATGACACACACATTCACTCTAATGCGTGTGGATAAAATGTTATGATGACTATTTTTATAAGTTACATATATGCATCAGTATATGTATGCAGAAAATCATAGAAATAAATGTATAAAAAGAAAAAAATAGATCCATATACGGAATAGATATACGATATATATTTGCGGTATGATGCCTATATATATATATATTAGCAGTTTTAACCATATATAGTTTTAACCATATATATGTATATAAATAGTCTTCTTTTCTTCTATTTTTTTGTGTTTAATATATATATATATATATATATATATATATATATATATATATATATGTATAGACTGTGTCATGTTAATCATCTTTCATATATTCAAAAAGGTGGTTGAATGACTTCAATATATAAATAAATATAAATTATTCTTATATACATACATAGTATTTTTATTATTTATTTGTTTTGTTTGTTTGCAAAAAATTAATTAATATATCACCTCATAATAATCTTTAACACAAATCTGCATAGAGATATTATTGTAAGTTTTAACATCATCATCCATACATTGGTATAGATATATAGATGAAAAAAAAAAATGTGTTTTAATAGTTAAATCTTTTAAAATATACTTCTATTATAATATAGTGAATATATATAGATATTAAAATGTTTTTAAGGATAATAAATCAAATCTCTCGGTGTTTGCGTGAATTTAGAAGAAGTTTTATGAAACCAAGAAAATCCCATATATATACAGAATGTTTGATAATTTGAAATGTAATTCATGATTGTTCATGTGATTTTTATCAATTTATATTTTTCGATTACACCCAATCTTCGCTTTTTTCTTCATAAACCGGTAAATGTCTTATATCTAATCCTATCTAATCTGATCCTATGATCACTGACAACATTTCATTTTTAAAGTAATTTGTATTTCACAACATCATTTCATTTTATTGATGTTAAAACACCATAAAGAATTGTTATGCAAAACCCAATTGAGGAATGAAATTGGAAATGAAGACAAAATGTTAATGAGATATATATATAGAATAATTTCCCGCAAACTAATATCGTTATAATACATTTGGAGAATTTTCAATATAATATTTTATTGATGGTCATGGCAAAAAATATTAGAAATTTTTTTTTTTTTTTAATTGTCAAGACATTTTCTTAAAAAAATGATTTAAAACGTGTGTTTTAAGCATTATTTTTTGCTATTCTCTTCATTATATCTTATAATTCTTTAAACAATATACTTTGAAATCAATCATCACAAATAATTCTTATAGAATATAACGTAATATACAGTATAATAAAGTACGTAAAAGTGTATGGTAATATAATTAGCAAAAGTAATACGCAATCAGCAATCATAACTTATAATAAATGACATCGCATTGTTATTTATAAAACATTATTAATTTTATTTTTGTTACGAAAAAAAAAACCATCTATATATAACAATGCATATAAACTTTACGCGGATACGCAATTGAACAAAATATTTTAATTAAAAGTAAATAATCATCAAAAAAATTGTTTTGTTTTGTTAAGTATAAAATTCATTCACCGCAGGTTAAAAAATATAATTGAAAAGTAGAAAAAAAAAGTGCAAACATTACAGAAATTATTATTAAAGTAAAAAAAAAAAGCTGCTAAAGAAAACAACACACAATAATGTTGATATTGAAAAGTGGTAAAAAAAAATAGAAAAAAAAACAAATATAACAACAAAATAACCATAAATAGCACTTAAACTTTATATTTATTTATTTATATTTCTTTATTTATTTATTTTTTTGTATGTGCACAAATGCATAATAAATAAAAAATACATTTATGAAGAAATCAAAGAAAATTATAATAAAAAAGAAAAATATTTATATAAATTTTCTATATTTAATATATTTATATGATATAAAATGTAAGAAAATTTTTTAAATATAAATGCGAAATTTTTTAATAAAATTATTAATAATAATATTTCGTTTTTAATTCAAAAATAAATTAAATAACAAAAATTAAATTAAATAAAAAATGAAAGTGATATTTATTTATTATTAAATATTTTTTTGTTATAGTTTATTTAAAAGTATATATATGCATTACTTTATTTTCTTTAAATTAAATTGTGTATATTGTTATAATTTTTCAAATTCATTTTAATTCATTTATTATATATAGAAATTTGATACGTATCTTTAAAATTCGCATAGTTACTTTTTTATTATGCTATCTTACACCATATATGGTATTTTTAAATCAAGTTTTAATTAACATATATGAAATGAATATACAATTTCTTTAAGTTAAAAATGAATAAACAAATGATTTTCTATAGGAAAATTAAAATTTTTTTGGTACTTTCAATTAAATTAAATTATATTGTTTATTTTAAATATTAAAATATCTTTCTTTTGATGGTGTATTCATTCAGAATGGTTAACTGGTTCAGAAATTACAATAATTTGAAAATGCGAAAAATTTTCAATAATTTAACATAAAAAAATATGATTTATTTTTATTTAAAAGTGGAAAATCTCGGAAAATTCATATGAAACCGATTAAAGTGATACAAAAAGACCTGTAGTAATTTTTTATGATCTTTTTAAATATGCAATAAAATGTATTGGTCCTCATGGAAAGTGCATGAGTATTGACAATTTTTGATGAAATAATCGCATTTATCAATGTGAATTAATTTTAAATTCCATCTAATATTATTTTATTCTTAAAGTGCTTGGAAATACCTTTCTTTTGGTGGTCTAAACTTAAAGATTGGTTACCTGGTTCGGAAATTACAATATTTTGAAAATGAGGAAAATTTTCAATAATTTTACATAAAAAAATACGATTTACTTTTACTTAAAAGTGGAAAATCTCGGAAAATTCATATGAAAGCGATTAAAGTGATACAAAAAGACCTTTAGTAATTTTTTATGATCTTTTTAAATATGCAATAAAATATATTGGTTCACTTGGAAAGTGATTGAGTATTGACAATTTTTATGAAATAATTACATTTATCAATATGATTTAATTTGAAATTCTATCTAATTTTATTTTATTCATAAAGTGTATGGAAATACCTTTCTTTTGATGGTCTAATCATAAAGATTGGTTACCTTGTTCGGAAGTTACAATAATTTGAAAATGCGGAAAATTCTCAATAATTTAACATAAAAAAATATGATTTATTGTTACTTAAAAGTGGTAAATCTCGGAAAAGTCATATGAAAGTGACTAAAGTGATATTAGAAGACCTTTAGTAATTTTTTATGATCTTTTTAAATATGCAATAAAATGTATTGGTTCACTTGGAAAGTGATTGAGTATTGACAATTTTTATGAAATAATTGCATTGATATATATGATATAATTTTAAATTCTATTTAATTTTATTTTATTCTTAAAGTGCTTGGAAATACCTTTCTTTTGGTGGTCTAAACTTAAAGATTGGTTACCTGGTTCGGAAATTACAATATTTTGAAAATGCGGAAAATTTTCTACAATTTTACATAAAAAAATATGATTTAATTTTACTTAAAAGTGGAAAATCTCGGAAAAAAGCGATTAAAGTGATAAAAGAAGACCTTTAGTAATTTTTTATGATCCTTTTAAATATGCAATAAAATATATTGGTTCACTTGGAAAGTGATTGAGTATTGACAATTTTTGATGAAATAATTGCATTTATATATATGATATAATTTTAAATTCTATTTAATTTTATTTTATTCTTAAAGTTCATGGTAATACCTTTCTTTTGGTGGTCTAAACTTAAAGATTGGTTACCTGGTTCGGAAATTACAATAGTTTAAAAAGTGGTATATTTTCAGAAATTTAACATTAAAAATATATGTTTTAATTTTATTTAAAAATGAAAAATCTCGAATCAAATTAATATTTTCTTATACCATCTGGTGGTTATTTCAAATTAAAAACAATTCTAATTATGTGTATAAAATATCAAAATCAAAATATATACTAAAAATTGTACATACAATAGCAAACGTAATTGAATAGTTAATATATAATACACAATTTATAAAATTTATTAAATTTCATAAATATGTTACTTGTTTGGTATTTTACATTTATAACTACTTTTAAGTATATCTATATATAATAAATACACACACCGGCGGTATATACGAAATATACGAAATATATGCAGTTTCTTTTCTGTTGCAACAACTGCTGCTAAATTGCATTGCATATATATTCTGTTTCAATTCAATAGTTCGACACATAAAAACATTAAACATATATATATACAATAAATATTTTATTAATATTATATATAAATTATTGTAAAATAATTATATTAAGTTTTTATATTTTTATGAAATGAAATCGCTTTGAAATACCATGAAATGTTTTTTTTTTTTTTTTTTCAATAAATAAAATCTCTATACTTTATGTTTATAAAAATAACTCATCATAAATATGTTTTAATATTTATTAAAAAATTATATTATATTTTTTTATAATGTATAATGTAGTAATTAAATTACAATTTAAAAAAATTTAAATACGAGGTTAAAATAATAATAATAATAATATTAATATTATTGTGTGTGCGTGAATTGAATGTGTGGTTTATTTAGATAATTTATATCTATATATATGATGAATGAATATTGAATATTTTCTTTAAATGTAATATTTGTTTTCTAAATAATAAACTACTGGGCTTTCTTTTATGCGTCGAAATTATTGTGTTTTGTGAGAATGTAAAAGATTACTGGATATGCATGATAAAAAACCATAAATATGGAATGGATAATTGATTGGAATTTTTATCTACTAGGGTATATTTGGGATATATTAAAACATATATTATAAAGTTGTGTCATTATAAGTAATACCTAAAAATCCATTTAGGATTTCTACAATTGAAATGATCAAAGATAAATGAAAGAAAAAATGATTTGTAATTGTTTTGATTTTATTTCTAACATACGGAAATTTGTTTTTTTATAATCTATATTCGAATCTCTATAATATTTTATAAATAATAGAAAAACTACATGTATTATGTATAGTAGCGGCAAATTACAATTTTTAATTTGTTTAAATATACAAAAAAAAAAAAACAAAAATTATAATAAAGATATTTTATTATATTTAAAAATATCAGATATCAGATAAAATTTTCCTATTTATACCTTAGTGAATATAGATATTATATATTTTTTAAACGCCTATAGGATCATAATAAATAAATATAGACTGTTAAATACTTGGGACTGAAATAATACACTGACTATATATATTGCGGTATATCTTTTATGATTAAAATTGCCCCATTAAAATAAACGTATATTTTTATTTGATAAGTTGAATATATTTAGATTATATTATAATATATTCCGCGATATAGTTAAAAGTATCCGCCAAAAGAACTTCAGGATATATATATATATACATATTTTTAATTTTGATTTTTTTTATATTAAATCTATATATAATAAATACATTATTTAATCAATAAATAATTCTCTATACTATATATATATATATTTTTATATGAAAGCCAAAAACAAAAATCATTTTTTATATATAGAAAATATGAAAGGCATCATTTATAGATATATTTATATGTATATTTTCATGATAATCTAATCCATATATAATATTTTTATAACAAAAATCGCCAGCAAAATATTACCAGTGCATTAAACTATATATATATATGTAAAGAATTGGTTTGTTTTTATAATATGGTTAAATTATTATTTAATAAATTTATATATACTATGTATAAAAAAGAAAAATAAAACATAAACATTGAAATAAAAAGAAGAAAAAAAAAATGCAATAAATTTAATTTAGAAAGCAAAACAGA
This sequence comes from Dilophus febrilis, assembly GCA_958336335.1. NCBI lineage: Eukaryota > Metazoa > Arthropoda > Insecta > Diptera > Bibionidae > Dilophus > Dilophus febrilis. The sequence continues at coordinate 6,326,061 of OY284472.1, read as the reverse complement.
AAAATTTACATGCAATCCATAAAATACTTTAATATTTTACATATATTTATTTGTTGGTATTTTTTTTTCTTTAATCATTTTGAGTAATATATGTTTTTAAGTTAAGCTAAATCACGCTCGGTTTTTTTATGTGCGGTCGGTTGTTATATATATATATAAATAAATGAATATATATATGCAGAGTTAAGCACGTTTATATAAGTACAATATATATATATTTAGTATAGAAATTATATGAATTTTTAAATAATTTTATTCACTTCAGCTTCAGTGTTTTAATGTATTAAAAAATTTTTCAATTTAAAATAAAAATAAAAAACATACAATTTTTTAATGCTAAACTTATGAAAATATATATCATGTATAAAAAATTATTATAAATTCCTAACCAGTTAACCAAACTGAATGAATGGGCAAATCCTATGAAAAAGGTGTTTTTTTATGATCTTTAAGAATAAAATAATAGTAGATACAATTGAAAAGAAAATCATATTGAAAAATGTAATCAATTGATATAAATTGACAATATAATATTCATACACTTTCCAAGAGCACCCAAACATTATATAGAATTTAGTTTAGAAAATTATAAAGAATTGATTTAGTATTTTCTTTAGAAAGTCTTACCAAATTACGCATTCATAAAATCATAGAAAATTTCCTTTTAATGAGAAAATGTTATAAAAATGGATCGGAGAAAACTATTAGGTAAACCACCCCGCGTGGTATTAATGTCATGGATCAAATCTTTAAATCAAATCTATCTATACAATCAATTCAGAAATGTTAATATTCTGTAAAATGGACATATATGTTTAAAATGTTTCTGCAGTCATTACAATAGAATTACAATAGAAAACTGACTGATTCCAAATAGAAATTATATAAAAAAGAATATCCAAAGAACGTCATTTATATATAACCAAAATATTATTCTTCATTTAAACGTACCTCAATATCACAAAATATAAGCACATATTATAATGAGATTTCACTGTAATACCAAACAAAACAAAACAAAACAAATTTCCATTACCGTAAATAAATAATTATTAGGAATATATTTTTTTTTTATCGCGATTAAATATTAATTTAATATAATTTATAATAAAAAAAAATAATGTATATATACAACACAATAGTTAAAAAAAATATATTATATAAACAAATGTAAATTTTAAGAAAATATTATACACCCATATATGTATGTATTTATTTACCTATGGTATTATATACCAATATTTTAATGTTTTTTTTTTTAGATTTTTGCATATTCACCTGATTTTTATTGTATATTTACTATTAAATTTAAAATGTTTTTTTTATATATTATAATAAATATAGTGCGATTACAATCAATAAAATTACAATTTTTTTTAAGTATAAATACAATTTTTTTTTGGTATTTCAATGTACATATTATTATTTTTAGAGTGTATCGAACAATATAAAAACAAAAATGGTACATATAATTTTTTTAAAGTGCCAATAATATATATATATATATATATATATATATATATATATACAGTATTATATTTTTCTACTACCTTTTATGTATATGCGGTAACAACAATAAATGATTTGGTTTTTGTTATATATAATAATAATAATAAATGATATATAAATGTATATATTGTAAAGAGCAGAAATTGCGGAGGTGTCACTTACATATATATATTTTTAAACTATACGCAGAATAAAAAAAAACAGTTGATAGAAATAAAATGATTAATGTTTATTATTTCATTAAATATTTTATTTCTTTTTCTTTAATTATATATATATTTTTTTTTTTATTTTCACACTTTTCTTTTTATATGGAATTATTTAATCTTTCAATAAAAAAAAAAATAAGTAATAAAGTATAAATATAATGTATAAGAAATAAATATATTAATTGTAAGTGAAATTTTATTATACATTCACAATTAATTAATTTTATTTTTCATTATATCTGCAATATATAAGAATGTAGTTATAATTTTGAAATCCCAACCCAATGTTGATAAAAATAATACAAAAGAAAACTTTCTATCCTTGGCACATTCATCGTGTTTTAAAATTACTGTTTAACAATTTTCTATTTTCCGTAATTCGTTTTAGTATTTTAAAATGTGTTGTGTTGTTTTTATATTATTTTAAAAAGTGAATTTTCTAGGAAAATTCTTATGAAAATGATAAAAGTGTGGTAAGGAGATTATAGAAATTAATCAGTAATTTTTAATGATCTCTCTAAATATACCATAAAACGTAAAATACCTTTCCAACAAGCCACTGAACGTCAAGATTTGTTAACTGATTAGAAAATAAAGGTTAGATAATTTAACAAAATATCCTATTTTGAAAATTATATAGAATTTTGTAACTTTAAAATCATTTCCGGATATTTTAAGTAAATTTTTCTTTTAATAATCGTTTATTTTTAGTTAATTTTATGTTTATGAAAACATATAATATTATAAAATGACAGACAGATGTATTTATATAGTTAAAATAATCCATTATACTTATATATATACCTCAAAAAAGGTGATGATATAGTTTATAATAAAGCAAATATATATTACATAATTTTAGCAAATTCATTCAACTCAACATTTATATACACAATCAATTCAAAATATCTATATATAATTGTATATATATAGAAAGTTGTAAATCTATATTTTGTAGTATAATTTCCTTTCCTTTTACATTTGATAACACCACGCACACATAATTTATAAATATTATTATTATAAACACAAAAAATCATCCCATTTAATCATGAATAACATTTATTTTATATTTATAAAATCATATATACACTTCCTCATATTGATTATAGATATATATATATAAAAAAAACAAAATTGTAACACAACGCTATATAAAATCGTATATATATAAATAAATAAATATACTATCAATAAAAATACCAATTTCCTTGTAAATATAAAAATAAAATAAATCATTAAAAATTATATAGATGTTTATGTATTGATTTTTTATTGTTATATATACACTTGATTGGATATTTTGTATATTTTATTATATTACTTTGATTTGATCATATATGCATATATACGAGTATATAATATTATGACCATGATTTAAATATTTATTTGCATATTTATTTATTTGCATTTTTATTATATACGTATACAAATATATGATTTTTAACACAATTTTTAAAAGCCTGATGTAATCTTTATAATATTTTATGCACAAATGTTTTATATACACTTTTTGATTCATCATCGATCGCATTGACTTGACTCTATATATTTGTTGTTCAAAACAAAAATTTCCGGAACAAAAATATGAATAATTAATGATTTATATCGTGTATATATAATTTACACATATACCGCATAATAAAAATTAAGTCAAATCAATCTATAAATATAATTTTGTGATTTTAGCGATTTTATAAAATTATATATTAAATATTTATGTATATGAATGATTTTCTAATCATTGTATTAAGTGGATAATATTTTTATAACACTTTTTTTTACTATATCCCAAAGAATCCGACAAGGAATGGCACATAAGATCCTTAGAAATAAAATAAATAATAAGAACAGTAAAGGAAATTCTATTTTGCTATATTATAGAACGATGACTTATATGGAGAGGTTAAAAGAAAATCTGAAATATACAGAAATCGTTAAAAATAAACAATATCAGAATGGGTTTGAAACCGCAGAAAGTTGGACGGTTTTCATCGCCAGATCATAAATATAATAAAGAAATTGAAGTGGCTTCTAATATAAAGGACAATATAATTGAAGCAACGAAAAATACTAAAGTCGAACAAGCCACAATCAACCAAGTTAAATTATTGCGTTTTTCTCACATCATAATAACTTTTATCAAAATTTGTGTTCTTCGCTCTATGACATTCTTCGTAAAACCACAGTTTTTTTTTTTGTACATATTTTTCATTTACATTAATTTATTAATATAGAAAATTGTACAGAGAATTTCCTATTAGATCAATTGAGTGTTCTGTGATATTGTTGAATGTTATCTGATATCGGAAAAATTGGCAAAATAAATATTTATGAATACTTATCGTAAATCTCAATGCATATCAATTGAATAAATGAAAGTAAAAGAGTACTGGTACTATACATAAATAAAAATAAACGAGAAAATCTGATGTATCACAATTCTACAGACCACTGAATCATATATAGAGTATAAATAAACAACTAATTTCCTTTATAGTATAATATTTTTGATTACATAAATGTATATTACAATAAATTCATCATATATAATATTTAAGAGTTTATTCACTTTATAATAAAATTTTATATATTTTTTATATATACTCATGCGATATATAGTCATAATATTTGTTGTGATTGTAAAATCTGTGAATCATTCGATTTAGATTAAAAATTTTAGAGTATACATAGTAAAAACAAACAAAAAAACTTAAAATCTTAAATGTAATACACCGAAAATTAAATTTTTAAAAGAAATTCCAATGTCCGTATATAAAAAAAATTGTCATTTTTAAACTATATTAGATATATGTATATTTGGATACAGAAAAAGTGAAATTTAAGTTGTTTTTTTCGGATTAAATTTAAGTGTGTTTCTGGTTTTTGCAATAAACAATTTATATATGTTAAAATTAGTTTTTTTTTTTAATTTTATAATCGACCATATCCGAATAAGCTTCCGAATATGTGTATAGAGATAATGATTAATAATTTAAATTTTTTGTATATATAAATTGTATAAATTCGCATTAAAGATAAAATTAATATAAATAACTATAACTATATATATACATATGAATATTATCTATGGTTAAAAATGTTCAATTGCGAATAACATATAATACAATTCTGCCTATATGTATATTTATATTTATATATGCATATCATTAATTTTTCTATATATACATTTATATAATAATAATGTTGCATTTTAAATTGTTATTTAAATAGAAAATTATGTAATTTAATCTGTATCGCGGCTTCTTAATAAACGTTAAAACAGATATATACAACAATCATAAACAATATAACATACAGTATATATAGATTGAGTAGTACATTATACATATAAATATAAATATACTGCTGTATAAAAGATTTAAAGTGAGATGAGATTGATGATGTGAGTTGGTATTATTATTATTATTATTTTGATGGTGTGATGAAGATAACAAAATGAATAAGTAAATTAATATTTTCCGCATATGTAAAATATTATTATATATATAGATAAGATATTATATAGGTACGACGATATTATATACATTTTTAATGGTGGTATTAAATTAATATAATATTTATAAAGTAGCAAATATATAAGAAAATAACATGCAATAATAATAATAATAATATATATTTAACTATATATTGCTTTTAAATAAGTGCTGCATATATGGAAGGAAATATAGGGTGTGTGAAAAAAGGTACTCGATCGCAGAGATTCGCTCTATTTGATCGAATTCAAAGTGATTCTAAATAACATTATTTTGATTAGTCCTTTAACCCAGAAAGGACTGCGGTCAATGAAATAATTCAATGGAAAAATACTTAATTATTTAATGTGCAAACATTTTAGGATAATTTATTATCCTTATAATTGATTGGAAACGTACGATTTATTGATTTTTATACAATTTATTCGAATAACGATAAATAAATGATAATTTTACTATAAATAACTAATTGGTTTTAGGATGATAAATTTTAAAGATTCCGGCATTTATTGGCAAAATTCTGTTTTTGTTATGTTCAACGATTCGATTCCCACATGACATGATTAATAATACAAAAAAAATGCATATTTAAATGTGATAAAAAGTAACTAAAGTCTATACAATAATACCTTTTTTTTACATCACCCTTTTTATATATATTATAAAATAAAATAATATAGTCAATTGTTATATTGCACATCATATATAGATATATAATTATGATGCGGTAGTAATATATTGTTATTATATAGCTGTTAATAAATCTATTCAAGTAATATTATCCATCACATATTCACTATTGATGGATATATGAGGCATTTATTATATATGTACATCTGGTTATAATAATAACTATTAGAATTTTATTTCATTCCCTATTTATATATATATATATATAGTAGCGATTTTTTTTGTGATAAAATATGAGAGAACTGAACAATATGAAATTTTATCGATTATATTAGTAAATGAATATAATGCATGCAAAACAATAGCTATAAAGGTACTATAAAAATTGATTAAAGAATTTAAATTATATATTTAAATTCTAAATTGAATGACAATTTTTCTAATATATTCTTCTATATAAAGATAGAAAAAAAAGAAAATCATCTTAAATAAATTGAAAAAACGGTACCGATATCTATACATTACACATAAATATTAAAAGTATATATTTATATCGTCTTTGTATACATGTTCAATCAATTATCGATGAATTCATAAAATAAATGAATATATGTATATATTTGCAAATGCGTAGAGCCGCGTCAATGCGAGAAATTTGAATCTATTCTTCTATACATATATCTTATAATATTTGATTGACTATTATAAATTTATAACAAATGCATTTTCATTTCAATTAGCAGTTTAAATAATAAACGTATATATATGTAAATTTGTTTTCATATCTGATCCGTTGATCTCAATACCTCAATACACTGAATCTTTATAACTTTTACAAAATCGATTATAGTATAGTATAGATCACTATATGGATATGTTTTATGTATCCGTAGACGATATATACATTGCAATATATAAAATATATAGACGCAAAGTTGTAATAATATATTATATTGTTTCTTATTTTTGTGCTCAAGATATAATATGGAAATCATTGCATTAAATCTGCGGTATGTATTAAAAAAAATGAAGAACTTAATGCAAATTATTATACATGTATATATTATAAAAAAAAAAAATTAAATAATAAAAAAAAATTGTAATCAAAGTACGAAAATAAAAATTTGTAATAAAACCTATACAATTTTCCAGTTAAATTTAAGATTTTTCAATTCCATTTTAAAAGTAATTCAGTGTTTATGATATTGTGTTTTGTGTTTTTCCTTATGCGAGATATTTGTCTATTGATAGAAATTCATTGTTAACCATTTTCTAAAGATTTTCCTTTTTTGGGAATTTTTATCATTATAAGTGAATATTTTTCAAAAGGGATATATTTTTTTATTGATAAAAAATTGTTGCTAATGATTTCCTGAACGTTTTTCCATTGACAAACATTTTTATGTAATTCGGAATGTTTTGTTTTTAAGAGATATGTTTTTATTGCGATTAAGAAATTTAATTTTCATATTATTCTAAATGTTTTTCCTTTGGGAAAAGTTTTTCTATTGATAGAAATTCATTGCGGATTATTTCTGGAAGATGTTTACCCTTTGGTATGGAAATTTTTCCATTCAATTTTCATATTATTATGCATGTTTTTCCTTTGGAAAAAGTTTTTCTATTGATGGAAACGAAATTGGATTGAAAAATATTGAAATTTAATTGGAAAATATTATATGATGAGATCATCACAAGTGTATTATATATTCGATTATATATGAACAATATATATGCATAAAATTATTTCTTTATTTTAAATAATAATACATAACATTAATGTATATATAATAATTGACTCTTCAAATTGCAATTTGTATATTCGAATGTATATCAAAAGAATATATAAGAGTAAATAATATTTCATCATGCGTGTATATTGCGATTATTTACACTGCTTCGTATACAAAGAATATATAAGTATTTAATCGATACATATAAAACATAAAATTATTATACAATAAACGATATGCGATATATTTATTCATACATTTTCACAATTTATATCTGCATATAAAACAACACCAGGTAAATTATTATATCATATATATATATAAAAGGTATATAAATGTATATTTAATCAAAATATACTTATAGTTTCATGCAGTAGCTCTGCGAAAAGGCGGACATAATTAAACAATAATTAAAATGGAAATTTAATTTAATTTCATATATATGATTTTTGCAACATATAGGTATTTTTTTTTCTTTCTTATTTAATTTATGCATATGAATGTAATATGGTAAATATTTCGTATATTATACATTTGATTATATATAAGCATTTTCAGCGATCAACCAAATTATATTGCGAGAAATGATGATTTTTTTTTTTTAATAAACATTGATTGTGTAATGTATTTGAGATTGCGAGAATACTATAAAAAATTTTGTTTTTAATTAAATATAATTGATTGGGCGAATAAATATACAACAAAATAAAAATAAAAATTGAAATACAATTTATCAAAATATTTTATATATAAATTTTTTACCGATACAAATTTTGTGTTATGATGTAAATATACACATTCCAACATTTGGATAAATAAAAATTGTATTTATAATTATCAAAAACAAAAAAATCCTGTGCTCACTCAACTTCTTCTTCTGTATACACTAAAAGTTTAGGGTTAAATTAAGAATTGGGGGGGTTTTATTTTTATGTTGGTTAAAACGCTTGAGGTTCTAAAAATTTCATAATAATATTGAAAAAACATAATGCAATTTAAATTGTATAATACGCAACGACATTGCTGTTATCTGTCTGTGAATATTTTTAGCATATACATAATTTATAATGTAAAGTCGCATTACATTGTTGCAAAAATAAAATATTTGATATACACAAAAATATTTTGTTTTAATTGACATATAAACCAAAATAATCGCGACAAACCATGCAAATTTATATGCAATTTATATATATATATATGCATGTCAATGCAAATATATATACAACACGAAAATTGATTGATTATCATTAATAAAATGGATTTTTTTTTCATACATAAACTCAATTCATAACACTCAATAAACATTTTTTTGTTTTTTATTATAATAATGAATGATTTTTTGTTTTAAATAAACTGAAATAATAATATACAATATAATGAAATATATTTCCACATGATAAATTACCAATTTCATCAAAAGGAACAAAATAAAAGAAGAGATTTTGTGATACATATAAAAAAATAAATGCACAACATTTATATGATTTATACGAAATTATAATTATTAATTATGTCTATATATATGAAAAATATATAAAAATATGTAATAATTATTGGGAAAAACATATTTTAAATTTTCCAAATACACTTGATGGATGTACAAAGTTGATGGATATTGATAGGTAGGATTGATCGAATTTATAAACTTTAAAATATCTTATTCTTATTTAATATACGCCGCACACAAGTATTGAATTGTTAGAAAAGTATTTAATTGTTATGTCTAAAAGATGCTGAGGATGTTACTTTCATGGAAATTGATAGACATTGAATTTTTCTGATAATCTGAATATGTTTCCTTAGGAGAAAAATGTTTTTATTGAAAGATATTCATTGCTGATTATTTCCTAAAGATGTTTCCTCCCATTGAAATGAATCAATTGATAAAAATATAATTATGATGAGATTTTGTGAAAAGAAGAAATGAAAATTTGTGATCAACGGAAAAATTTGTGTATTGATTCAATTTTTATATTATTCTGAATGTTTTTCCTTTAGAAAATATTTTTCTATTTATTCAAAATGCCGCATTATTATGGTATGGTATGGAATATTTTTCTCTTGGGAAAGTTTCACTATTGATATATAGAAATGTAATTTTTAATGTGAAAATTCACAGTTGCGATGATTAAATTAACAATGTTCATTGTTTATCATAATCTGAATTTATTTTCTGAATAGTTTTCCTTTATTTATCTGTTAATAGAAAATTAATTCCCCCCCCCCTTCCCAACAAGAAGCTTTTCTATATTTAAATATTCATTAGGATTTCCTTAATATTTTTCTTCTTTCATACTTTCATTAATTGAAAGAAATTAAATGTTTTATCATAAGGGTAGAGAATAAGGGTTGAGTTTTCTGTTGATATCGTAAATTATGTTGATGAGATTTTCCATTAAGAAAAGGATGAATCTGGCTGAAAATTTGCATACTTACGCAGATTAAGGGACGCTGAATCCAAATAAATTGGATGAACTCAAAAACTATTGGACTATTGAATGAATGGATTTATTTATTAAATTTATACAGCGTCCCTTTTACACTCCTAAATTCATAATTAAATTTACACTCCTAAATTCTAACGACTTATAAGCACAATTTACTATATAATAATTAGACGTGTATATATTCATTTTTATGAACTAATGCTATATGATTTATATAATAAATCAAGTGTCCAAATTATAATATTATTTTTTTAAATTTACTAATAAGCTATATATGATATATAAAAAAGAGAAATATCCATAAATATTCAATCATATTCAAAGAATCATATTTTTCTATCTATATATAGTAAAAAATCTAAATAAATTATTTATCTAACATTGTTCCTATATAAATGTATCTTATATACCGAACAAGAACAAGAAAGAATGTTCTTTATTCATTTTATACATTATATATGGCATTTTTAGATCAAATGTTCTTGATTTTAATATAATACAAAATTATTACAAATATGAAAATGAATCATGAAAAAATACACCTATATATAGTAGTAGATATAAATAAAAATATACATTTATAAATTTAAATCACGCGACGTTTTTAATACATAGTATCAATAATATATGTATATATAATGTATAAATACACTTTAAATTACTTCTAATTTGTATATATAACATTTATATATGATAAATATTTTAATCTATTTATTTCTTTATTAATTATTATCATTATTTTTTTACATATATAAATAAAATAAATTCTTATATAGAGTAAATTATATTTATATATATTATACATTCTTTTATATATGGTTGAAGTAGGTATGAAATTGTAAATGAATAATATCATAATATAAAGAAGAAGTTTGAATTCATTTTACATGATTTCAGGCAAATATAGATACTGTATGAGAGTAAAAGATGTTATTTGTTAACTTCATCATAACTATATGTGTAAAATTAGCCTATGAGACAAATATTTCATATACAATTTTAGTATTGAATGGTATATATTTAAAGAAATAGATCCATATAATTATGATGTTTTTATTTTTCATATGGAATGACTTTAAAACCGCAAAGAAACACAAATCAGAATTATTTACATTTTATCTTATTCGAATCCTGTGCGTTAGCATATAATTCTTACAAAATTAAGTGATGTATCTCTCTATATATACTATACAATTTTTCATTTTAACCTACGTAAATATTTTTTATTATATCGTATATATAGAGAGAAAACTAAAGACTTTCGCGAATATAAAGGCTATTTTAACTGTTAAATGAAAAATTATTCGATTAATTTATTTCCATATATATAATATGAAAAATAAATTATCCGATGTGTTATTGATATAATTATATATAAGATTTTTTTCATACATATAATATATATATATATATTTATGATGATAATATGATTGAAGTTATAATAAATAAATAAATAAATCCAACTATAAATTAAATTGGAATTTTTTAATGTGATATTCTAATGAAATTATATATTAAAAATTTATTTTATTGATACAATAATTATACTTATATCAATGACAAATGAAAAAAAATGATGTGCATTTCAAGAGAAAGACTAAATTATTTATTTAATATAATAATAATAATTGATAAATTTTTTAATTGACTATATTTCTGTTTTTTTAAATATTTATACGTTCGGTCATCGCAATTTCATATGTATATTATTACATTTATAGTAATTTTTATATCAATACATTTTATATATATATAGTTAATTATTTTACAGTTGTTAATTTTTTATTTACCTCTTTATGTATGATTACATTATTACAGGTACACATGAATATAGTAAAATAAACATCAAAGACAGAAAGTTTATGAAAACTCCATAAAAGTCATTTGTTATTTATTTATATTGATGCATTTTTAACATCATATTGTTATAAATAAACAATTATCATACATAGGTTTTGGTTTTTATAGATTAGAAATCTTGTTATATGTACATTTATATATACTTTACTCTTTAAAATTATCGTATTAATTCTATTTGACATATAATTGCCATATAGAAATATGTGCTGTATATTTAAAGCGGAAAATGAACATTTATCTGATGTCATATTATTGTTCATCAATAAATTTTTGATAAGTGCGCTTAAATACATATATATATATATATATATATATATATATATATAATGTATATTAATATACTGACCTAAATCAATGTTATTTATATTATAATACTATATTTTATTCAAGAAAATTATATATCTATTAATTGAGGAATTTAATAAAATAACATTTTTCTGTTTTTCTTTTTTTACTCAAACACAGATAATATGTAAAAAGTTTATGGAAGAGAAACATATATGAATATATATATATATTTATAAATAGTGTATAACAAAAAAAAACAAAATAAACAATGCGTTTATTTAAAGGTCGTAAATCAAGTGATAGTATCAGTTTATCATCGGTTGCTATTGAAAATGATCCTCATGTAACAATCGTTAGTTGTAATCAACATAAACCATTACAATATGATACTCATAATGATAATAATATTGTACAATTTTCTACAATTGATAATTTAAAACATACGCAACAACATCACCAACATTCTCATCAAAGTCAACAACATTATAATCATCAACATCAACATCATCCATCAATAACATATTCAACAACAAATAATAATAATAATAATAATAATAATGATATCAATAATAATAATAATAATAATAATAATAATAATGTGAATGATATGATCATAAATAAAAATATTTATATAAATGGTGAATTAAATATTGATGAAATCAATAAAAATAAACAAATTATCTTAAATAAGAAATCATCAACAATATCGACAACAACACCGTCATTATTATTATCTGCATCAACATTAACATCAACACCACATGATATGTTAGTACATGATAGTAATTTAAATGCAACTGTGCCATTAATAATTGGACGAAATGGTAAGTTTTTTCTATATGTTTATTATATATATATGTAATATATTTCTGTATTCGTAAATAATTTATATACATATTTAGACGCATATAGAAATTATAAAATATGTTTGCGTTTTCTGATGATTGAACATAAACCATTTAGAAGAATGCGAAAACTTGTAATAGAACATAATTCAATGAATCAATAAAGAGATTAATTATGTGATGGATGATAATACAAAAAAGTTTGAATAGAAAAGCAATAAAAAACTATCATTAGAAAATTATACACAATAATATATACCAATACAAAACTATTCAGAACATCCGATAGCAGGGGAAAGTATACAAAATTTCATACTTATATAGAAAATTATACAGAATTTGAACAGAATTTGACCTATAGAAAATATACAGAATTTTATACCCAAGGGAAAACTACGTTTTAAAAATTATACAGAATTGTATACCAATAGAAAAGTTTATAGAATTTTCTATACCTTTCTATACTCTAGGCAATTATACACAATTTTCTATCTATAGAAAAGCATATAGAATTTGCTACCTATATAGAAAACTGTAGAGTATTTTCCGATACAGAAAATTATACAAAATTTTTTACCTATAGAAAAATACAGAGAATTTCCCAATACAGAAAATCATAAACAGTTGCCTGTCTATAGAAATTTAAACAGAATTTCCTCCTAACAAAATATTATACAGAATTTCCTACCTTTAGGAAAATTATACAGAATTTCCTATACCTATATAGAAAAATAGAAAGAATTTTTAACCTATAAAACATATAAACAACATTTCCTATTTATAGAATATTGTATACAGAATTTCCTAATTTTAGGAAAATTATATAAGTTTTCCAATCAACAAAATAATTTTCACTGGAAAAAAATATATCATAAAGGATGATAATTTAATAGATTTTCCATCACCGCACAGAAAAAACCTCTATACTGAAAGAAAATATACTTATACGATAGGGACTTTTGAAAGATTTTCTATTAGCATAAAAATTTCTATAGATGAAACAAAAAAAGAAAGATTCTTGTTATCAATGAAAAAATACATGAATTTTATTTTTAAAGACCTGATCATATATTAATTCAATCAAATATATGAGCTTATAATGAGAATGAATCACGGGAAATGAAAGTACTTATTTATATGTAATTTTCTTTTTTATTGCATAGACGGTTTATATTCTTTTTAAGTCTATGTATTAGGTTTTCGATATCATATATATATATGTATATTCTAGGCTATAGAGCTAAAGATAATTAGAATTTGTGTAATAATTATTATAATAATGTAAGATAAAGAAATTAGTTTAATGTGCGTTTTTTTCTTCTTGATTTGTAATACATTTTTAATATAGTTAATTTGGATTATTTTTAGATCTATGCTATGATATATATTTCATCTTCGTGCGTTGTATAATATTATTATTTAACACATAACCAATAACAATAATAAGAAAATTTATAGATTTTTTTTAAATTACATTTTGTATCTTTCTCATAAAAAATGTATTACATATATAGATATATGTAAATTATAACAAAATAACAAAGTTATAATTTGTTTAATAAATATCACAAATAGAAATTTGTCTATATATTATATATATTATTATTATTAGTATTATTATATGTTCTTCATTAACACCTATAATAATTTTATAATTTGTATATACAATTTATATACAAAGAAAATTAATGAAGTAATAATATATATAAATATATGGATATAATATAATAAAAAAAAATAATTATTTATATATATTGTATATATTATAGTTTACATTTATAAAATAAAAAAGCGTTAAATTTAACCTTGATTATATCATATACATATATAGAGAAATATGTAGTTATAATATAATTTTCATAGTTCCATTGGTGTAAAACAAAGTAAAATTAAAATAGTATATATATTTATTTAATATCCGCATAAATATTAATAAAAATTTCTTAAATATATATATATATATATATATTTATAAAGAATAAAATATATATTTAAGTTTATACACTTAACAAGTGAGAATCATATATATGATATAAAAGTAAGGGGGACTTAATTTGGAAGAAAAAAATCCAAAGATTTATCTGATTGTAAGATTAATTCCTTTTAATTGATGAATTTTTAATATTGTAACTTAAGGGCGAATGGGTAATATTGATTTTTTTCTTCAAATCATTACTCAACTTAAGCCTCAAAATAAAAAAAACAATAGATTTAATAATAAAATTATGTTTTTCTCTATAAATAAAAGTTATAATGAATTGAATAAATACATATTTTAGTTGAATTTGTTACGTATATAGTTGAAGATAAATGTATTATGTATTATTTTCATTAAAACAAAAGAAAATTATTATTATTATATCATTATGTTATATTATCTCTTCAGATATAGTCAAAATATTTTTTTGTTTATAAATACAGACATAAAATTGAACCGCCTTAATATAAATAATAATAATATCTACCTGTACATATAATAACATTTTGTATATATAAATTATAATAATAATAATTTTTATTATTATTACTAAATTATATTTATTATTATTATTATTATATATATATATTTTGTACACTAGTATCATTTATAAAGTAAAAATATTTTATTCATCATAAAAAATATGTTTCTTTCATATACTATATTCTATATATATATATATATAAATGTATATCGCAATTACAGGTCATTTACCGGACTATAAAATGGTCACAGCTGTACCTGTAATGATATTAGAAGATGATCCACAGAAAGAAGTAAAAAATAGTAAGTGTAATAAGAATTTTATTATTTTGTTTTTATTTAATTTTTTTTCTTTTTCGTTATTAGAATTTTTTTAATATTATTATTATTATTATTAATATTATTATTATTCTTGTTGTACATGTAAACATAAAATATAAGAATAGAAAAAAAAATATATATTATGTAATTAAATTATCATTATTTTTGTGTATGACGAAACTTTGAATTCTCTCAAAAAAAAACAAATAAAACTTAGATTATTATATTTATTATACATGCCATGACCATCATGTTTATGTTCTATGCATATCTAACCATTTTTTAAATATAGAATAAAAATATACAATTTTGGTTAAATATAAAAATTAAATAAAAATGTAGATAAAATAAGAATATATTTCAAAAAATTTAGTGGTGCTAAAATATTGTTTATTAATTTGCATATATAACCGGCAAATAATATAGAATTAATTATTCCATTAAACTTTACCAATGTACGCTTTGTATAATTTAGAATTCTACTTAGAAATTTGTTTAACTGATTTTGGACCACTCACTGATCTTTATTTTAAATGAAAAAATAACAAAAAAAAAAGAATTCTATTTGAAAAATGTTTTCTGTATGCTATTTCTGTATAGAAAAATGTTCTGTATATAGTAAGAAGAAAAAAAAATTAGCAAAACACAAAAAAATTCTAATCGTACCGCAACTTCGGATTATATTAATAATATATATATATATATATATATATATATATATGGATGGTTGTTAAAAAAGATATATAAATTCCAAAATAACTAAACAAAACAAATAACGAAAAAAAAAATGATGCGTGAGGCAATAAAACAAAAATCTAAAAAATCTTTATTTACATAACAATTTTGGTATTTTTTTTTTCTTCTCTTAAATATAAAATATCATTATAAAAACATCATCGCATCAAAATTTATATATATGAGATAAAAGCAAAAAAAAAAAAACAAAATAAAATAAAAATATTATTTACACATTTTCATTTTTATGATGCTAGAATAATATATTTTTACAAGATTCGGGAATTTATTATATATTGAATTATAGTCATATGTATCTATGGTAAAAGAATCATAATTACCAAAACAATCATTAATGCGGATTATATCTATGGATGGATATGTATCTTTCAATTATATATTGTTTATTATATTCAAGTTTTTTTTTTTAAATTAATTCAATACATCTTATATAGGTATACAGATGATTATAATAAAGCTCTTCTACAATATAGTTTTTTTTTATAAAATTATTTCAATATACATTGTAAAAAAATTATCAAATCAATGGAAAAAAAAGTGTGTAAAAATCATATAAAAAAAGAAGTTTATTGATTCTTTCATAATTTAAATTATTTACAGATGATGATGGTATGGATGAAAATCATCTAATAAAAAAAATAACCATTCTTTTTATTGCTTTATCACTCTAATCATATATAAGTATCTTTTATTAATCCAAAGTAATCATGATTACTATTTACTGTCATTTACTTCTTGATTCTATTTATTCTTAACCTAATCGAATAGAATTCAAAATAATTCCGGTTGATTAGATGTTGATGTTGATTAGAATTTTGATAAAAACTATAATTTTTTTAACTGCTTAAAACATTTCTTGGATTTTTCCAGATGATAGAAAATACGTCAGTAAACTGAGTCTGAGTAATTTTCATTCAATAGAAATTTTCGAGGTGATGGAAAATGATTCATGAAAATTTCCCTTCAATAGAAATATATCTAGTTATATAAAATATCTTTAAAGAATCTAATCTGAAGAGTTTTCCTTCAATAGACATTTTCCAGGTAAAAGAAAATCTGTCAAGAATCTCTTCAGAATATTTTTCCTTAGAAAAACATATTTCTGGTAATGAAAAACCCTTCAATACCGTCTACAAAAACGTATTAATTAACATCAACGGTTTGAAATAAGATGTATGTCCATTTAATCAATATATTTAAAATTCTATCATTAACAAATTTAAAATTCTATCCTTTTTTCAAAGACATTTTTAAACATTTGATGATATAAACTATTAAAGTCAATTTTTTATATCTCAACTAAATATTTTGAAAATCAAGTAAAGTAATTTTATTATTAACCGCATACAGCCGTATGCATATAAAGATAAACATTTTTTAACGACCTCAAAACTAAAAATTCTTAAATATAATATAACAAAAAACAAAAAACAATACAATAACAGTTTTAAAGTTATAAATTGAATGGAATTTCTATATTGTTATTATAATATATATTAACAGTATAATATGGCAATTTATTAAAAATTTTTTTATATTATATTATTTTGAAATGTGTTTTGATATTCGCAACTATCATTTCTATTTGAATTTGTATTTTGTTTAAAGAAAAAAATTTCATATATATAAAAAATGTCGCAAATGTTATTTATATGTATATTGTATATATAGTATATTAGAAAGGAAAAGCAGCAAAGCGAACACATAAAGAGAAAAAAAAAATTATTTATCAATAATAATTTGCATAAATATTTCCATATTTGATTTGATCATATACTATATACAATATAGCAATAACATATAATTTTTTTATAATTTTATTTTTACATAACATAGTAAAGTGCCCTATGGCAATATATTTATAAATAAATATAGTAAAAAATATCAATATAAAAATGACAATAAAAAAAAACAGATATTAATAATTTGAATGAGCATTTCTTTTATTAAATATACCAAAAGAAAAATTCGTAAACGAAACAACTTATTTTAAGCAATTATATACAATATATAAAATCGGGACAAATTTTGATGAATTTATTTTTTGATTGGGTTATTTATTGACACTTAAATAATAATAATAATATCTTAATATTCTTAATATTTATAATATTCATATTTATAATATTCTCTATGCATATATAGTATAAAATCAATTTTGTGTTTACAAATATCAATAATATATATATTTGTTATAATAAAAATCATAAAATTTTTTTAAATTTAGAATTAAAAACTTAATCGCATAAATAAGCAATTAAAAAAAAAATATTGATGAGTGGGTGTAAATTGAGTTGAAAGACGACGACTAATTTTTACATTAAAAAATTTAAATCTTTTATTATGTTATGTATATGTATATGTATATATAAAATCAGCAAGTTTTTTTTTACAGCACATTAATATTTAAATATATACATTATCGTGCGATAAATAGAAATCGATAAATTAGTATATGGCGGTAATTCAAATTTAAAATTCAATGTGTATATAATAAATTAAGGTTAAAATTTGAGTATTTTACTATAATAACATATGTATTTTGAACATTGACTTTATTTCGATGATGCGTTGAAAGAATATAAACCATATAATATATATATATAGACAGATGGATAAATATTTAAATAATATATGAAAATTTTTAACATTTTTGAATGAAACTTAATAAACAATAAAAAATTAAACATACTTATGCAAATTTTTTGCGAAAAATGTAATAAAAAAGCGATAAATTTATACTAGATGATATATAGAAGAATAGAAAAAAAGACTTTATATATATATACAAAACATTCGAATTAAGAACAAACATCAATATAGCAACATATAGATCTTGGAAAGCTAAACTCATTTTGCATTATACTATATAATTCTTTCTATGTTTTTGTATTTTTGTATAAATAAGTAGAGTTTTTTTTTTGATGAATACATTTATGACATGCAAGAAGTGATCTATTATTTCACGGTAAAAGGCAATAAATTATTTTTTTTTTGATCTTCATCATGCATAAATGAAGTTATATATATATATGAATATATAATATATCTATATTGTAATTGCATTTCAAGAAAATAAATTGTAAACACCCATCATATATAGAGTTAATTTTATATACAACAAGATAGATAGATTTATCCAAGTTAAACAAATAACATATAGTATATAGCAAAATAAAAAAAAAACAACTTATTTTGATAAATTGATGACAATATAAATTTTAAATTAATTTAATTACAAATGCAAACATAAACACACATATACATTTTTAAACAAATTACTATTCATTATTATTATTTTTTCTTATTACCGCTTAAAAGAAAATCTTATATATAATAATCATCATTTTAAATGTTTATTTAGATGAAATTATATACGTATACATATACATATTAAAAGTGGAGAAAATCCTTCTTTTGAAAGATTAATAATGATTTCTTTATCGTTTCATTTCAACCATTCATTCATTCAACAACATAATAATAATTTTTTTTGTTTATTCAATTATAAATGAATTTGTATTATTTTTTTTTTCCTATATACAACATATATATATTACAAATATGTTGCATATATGATAAATAAATTAAAGAAATTAATTTAATAATATTTATAATATATAGATAATCTTTTCCATTTTGCATCAATTGAATCAGCGATCATTACAAATATACATTACATAGGATTATCTTTATATTATCATGTTTTGTATATCAAAAAAAAAAAATAGTAAATGGTAAATAATTAATTTACAAGTAGATTATCATCATATATAATTGAAATGAAAGTCGTTTAGGGGTTAGGTCTAATGCAGAGGAAAATATGAGCATATATCAAACAAAAATCTAAAACATATAATAATTAGTTGAAAAGAATAATCAACAATGAATTGCTACAAACAAATTCAACAATAGTGTTTTTGTACATTGTCCTAAACACTATTTGTAATTAACAAAGAATTTTAAATTTATTTAAAGAATTAAATATTATTTTTAATAAAATAAAAACCGACCGCGAAGCTACAAGACTAACACAGATAGATTAAATATATACCGGTCAAACAAAAATCTAAAACATAGAATCATGTAATATTTTTAAATATATATATTGCATAAAATTTCGGTATTTCTAAGGAAAATCTATACATTTATGGTTATCTTTTTCATATAGAGCGAAGAAAAATGTTTTCTACCCACAGTCAGATTGATCACATCTGTTAATTGTGAGGTTGCGGTAAAAGAGTTGGAAAATTATAGAATTAAAAAATTATAATTTTCTTTTGGTATATGATTTAAATTTAGAATAGGCTATCGAATGTGTGAGTATAAGGAAACGCCATTCTTATTATGACTATTTTTACTAAATTATTGCATTTTTTCATTACAAAATTATTGCATTTTCCACTACAAAAGGATAATTTCCACTTCCAAAAAGGAAAATCAGATCGTTTTGGAACCCAAATTTAATCTTATAGACCATAAACATATTTCGAAACCAGTGCGGTCTATTTTAGTTATACTATTCAATATTAACTATGCGGTTACAAAAAAAAGTAGATATGTTTCTAGTTTCCACAGTTATGTAACTAGTTTTCTTTTCTAAAATGAATTTTCTTGGAAAATTCTGATATAATGTTCATAAAAGTAATGAAAAACGTCGTATAGTAAAATAATTTTTCATGCATTCATCCAAATATGCAACTACAAATAGAAATAAAACTGTCGTTTACTCATTAAACTATAAAATATATCCAATTTTATCGTTATGATAAGATTATACAAAAACGTTCAAATCAATTTGGTGCGTTCAGGAAAAATTCAGTCATAAAAATACTATTATTATATGTTTTGCCATAATTTATTGAACCTAAGCAAGAATAACCATTTGATTATATATTCAATTTTAGTTATACAAAACAATTGAATCTATATACAATTTAATACATTATAAAATGATTTGTGTGAGATTTTTATGATATAATTTTTCTTAAAATGTTAAAATTTATATTGTAATAATAAAATTAAAATGATCAAAGTTCATTAATTATTATGTATGATATTATGTAAATGAATTTGAATAAAAAAAACAACAAATAATTAAAATAATAAAGAAAAGAAATAAAGTTTCTGTAATATTATTATTATATTGGTATCGCGTTTGGTAATATGCAAAACGTGTAATTTTTAATATGTGGTGACCCCATCTTATAATAACCGCACATAGTTTCTAAATATATATACATTTTAACATATAGACTTTTTGAATAAAATAAAGGTAATATTTATTTTTATTTTATTTTTTGTAATATGATTCCGTAACATATGGATTTTTTATTATTAAAAAACTCTTTGCGGTAATGAAACAATATTGATTTTATTGAATATTATATATGCATACACTTAATTTAATTTCAACAAAGCACTATAATAAATGTATACGTTGTATGTATATATACATAGAAAAACGTATAAATGTTATATTATATATAGACGAAAGACCCGTACATTAAAAGCATAAAAATTGAAAAGATTTATATTGGATTATATATTAATATATATATACATAAAAGTTCAATGGCATCATATCGAATTTGATATTTAAAATAAAATAAAAAAAGAAAAACACTATAAAAGAGAATTTCATCGACATAATTTTTTTTTTTGTGGAGTAGCAACTTATATATTGATGAAGGTATATTTTCCTTTAGTTTTTTTTTTTTTATTGGTGTTATTGGTGTTGTGTAATATAATAAAACAACAGATTGATAATTTTATTCATTTATAAGTCTATATATATAAATATATATTTTTAATACACAAATATTTCAAATCTCAATGTTTATGCGTATACATATATTGTTGTTGATATTGTGCGTTGAAGAGATGAAAGATGATGTGTAAATAATAATAAATAAGAATATTGACTATAAACTTTTATTTATATATATTAATATCTATCTTATTTTCATATATACAGCATAAAATAAGAATTTGTATCTCTATAAATATATGATGTATAATAATTTTATTCTTAATCTTGATCTTCATCATATATACATTTATTTATTTAATCATCAGGTTACTTGAAAAGTTTTGAAAGCATTACATTTTTAGAAAACATTTTAAGGGTATTATAGATCCTCCATATATCTCATCTCATCAATCTTCATAATAAATCGGTTAAATAGTTTTTATTTTGCTCAGAAATTTGTCTAATAGATTGTATTTTTTTAGTATATTAATTTAGTAATTGAAAAAGAGGTCAGATTACATTCTTTGATTTGGATGCTGTTCATCAGCCACAGAAGTGCATACCAAGATTGGCATTGCTTCAAATAAATTGAACGAGCGTTATAACTTTAGCAATGGGAAAATCTTGCAAAATTTATACCATACGAATTGTTGGAACATCTTTACGATAAGAAGAATCTTAGGGGCACCGCATAATTTGATTACATCAAATATATACCTTATTCTGTTATACAAATCCTCATAAAATTCCAACATGTCCAGCATTTTTCCATTTGAGAAAAGAACATAAATTAATTAGAAAAACGAATAGAAAAATAATGTATTGTATACTCAGAGACATCCGATTTTATACCATTCAGAATGCAATATACTTTGATATTGTTCTTTATTGCTTAAGAATTAATTAATATTATTTTTCA
The DNA here is from genome assembly GCA_958336335.1 of Dilophus febrilis. Taxonomy (NCBI): domain Eukaryota; kingdom Metazoa; phylum Arthropoda; class Insecta; order Diptera; family Bibionidae; genus Dilophus; species Dilophus febrilis. The sequence continues at coordinate 6,302,831 of OY284472.1, read as the reverse complement.
TTCATTCGACATTCAAAACTTTTCAAATACCCGGCATTTATTTTGTATATAAATATATATACCAGTTATAACATTCAACATTCCATAAAATAAAATCACAGTATATATTTATCGATCGATATATGTCGACAATGAAAGTGAGAAGAAATGAAAATTATAATCTAAATATATATATATATCTATATAGATCTGTATCTATATATAAAGATAAAAAAAAGTATATATACGCATATCAAATGTATTGATTGATTTTAAATTAATTTATTTTTTATATATATACTATGCTTTTTTTTTACTATGTATATAATTATTTATAGATGATTGAATTTCATCGAATCAAAGGAATAATTTATATACTATATATCTATCTATAATTCTTTTGAATATATTGCAGTAGAATAGCAAAAAAAAAAAAAAAATTATAATTTAGATGATGTTTTTCATTTTTGGTTTGTTTTTAATCTTCGCATAATTTACACACACATAAGCATATAATAAAATATGATTTATGTGTTCATTGACTGTGCGAAGCGTCTTCAGGAAGTAAACAAATAATTGTTTTAAATTTAAAGTGGAAGTGGAGTATATTTATGAATATAATTTACTTAATTTGAAAATTATTATATTATATATTCATCCTTATTATGGAAAATTTACCCTAAATGCTCTAATATAATGAAAAAAAAAAGGATCTTCTAATCCTTAGTTTACCAGGGCAACTGAATTTGCACCTTCAATTTAAATCCGAGTATGGGTTACCTCATACTCGTTCTGTTAAAAAGCGTGTATTCGTTGGTTTATAAGATTGCAAACACATGAATAATTGTTTTAAATTATTTTATCATGGAATTCTGTTCAATTTTCGCGCAATTCAAATGTTTGATTAAAAAATAATAACAAAACGTAATTTTAACGTTCCTGAATTTATTCAAACAATTTGAGAACTGATTTATAAGCATTATATTAATAGAATTCCTATATTAAAAGTCATTTAGAATCATTAATTGACATCATCACTTAAATTAAAAAAAAAACAGATTTAAGTATATTATTAGGGTTTGCATTGAAATTATATTTATAAATCCCGACAAGATTGTTTTTTTTAAATATCAATTTTTGTTTTATACAAAAACCACAAAACAATTGATAAGCAAATTATATATATATTTTATTCTATTTCAAATTATATTCATATTTTTGTTTATTTTGTTCATTATATAAATACCCTAACATATGAATCATATATAATAATATGTTTCTTATCAATATAAGATTTAAAAAAGAAAAAAAGAAAAAGAATTCACCATAAATGAGTATATTTTTGATGCGTTGATGATCTCATACATAACAAACAAAATAATATATAAAAAATAAATTGCACCAAAACAGATTTATTTATATTCAAGTTGATCTTCTATGTATAATAATAATAATAATTATTATTATAATGGTATTTATATTTACAAAAATGATTATAAATCAGTGCGTGGTACAATTACAATATATTATAAATGCTAAAATAATAATTGTCATAAATGAAATAAAATCTATAATATACGATCAATGGTATGTATAATATTAAAAGTCAAATCTTATTAATATTTTTTTTTTACAATTGTAAAATAAAATAATAAATACATTGCGTGAAAAGCAAATGACATTGATTAGTCAAATTAATATTAATTGCGGTTATATAATTCCTATATAACCACCACTTAAAACAAAAAAGGTATGTTTTTCTATAAAAAGATATATAAAAATCAAAATAAATTTACATTAATTTTATTTTTTCCATTGTATTTGCTCACTGTTTATTATATTTATGTTTAGTTTTACCTCCTCTCATATATTAAATATTATATTAAAGGTATTCAACTCAATTTATTTATCCGCATATATATATCAATTTAAAATGGTCTAATATTTAAATAATTATAATTATGTTGATTAACATTCTTTTTTAGAATAATAATAGAATAATTCATATTAAATTCTTGAAATAATTTAACAATTTAATTTAATTTAATAGATTTATGTGTAATTTGTAATTGTTTATTTGATATAACTTCAGAAAATATGATAAAAAACATATTGATTATTAGAAATTATTTGGATACACACTTGGAGAATAACGTGATTGATATCTTAAGTAAATCATTTACCAAAAGAATTGCTTTGAATGGAATCACACAAAAAATGTTTAGAGATAATAAATTATTATTGTAATACAAATATTAGCAGATTTTTCATAATAATTTGAATAAATCTATAGAAGACAAATTTAGAAGCGATACAATTTTTAGTTTACTACTCACTCATCGGTTGGCTATTTATAAATTAAAGCGAAAGTATTATTTATAGTTTTATCTTAATATCATATTAATCAATCTTCTTAAGACAACATATATTTATATATTGACAAAAAGTATATACAGTCTGAAAAGTTAAATAAATAACAAAATCAAAGTTAAAATAAATATAAGTGAAAAAATATAATAATAAAATACATAAATAAATATATAAAATTAGTTAGTTATTATATTGGGTTAGTATAAAATTTCTAACTACAAATATACTATATTAATAAAAATATAAAATTAAAATTAGTATTAATCTATGAGAGCGCAATTATAAATAAAATTAGAAAAAAAAAAAAACTAAAACTACCCTAACAAGCCCAATAAAATAAAAACAACGATGATTTGATATGGGAATGGAGGTCCTCATATGCAGACCAGAGCTATATTGGATGGGAAAGAGTACTTGGCGCGTAGTCGGTCCGCTGTAGGACTAGAGGGCTTGACCCAAGTACTCCCTGGTTAGGATTATTTTGATATATGTATGTACAAAGTATTTGGCGCCTTACTCAGCATAGAAAGCTGAGGGCAAGTCCCATTTACAATGTTATAATAATATATATAGGATAAAATATTGTCAAGTAATCAGTTCATTAAAAAGAACAGACCACTTACAATTACTTTTTTATTGGTAAACGGATAAAAAGGACAAGTGAATTATAAAAATTTTATTTTATATATAATCAATATAATAAAAAAAAATGGGTTAGTAATAATATTAGTTTGAGTTCTCATATATGATAGATCTTCATTTGTGCAAACTAAAAGGATAATAATAAATTAGTTTATTGTTATTACTTTATATTAGTTAAATTAATTTATTTTCAATTATGTTTTTTAGTTAGGAAATGTTAGTAACAAAAAAGCAGGGATATTTTTTAATGTAGATCTATCACAATGAACTCTATATATAAAAGAATTATATTTCAATAATAAAAGAAAATAAAATAAAAAATGAATTCATTTAATAAAATTGTATTTGATTTAGTTTTTTAAATTAATATATTAATTGTGAAATTAAAGTTTTTAAATTACTTTTTTTTTGTATTTTTTATGAATTTTGTATCAATATCAATTTTTTTTAATTTATTTTCTTTTATAAAGAAATATAATCATCATATAAAAAACATTTTCTACTCACTCAATGTTGGAATTTATAAAATAAAAAATTCGTAAAGCTGACAGACAAAATCACACTAACCTATAAAAAAAGAAAGAAAAAAACACAACAATCAGAAAAAATAATTAAATAGAAATATCAATTAAAACAAAAACAATTGATGATTGAATTTTCTTATTACAAATTTACCTGTTGGGAATTTTGAAGAATACACAACTGATGCAGCACCACCGCCGCCGCCGACGCTTATAAAAACAGCAAACATTTTGAAATTCTCCGCTTCATAAAAAACTTTGAACGTTGAGTAATTTTTTCACAAAAAACATTCCTCAATTTCTTACTATAATGAAAAAAGAAAAGAAAAGAAAAGACAAACATATAATGACCATGATTTTCCTTGATTAAACAATAATTAAACTTTATAAAAAAAAACGATAAAATCACTAGATTTTTCAATCAATTAATTTTCTTTATCTATTTTTATGAATATTAGGATTTTTTATGAAATAAGATTATAAAGTTACCTTTAACAACAGTATTTTTTTTCTTGCAAACAATTGTAATGCATTTTAATAAAAACAACAATTTTATAATAAAAAAAAAAACAAAATTAATATAGAAGAATGTAATAAATATAGGATTATTATATCAGATTTATTATAGTTCAATTTTGGAAAATTGAAAATTGTTTTCCCTATCAATATTATTAACAAAATAAAAAAAAGGATAATTTATATTTCGGAAAATTGGTAAAGAAAAATCTCTTTATCCAATAATATTTTGATAAAACAATTTGATTTTTTCACTTGAATTTACACAAAAAATAATTGATTAAAAAAAAAAACTTTCCACATTAAAATAATGCAAATAAATTAACATAGAGAAAAACATATAATGCGACACTAATAATAAATAATGCGACAACGTCCATTATAGTATGTGTAGAAAAAAAATCTAAATAAAATGTCCAGTTAGAATGTCTGGTGAAAAAAATTATTATACATTATTATACAATAAAAAAAAAAAAAGTATAAAGTACCGCTAGAATATCTTATGAACAAAAATTATTATAATGTGCATATTGGTATTTGATAATGCATGTGTGTTGTAAAGGAATGATTACATTGAGATGAGATGAATAAATACATATAATAAAATACTATATATAACACAAATGTAGTAAAATCAAACCAAACGCATTTATTTAATGCATATTTTGTATGAGTGTTCATATAAAAGTAAAATCACAAATTTTCGTTGCAATTATACAAGGATTTGTATAACAGATCAAATATTATAAAATTAACTTTCATTCAACCATCACATTTTTTCCACATCATATATACACAAATTGTTTATTATTTAAAATTCAATGTGAACAAAAGTCAAGTGTATAAATCTTATGGTGATAGTATGGACGAGTTGGTAGCGAAGCCGCCGATTTTCAAGTAAAAAATCTCTCATATGTAAAATTACACATATGAGATTTGCTTTTTATTAAGGGGGACATGGTTGTTTGAATTTGTGGACAGTCGATGATGAGACATATACCATATTTTCCAGCAATGATGTCCCCCGTAGGTTTATATATATACGGACCGCGCTGGCGTTTCTGCCAGTTGTGGTTAGTGTATATATATTCCCGGGTATCCCACAGGGGGGGGGGGGGGGGGGTACCCGCTCTACATCGCAAAATAACTGTAAATTTCTATCTCGTTGAAACTTACATATAACATAAGATAAAAAGGAAAAATATAAATAGAAAATATCAAATTGAAAAAAAAAAAATTGATTTTTCCTAATATATTTTTTTCCATTTTATCTTAATATGTAAGTTTCAACGATAGAATTATTGTCTGTGGAGGATGTTTTTGGTTTAAATCCTACGATGTCTATTAATTCTTTATAACCAATATTTTTATTTATTAGGAAAAATTATTATGAAAATATTGGAAAATTGAAAGTTAAGTTTTTCTTTTATTTATTCAGTATGAAATATTAATTTGAAAAATATATTTACTAATTTAAATTACAAAATGAAAATGGTAGAAATTAAAATGCATATTTAATATATAGATAGAAATTATATAGAAAGTGCTGTGCTGTTGGTTCATAGACTGATGATGTCCTTTAAGGATTTTTTTTTTTTTTTCATTGTAAATTTTATTTTCTTATCCTTAATCGTTAAGCAATTATTTGGATATACGCAGTGGTAGAAAATCGAAGTGATTCATATCTTAATACAAAATAAATTACACAAAAAATATTGCATGTCAACACACAAACAATTTTTAATTCATTACCTATACAAAATAATAATAGAAATATTCTAATCAAAATCAGAATTTGAATGAATAAATGACAAATTTGGACGTTAAACAGTGAATATGAGATCTCCTCATAATGTATTAAATTATTATTAACAATTAGCATTAAAATAATAATTCGTTTAAAAATTCTTCTTCTGTTTTTTTAATCTATACATTAAAATTGGAATGTAAACATTTAACGAAAACGTTGCAAAATTATTAAATTATTAAATTATCATCTAAAAATCATTCGTCCTACATATTCATATATCAAATATATCATGTATATAGAGAAATATCATTTATTAATTTGATTAAGTGTGTGATGATTATACGTTAGTAAAAGCTTATATATATATAGATAATAATATATCAAAAACAAATTGTCATCGTGGCCAACATTCAATTTATAGCACAAACCTCTATAATATATATAAGTTTCAAAAATAGTATATATTTTAGAGTAAATATTTATTTTGTTTATTAATAAATGCTAACGCAGTAGATCAATATAAATTATTGTCAATATCTCTATATAAAGCTATATATAAGACCACAAAAAATGCGTATGGATATACAAAAACGATGATAAAAATTGCTTATATATATATTCATCATATTAAACAATAAAAAAAAAAATTAAAATATTATGTGTATGTGACATATATTAAAATATTTACATTACATATAAATGTATTTATCTTGAAATTGAATATCATTTATGCATACAACACGGTTTAATATATTTAATATACTATATAACAATACAAAATAATAAATAATACCAAAAATAACAACACAAAATTCATGTGATATATTTATATTAATTGAACAAACAAATATTTACCATACAATAAAATATATTCTCTATAAATATCTATTAATATATAAAAAATACTATAAAAAATATAATAATAATACAAAAAAAACATAAAGAATGTGGGTTAAATCATCCGGTTCTCAACTATATATATATATTCATATCCAAAAATAAATTATTTAGTATTATTAAATATGATATTTCTATATGTTTTTTTTTTCTTTTAGCGGGGTATATTCTAATAAATTATTGTATATATATTATATAAATACAGAAAATATATAGATACGAATGTATAATTAATAAAATAAATGTACCAATATAATATTGATATTCATAAATGGAAAATAAATACATAAAAAAAAATTGCATGCGGTGTCAATAATTTGTATTTATTTATTTATATATTGAATGAATTGAAAAAGACGCTCGACCTTCTGTATGAATTGTATATTATATATTATATCATGTAAATGGTTTTGTTCAAAGTAATGTGTGCGGGTGGATCGATCGATGGATGAATGGATGGATGGATTGTTTTTTAAGGCATATAATCTTTCTTTTTTTTAATTTTTATATATAGCAATTCAATTTTATGAATGAATATTGAAATATATTTAATGAATGAATTTTAATATAATGCCATATATATATAACAAACACTTTTGTATTGTATAGTTATTGATATTTTATTTTGTGTTCTTTAAAAAGTGTATTTTTTTTCGGTATATGCATATAATTTACAAATATGCACGCACGCATAATTACCATTTTTGTATTATTTATTCATATAAAATATATATATTGTACTTATGATGATGATAATGTTACTAAAATTGTATAATAATCATTATTTTTTTGATTACCAAAAACGATGTCAGTTCAAGAGTTAATCTGAATATACTGATGCATGGCCAAAAAGCTTGTAAAAAACAAAAACCTTCAGTTATAAAATTTCAACTAAATTATAGACATATATAGTTATAGATTATAGGTAATAAATCCTTTATTATTATTATTATTATTATAGATACATCTTCCTTTGGAATTGTATGTGAAAGAATGAAAAATCGGCGAGGAATTTAGAAACATTCTATGAGATAGTTTTTCCATTTTTCATTTTCAGGAAAGTAAACCCAATGAAATATTGTTAAAAATTCATTGGATTTGTATAGCAATCAGCGAGTTGGTGGAATGAATGCTTTATTAGACACAATTTCGCCGAATGTAATTTTGTTTACAATTGAATGTTTTAAGATTCATATAATAATTCTTGTAATAAAAATAATTTTTTAAATTCTTTAAGATACAAAAAAAGCTGAATAAAAAATGGAAAAATCAGAAAATTTTCAAGGCAAATGATTTGTAAGACGAAATGATTTCATTTACCCCAACGAAATAAACTTAACTCACAAAAATGAAAAGATTATATTGAAAACTAAACAAATAAGTTACGTTCATGTTTTGTAAAACTATAATACATATATTATAGATGATCAATTTCGAATACATTATGGATTTTGTTGTGAATTAATTTAAATGTTTGTATATTTTGTATAAATTAATTTTGAAATATATATATTTATTATATATAATTCATAAATGGAATTCGTTTTTTTTTTAATTTTTTTTTGGCTATATATACAGATTATGTTAGATTTTGTATATTAATATATAATATAACATAATAAATAAGGTTTCCATATGGATATAGAAGGAAAAATAATCGAGACAAAAATGGATTAGTGCTTTTTTTTCCTTCAATTAAATTTGTTTTGTTTCTTCAACTAACAAAATAACCTTATAATAATTAAGTTTTAACTTCATTATAAATATATAGTTTAATAAATATTTTTTAATTAATAATTTGGATAATTAACCAAAAAAAAATTTACATAAAAATGTAATTAATATTTTAAATTTAATATACTATAAATTGTCAATCGACGAATATTATTTTTATCGTTTATAATTTTATAGTTTCGTATTTTTATACCGTCAAAATAAATCATTTTATTCCATACTTATTTTAATACTTCTTTGTTTTATAAGATTATTGAATTATTTTAATTGTATTTATGTATTATAATGAGTTTTGAGACATTTTTTAAAAAAAAATCTTTACCGCATTATGCAGAAACAAACACATTTTTGGAAATCAATAAATATATAGAATACAAATTAATCCTTGCGATTTATGAATATATATAAAAAGGTAAACGATTTTGAATCAACTTATCCATAGAACACATATCTTTTATAATATTGCATATTTAAAAAAAAATCAATATAGAAAATTCTACTATAAGAAAAGATATCGAGTTGATTTTCTATTCCAATCTTCAAAAAATATTAAAAAATATATGTATATAGTTTAACATTTATACTTTTAATCTATAATCACCTGTGTTTATTTATATGAAAATAAACATTTGTTTTTTATATTTAACATTTGCATAAACAGGGTGAGTTTAATCACACGTTATAATATTATACATAAATGGATATGGGATTGTATTAAAAAATATTAACATTTTTACCATTGACATTGATAATGTAATGTAAACTCTATGAAAATTTTCATATTTTCATATTGAAAAAATTATAATTAAGAATGCCAAGCTGCCCTTGGCCTTTTACCAAGAATCGTAAAAAATGTGAGGATACAAAAAAATCAAACAACTTTGTTTCCCATCGATTTCATTGCTTCCGCCTCTTTTGCGGACAAGAACAGAATAGCAAATGATTTATTTTTAGAATCATTCTGTTTTTTTTTTATTTTTAATTATATATATTTAATATAATACACGATCCAATCATATAATAAACATATATAACTGTTATCAATATTAATCATCTTAATCTGGTTTTTTTTTTATTTAATTTTTACTTCTATATTCAAAATAAGTATGCATAAAAACATAGATATTCCTTTTTGGTTTTTATTTTGAATATTCTCTATTATATAATTAACAAAAAAAAAACGATGCTATCAAGGTATTTATATATTAAAAAAAGAAAAAAGAAGTTATTTATAATAAAAAAAAACAAAAAATCTTTTATATTGAATTTAATATTCAAATTGAAATAAAAATGAAAAAAAAAACTCTTAATGAGAATCTATAATTTTATTTATTGTTTGTATTTATAGAAAAATTAAATTATAAGAACGAGAACAATAAAAAAAAACAAAATAAACCAAAAAAAAAAAAAAAACGATAATACAAGCGATAAAAACAAAAACACATATTTGATTCAATATATTGAATTAATTTAATTAGAATTAGAATCTAACCTTTTTATTATAGCTTTATTATTTTCTCATATATTATATAATTTGAATTTAAATTTAAAATGAATTTTAGATGCATATATTCATAATTTTATATTGTATTTAAATATAAAGTTAAATGTGGTTATTTTTAAAACAGAAAAATAAAAATATATATCTCTCTATTTGTATTTCCTTTCATGCGATCAGATATGATATATATATATATATATATATACCTTTAAAAATATTCTTATATTATACATGAGACATATTTTTATACAGATAATTCAGATAAAACGAGATAAAGATGCTCAAAATCTTAAAACTACATTTACGGGGGTAAATGGTTTAAAATTTTCTAATAACAACCCCCAGTAGTACAAAAAAAACCCCTATTCGTGATATAATTCAATAAAATTCTAGTAGTATAAAGTAAATTATTAAAATGTTTATTGATCCTTAATCATTTTGATTAATAAAAATGTTTAATGTTTTGATTACTAGAACAAGAATCAAAATAGAAATTACTTTCAAAAATAAATCAATCATATAGAATTTACCATTTTCTAATTCTATTACCACGCACGACATCATACTGTAAATGTAAAAGACATTTATTTATTGAATTATATTGAATTTGTATTTATTGTATATGTTATATAAGAAACAGGTAAATCAATATAATAAATAAATACATTTTATGTTCATCATTTACATTCACGTATATATATATACCTTTATAATTTTTTTTTTTAAAACACAAACTGAATATGAATATTATTGTTTTAATATATGTTAAAATAGTAGTATATATTGATCGAAAATGTATATGTTTGTTGTGTTTCTTTCGATAGTATAGCGATTCAGACCAATAAACTTTTGTTTCACATAATGTTAATTATTTATATTATTATAAAACATAAATTGGAAAAGCTTGGTCTCATAAACCAATAGATGAATCGGACTGCAAATTTGCATTATCAAATGTTTTAAGGGACGCTGAATCCGAATAAATTTCTTCAATTATTTTCAAACCGATTTATCTATTGGTTTTTGATCCAATCGTGATAACTCAAAAACCAATAGATGAATCCGTTTGAATTGCTTAATCGGAATGGCTTAAAACATAAATATGAAAATTTTCAACCTGATTCAAAATTTCTCTCTGCAGTTAACGCCGTTTTTCTGCTCTGAACGTAGAAATTCGTCTCCTAACACTCTTCTAATATCGCATATAGCATATAGCATATAGCAGAAGTTAACTCTTCTAATATCGCAGAAATTTTGTTTTCAGTGTAAGATGCAAAAAAAAAAAAATAAAATATGCGATTGAAATTATAGTGATGAGGCGCCGCAATTACAAATTTTTATATTAAGAATTTCCTATGATATATTTTTTTCTGTATATATACAAATCACAATCGATAGATATAAAAAATATTATATTTATATATAAGAGATTATAAAGAAATCATCCCACAATATATATATGTATTTAACTTTACACTAACTTTATATTCTACATCTATATAGACGGGACCGAAATCATATAATTTGACATTCATTTGATGTGGGGCGTCGTATATAAAATAATCACATATTTCAGTACTATACTTTTTAAGATAAATATAACAAAAATATAATAAGACAAAATGAACAAATAATTTTTTTTATATATATATACAATTAATCAAATGTAATTATATGATGATTACTATCTTGTATAAAATAAAAAAAAAATTTAATAAATTTAATAGAAAATGGTTATAAAGCAAATAATATATTATTCATAATACAATATATGATAGATAAAATCATTTGTCTATATATATACTTTAGTCTATATCTACTTTATGCCAAATGAATGTTATTTTTTTTTATTTTTTTTTATTAGACATTATCACGTAATTTTTGTATGAATAATTTCAATTAAATATAATGTATATACAGATACAATTTGTTTGATTGAAAAATATTAAAATGAATTAGAGCGTTGGTTGCATGTCAAAATTTAATAATAAGAGTAAATGTAAATGTAAAACGCGCAAAATAACCCAAAAAAGAAAAAAATATTATATTCAATATTGATTTATGCGGACAGAAAAAAAAAATTATATAAGATTCAACTAAAAGTTTTTTTTTTTTTTTTCAATATAAATGGATGTTATTTTTAATTATTTTTTATACATTCATTAAATTATTATAATTTATTTTGTTTTGTCCTTTAATTAAATTTAGAAAAAATACTAAAGAATAAATTAAAAAATATGTTTATATGAAAAACAAATAACCGCAATTAATATTATATTGTTGCGATTCTTTTTTAAATTTTTTTAATATAAATTATAAATAATTTAATGATCGCGCTTCGTTATTATTCATATATGGAATTGAAAAAAAAATTGGATGGTTGATTTTTTGTAAATAAATATACAAAACAAACGTATATATGGAAAAATATGTTTGAAAATATGTTAAAAATTCATTTATTATTATTAAATGCGGTTCTTTTTTTATATAATTATATCTGATTAACAAAAATTTGTACAAACAAAATTTATTTAAAATTATTCAAAAACAAGTATTATTTTTTATTTATTCATTAATAGTTTAATCAAAAACATACCTTGTGTCTACGCAGAAAGTGTTTAATATATTTCGAATAAAATAAAAAAAATAAAAAAAATAATTATTGTCTATATATGCATAGAGATGAATATATATATATAAAAGTTGTCATTAAGATTAAGTGTTTGCAATAAATAAATACCTATAAACACCTTTATAATATATATATGTATAGATCTATTGCAATTATTTCGATTTGATGAAGTTGTTTATATTAAAAAAAATAGTCATATATATATATATTTATCACATAGAGTAAAGCAAATAAATAAATGAGAAAAAAATACCGATAATAATATCATATTGAAAGAAGCAAAAAAATTAAATAAATAATAATCAAATAACAGCTTTCTATTTATAGTAATGATTATTTAGGCCACTGCATAAAATAAGTGAAATTAACAACCATCATATTAAATTTATTTATTTTTTTATGTTTTTTTTTATTATTACATATAGAGATTTAGTTTCATATAATTTAAGGTTTTATTATAGAGTTGTTTTTATAAATTTTATTTATATTTATATATGTATATATATGGTATAGATATACAATTAAATAATTGTAATTGTATACTAATTTTATTAAATTATTAAATCATATAAGTAATAATAATATAATTATTACAATATTTGGAAATAACTATACATGAATATATACTTGAGAATATACTATTTATTTATTGTGAAATATCATATAGAGTTATATATTCCCTTCATGAATACTTTTCTTAAATAAATTAATTTTTTTGAACACAAACTCTCTGAAGAAACATATATTTTATTAGAATTACATGTTATAAGCTTTTATCGATTAAATATTTCAATCTTTCAAACGATTCATTCCTAACAAAATTAATTTCTAGAGACAAAAAAAGAACAAATTACAGAATAAAATTACGTTCAATTGCAAAGTACTGTACAAGTAAATTTAATTAAAAGATAATTTTTCAATTTGAAATAGTATTCTTCATTATATGGAAAATAATGTGATTATATCAAGGCGGATTATAATTATGAATATGATTAAAAAATTAATGTTTATGGACAGCTTCTGCTATTCAAAATAATTTCCATCTTTAAAGTATATATTTTTCTGAATGAAAAATCTTCAGAAATAGATGGTCTAATATCGCAAAAAATCCATACAACATCCCAATATACACAAAAGTACTGATTAGAATTAAGAATCGATACGTACAAAATATATAACTCTAATTAAAATAATTATTAAACTCTATATATATCATAATTTTCTATTATACAAAATTGAACTGTTTTTGATTTGCTGGATTTTTTTCTTCTTTTATTATATTTTTCGCTTTAAATGAACACACCAATTAAAATACAATTTAAATAAAAATGACCTTAGTAATTCCTAACATCAAACCAACAAAAAAAAATGAACCATAACCAAATAGTACACAGGTAATGATATAATTATAATTATTATTATTTCAATAAATAAATTCGTATAAATTAACTCTATAGAATAAAAATATAAAGACCAAACAAAACAAATGGTCTTACGTTAAACGAAAATTCGCCTTGATAAATCGCATCATATATATTTTATATAATAAATTACATATGACTTAAAAAATGTTATATATATTATTTTACATATTATATTTATACAAACAAAAAAAAATATTCGGTAATATAAGATCGACAACAAACAAAAGAAGAAAAAAAAAACACATTATTATATATTAAAATAACAAAAAAAATAAAAAACAGCCCAAGCAATATAATATTTTTATATTTAAACACGATGGACAAAATTTAATCAAAAATAAAAATTGATTTATTAGTAACATTATATAACTTCCTGCTTCAAAATTTTTTTAACATATGCTCTAATAAAATTAAAATCTAACAAAGTAAAAATAGCCATCTCATACCAGAAAAAAATTAAAAAAACAAACGTAACTACACTTTTCAAGCAGCAATTTTCAAGCAAAAATATATTTTATAGTAATATATAATAAATAATTTAAAAACAATTCAATATTTAATTCTTTGCTGTTCGATGAATATATATATATGATTTTAATTATAATTATATATTTATGTATTTATTTTGGTATAAGAAAAAAAAAAACCGCAACGCAAGAAAGAAAAAAAAACAACATTCCTCATCAATTTGTTTAATAATTTACTTTTATTTTGAATAATTTTGTTTTATCTTTTTAAATATGCGACAGGTATTTAATAAAAAAAAAAGTGAAATTAAATATATATTTAAAAAAAAAAAATTATAAAATAATTAATAAGCAAAAGAAAAAAAAATCAATTTTTTTTTTTTGTTTAATGTTGTATTTTATAATTTATTATATGTATATTATAAAAAAAACCCATCGTCGTCGTGGTGCCGGTGGTATAATATAACACAAACAAAACAAAAAAAAATCGTGTGTGTTAAAGAATATTAAAGAACGGCCTTGAAAAAGGTATATTTTACAGTAGTATATTTTTATCGTCGTCATGTATAAAACATATATAATTTTGATTATATATTTATTGAAAATATATGTTTGTTGATGAATGATGCCTAAGGCTACAGGTTATTTTCTTATAATAATTTTATTCAAACTTATTATTATTCTATAAAAAAAAAGGTAACAGGGTATTACTTTTATGTAGAAAAATCTAAATTCATTAAACAATTTTTTTTTTAAAACACAACAGCGGTCCTAATCAATCAATTGTAAACCTAATTGTCCATATATATTATGTTAATGCTATAAATCTTCAATTATTTGAGAAAAATACTCTTTTTATTTGAAAATTAGCATAATTTTCTAAAGTAATTTCTATATCTCATTTTTTTAGAAAATTCTGTTCAATTATTTAAAGGAAATTCAATAAAATTTAATGAGAAAATGTTTGTATAATTTATATTGAAGAATAAATTTGTATAATTTACAGTGGAAAATTCGGTTTAATTTACCGGGAAAATTCTAATTAATGTTCTAAAACGGATAGCCTATAGAATTTTTGGAGAAAATTCTGTTTAACTTTTTAAAGGAAATTCGATAGAATTTACAAAGGAAATTTTGTATAATTTATTGAGGAAACTTTGAATGATTTGTACTGAGGAAATTTTGTATAATTTACTGAGAAAATTTAGTATAATTAACTGAGGAAATTTTGTATAATATTCGGGGTCAATTCGGGTATTATTTATACCAAAGAAATTCGGTATAATTTATTGAGGAAATTCTACATAATATAATGGGAAAATTCTATACAATATAATGGGGAAATTCTGTATATTTGTCTAAAGGAAATTTGGTATAATCTCCTAAATGTAAAATTATGCATAGTTTTTTAAGTGAAATTCTACATAAATATTTAAAGGAAAATTTGAATAATTTATACTGAAGAAATTCGGTAAAAATTACTAAGAAAACTCTATAGTATTTACTGATGAAATTCTGTATTATATTCACTACGGAAATTCTGTATAATTTATACGGATGAAATTCTGTATAGTTTCTATAGTTTCCTAAATAAAATTCTGCGTATAATTCACTTGATATTCTATTTATATTTTAGAGAAAATTTTGCTGGATTTTTAAAGGAAATTTTTTGATCATTTACTGAGGAAATTCTATATTATATAACATACTGGGAAAATTCTGTTTTGATTTTCTATAACAAATGAATTGTTTCCCAATTGTTTCCCGAAAAAGGAATTCTATAAAAGGAAAAGGAAATCTATAAAAAACGTCGTTAGAATTTCCCTTCGATATATAAGAATAAAAGATTTCAAAATCAAGGATATATTAGAAATAAATTAAAATATATAGTAATATAGAGATACCGAAAAAATTTCAAAGTATTCTAAAGGACTTAATTATAGGGATTTTTCATAAATTTTCCAAACATACACACAATACAAAAATTTTATTTGTTTTCCCGTTTAACATAAACTATATTTTAAGAATTTTTATTATTACATATTTATACGCATAGTAAAACATTCAATTTGTGATTTTTATCATTATATATATGTATATTGAAATCCTTTTTAAAAAAAATATATCTATAAAGGAAAATGTTTATATTCTGAAAAATTATATTATTGTCTACATCAGCTCATATATATAGGTAAATTGTATATATAAATATAAATATATTATGCGATATTATCAGAAATATGCATATTTACTAGTTTTTTTTTTAATAATTATATGCATATTTTTATCCGCATATGCAAATTCCATTATTATTATTATTATACCGAGCAATATATATCTCTATCTATATGTAGATTAATAAAAATCTCCTGTTTATTATTTTTTTTCTTCTTTATATATATATATATATATATAGAAAATGATATAAACGTAACGTACGTAAAAGTATATATTATTATTTTATGTTTATGTTTGCATATATGAAATGTTGCGTAAATATATATATATATATATAGAGAAGAAAAGAATAACCATAAATATTATTTTCTTGGTTGTTAATTGATTCAAAACATTTCGATATATACCATATATATATATATATAAATTTATTATTTATATATCATAAATAATAATAAGTTATTTGTAGTAGAATTTATTTAATTGGAAAAATGATTTATATTAAATTAAATATAAATTATTGTGGAATTTTTTTTTTATCTCGACGCTTACACCATACATATATTTATTTATTGTGACATTTATAATAATATAACAATAATATAATAATAATAATAATAAACACGCTATTAGTAAAACACCTATAGACAAAAAAGTACTTATATAGAGTTAAGTACAAGGGAGTGGATCAATTTTTTTATCATACCATAATCAATTCCACTTTAAATTTTATTATAATTACTAAAACACATACAATAAGATTCCAAAAAAATTCCACCTACACTTGCATTTTGGCATGGGTAGAGAAAATGTACGATTAGAAAAAAATGTATCTGTCAAAATTTCCATTTTTTTGTTAAACTGTCGCCAGATCCGCGTTATTTCAATAAATTGATTAAAACCAGATAGAAATTTCTCCATAATAAACAGATTTCTATACTTATAGAGAGGTGCAAATGTTTGTGACAGAAAGAAATTTATTTCTATTTATGATAATCAAACTCCAAAACCATAAACTTCAAGTTCATTTAACTTCAAAGTTCTTTGAGATACAAGAATTTATGCAACAGATTCGATAGAAGACCATGATTTGATATATTACATTACAAATTTAATCAGCTAACAAACAGAAAATGGTGAAAACTAAACCGCACTAAATCGTCTATTATTGCAAATTAAAAAATTAAGTACTTTTATAATAATAAAACATATACTATATATGAAAATGTTAACTATGTGAATATATAATAATATATAAGTAACATTTTTTAACCACATTATCTTTATCTTAAGAATAGGACATATTTTAAGGGAATGCAAAAACTGTATAGGATATTATAATATCATTATATTATATATACAAACAAATATACTTATGTTATTTTGTGTGATTTCTTTTGTTTGTTTTTCGCAGAAGTTCATAAAAATGAATCAGAAATTTTTTTGTTTTTAAATATATATAAATATTTTGTATTACAATCATGTTCTTAATTTACATATACCTTTTGTATTTTTTGTTTACGTTTAAAAATTCTTTTACTTATCTTCCTCCTCCTAAAACTTTTAACTATATATATATATATGTATATCATTATCTATATATATATATTTTAAATATATATGTCAACGTAAGTAAGAAAAAAAAAATAAATACTAAAATTTGATTTAAAAACAAAAAAAAAGCAAAAAAAGTTACATATAAATTAAAAATAAAACAATCTCATTTTACAAAATAATTGGATTAGAATTACATTCATATACAATATACCATTCCGTCGTCGTCATCATATAGTCAACCAACCAACGTTTTATATATAAATTTATATAAACACGAATGTATACAACAATATATTTAAAATAACTTTATATTTTTTTTTTAAATATTGTAATTATATACTTGTGATTTGTGAATAGTAAAGTTAATAAAAAAAAACAACATTTTTATTTAAAATAGTATAGTAGCTACTCTATAATATAAAATATATAGTTTCAAAAGATAAAACAAAAAATCATTAAATTTGATTACATTTCATTGTATCATTTTTAGGATAAAATATAGTATAGTATAGATAGATAAAATATATGAATGAATGGGGAAGGGAATTGTGTTTTTTTACTAATAATAATAATAATAATAATAATAAGATTTGATTTAAAGAATGTCGAATTGTTTTGTTTTTTTGTTTTTTTCTTTTTTGTAAACTGTTAAAGTGTGTAAGTTTTTTTTTTGCGGTATTATTACAATTCTTTGTAAAGTTTATTTATAGGTTTTTTTTTTTAAAGTCATTTATATATGTTTGATGATTTACGCGTATATTTCATTAAAAATTAAACCATTTTATTTTTTATTTTTTTGTCATATATAGTATTTCATATTAAAATATAATACACTATATAGTATAATGTGTATAAGAAGTACAATGAACCGCGGATAAATGCATATATGTATATAAAAAACATATCGTTCGAGTACGTAATATAAATAATATCGCATATAGGTAAAAATAAGTCAATAATTACATAATGTTTTGTACTATTTTTTTTTTATTATTATTTATTTGTACCTGTTTTATAGTATTATTATTATTATTGTATGATATTGAAACAAGTGTTTACAAATTCAAGAGACATTTTTATACATTAGTATATAATGCACATAATAAGAATATAAACTCGAAATTATATAGACACAATATAATATTATTTTTTATCAATTGTAGATAGATATATATTTGAATGGTAGAATTTCAATTTATTATCGATTTAGATTATTTTATATATGAATTTTTGCAAATTATTTCAGTATAGGTTTCGAATTTGTGTTTTGAATTAGTTTCAAAGTATTTTTTTTTTAATTATCAAAAATCTTATAAGAAAACGCAAATATTTTCAAAAAAAAAAAACAATATTTATTCATAATTTATATCATAAACATTGTACAACTGTTGTGTGTATGCCAATAAATGATAAGAATATCAAATCGCATTGCAAATATTTTATAAATAAGATTTAATATTGTGATAGTATTACAAAAAAATATTGTTTTTTGAAAACTAAAGAACAAAAATTAGATTATTTTATTAGATTTCAATTCATTTAAACAGTAATCCATTAAATTATAATATGAACCTTGTACTAAAAGATTATTATGTTTAAAATGTTTCAATATTTTGAAAAATTTGTATATTTTTAACTGATTGTGATTAGAAAATTAGCAGGGTCATGGATATACTTTCGATAAAAGATTATGTTTTAAAATGCTCCAATATTTTGAAAAACCTTTATATTTTAACTGATTGTGATTAGAAAATTGGCAGGGTGAATATACTTTCGATAGGTGATGGAAAAATGGAAAGTTATTTAAATATTTCCATATAATTATAACGATTTAAAGTTAATGAACCTACCTCATAATGAAAATGTTCCTATATATAAATCATTGGAAAAATTATGATTTCATTATTATTTCTAAATATATCTAGGAATGATGTGTAATAAGATAAGTATAGAATTGTATGTTTTAAGATTAACCATAACGCTATAGTTAATTTCTTTTCATTTATATCTATAATAATATTTATAATATATTTGGATACAATTAATAAATATAATGAACATTAAAAAATAATACGGATCTCTATCTCTGTACAAAAACAATAACGAAAAAAAAAAAATTTAGTTTCAATTGTTATACACAAATAAAAATTTTATTTGTTGTACAAATTTTTTTATTTTTTTTTTTCAATATATTCTTCATGCATATTCGTTCAATAGAATAATATCAATAAAACAACAACAATAACACAAAATATTTATAATTGTTATTGTAATTCAATAGAAATTTTTTTTTATAGAAAATTTATAATATTTTTTATATACTATAATCGCATACCTTTAAGGAATATAATCTATTATAGGGATAAAATCCCATTTCAGGATATATTTGTCTATATATAATCTTCAATAATTGAGGAACCTTTAATTTCACTTATAATTTCAAATAAAAATATGAACCAAAAAAAAAAAAACCACACACAAAATTTCAAACATAATATTATTTGGAATCCAAAACTTGACTAACAAAATTCATAAATACATCAAAATGTGTTGGAATTTTTTTCAGTAAGTGCAATATTGAAAAAATTTTACGCGGCGTTTTACCGGTTGGTAATTTTGTGTGCGATTGATAGGAAATAATTCATAATATATCAAAATGTGTTGGATTTTTTGTTTTTCAGTTGGTGCGATATATTGAAAAAAAATTTTACACGGCGTTTTACCGGTTGGTAATTTTGTGTGCGATCGATAATTTATATATATATATATTTAATGTGTGGTGATACCTTTTTTTATAGATATATGAATATTACGATAACACATTTTTATAATATTTATTTATTTATTATATATATATATATATATATATATACACATTTGTTTATGGAATTTTATTTATTTATATATGCAATTTTTTTTTTTATTTTTTGTTCTAATCAGAAATTAAATGAACGTACTTGAACTCTAAAAAAAAAAACAAAAAATTTGTATATAGGACAAACGACAATCAATTCGTTGGATTGTTTTTTTTTGTATATTTATGTTATGAAAACCAAAGAACCAAAAAAAAATGTTTATTTTTTTAGATTTAACTTCTTTTAAATAGTATTCTAAATTATTCCTTAAACCATTTGGATTTGGGTTTCAAATTATGAATTTCACCATAAATAATGATTAAAATTTTTACAGGAAAAATATTAATATTTGAAACAGTCTTTAACTTTTCAACTGTTTGAGTTATCATAGAAACTTATCCACATTATAAATATAATTCGGATAAGTTTCTGAAGAAACATATTGGTATATGTGGAGAAAGTGGCGAATATAAGATCAAGGAGTCAGAATAGTTTTTCCTGAATAGTTTTCTTATATACGGATAAATAATCAATGGGGTGAGATGTTTTGTTTTTCATTTTCAAACATGTTTTATGTTGGGTCAAATTAAAGTTATATAGAGAATTTTCAGACATTCAGGCATATTGCGTTAATGTTCATTGTTAAACTGCCTATTTATATTAAATGTCCTATATACAACTATATATAAAGGTATATAACGATTAAAGATAAGACATAAATATCTTATACAAAAAATAAGACAGTATAAATAAAAAATATACCTTTTTTATCTTATACACGATAGATTATTATATATATTATATATATATATGGTTAATTAACTTTCATCTTTCGTCATTTCGACATTATATAGATTTAAAATTTAAATGGATTAAAACGTACGGGTACAGATATATTGGATTGAATATTAATAAAAATAGTGTATTTTGTATATATATATATATATATATATATATATGTTATAGCTGCTTTATGGAAATTTTTCTATATACCTATAACACTTCGTTCAATAATGTGTGTGACTGACACATAGATGGCGTCCCTAGAACTAAATCAATATTTTTTTTCGCATTTGGCAACCTTTTTAGGCTTACTGTCAACATCATATGTTAATCAGATCATTTGTTTACAAGTTACAGTGCTATAAGTGACGCTATTTTTGTGTTTTAAAAAAAAATGAATTCAAAGCAATTCCGTGTGCTGATTTATCATTGTTTTTTAATGAAAAAAAATACTGTTCAATGCCAGGAATGGCTTGAAAAACATTACTCGGACTCTGCTCCATCAAAAAGAAGCATTTGTTATTGGTATGCCGAATTCAAACGTGGTCGTACAGACACCGATGACATTCCATCTACTGGAAGGCCAAATGACGCTGTTATTCCGGAAAACGTTGAAAAAACACTGAAAATCATTATGTCCAACCGTAAAGTGAAAGTGAGGGAGATTGCTGACATTCTGAAGATATCAGCAGGCAGTGTACAAACCATAATACACGAACATTTGGGTATGAAAAAGGTGTGTTCCAAATGGGTGCCGCGTTTGCTCACACCGGAGCAAAAACAACAACGAACCGATGATTCAAAGAGCTGTTTGGACATGTTTACGCGCAATAAGTCGGAGTTTTTGCGACGGTACACCACAATGGATGAAACATGGATCCACCATTTCACTCCAGAGTCAAATCGGCAGTCTGCTGAGTGGCATGCAGCCGGCGAAAGCCGCCCAAAGCGACCAAAGACGCAGCAGTTGGCTGTCAAGGTTATGGCGTCTGTATTTTGGGATGCGCATGGAATAATATTCATCGACTATCTCCAGAAGGGGCAGACCATCAACAGCGACTATTATATAGCGTTATTGGAGCGTTTGAAAGTCGAAATCGCAAAGAAACGGCCTCATATGGCGAAGAAAAAAGTGTTGTTCCACCAAGACAATGCACCGTGTCACAAATCAATGAAAACGATGGCAAAATTGAACGAATTGGGCTTTGAATTGCTTCCCCATCCACCGTATTCTCCAGATTTAGCCCCCAGCGACTACTGGCTCTTCGCAGACCTCAAAAGGATGCTCCGTGGTAAGAGATTTGGCTCAAATGATGAAGTAATCGCCGAAACTAACGCCTATTTTGAAGGCAAAGAAAAATCGTTTTACAAAGGCGGTATCGAAAGATTGGAAAAGCGTTGGAATGATTGTATCTCCCTAAAAGGGGACTATCTTGATGAATAAAAACGAATTTTGGCAAAAAAATGTGTTTTAATTAATTAGTCACACACATTATTGAACGAAGTGTTATATATATATTATGATAATATATTCAACATTCCTTTAGAAAATATAAAATACTGGTTTTTTTTTCTTTTATAGATATATAGAATATTTCTTTTTCTTATTAACCATATTCATATATAATTTCCATATAGACACATTTTAACACATTTAATTTTTGTGATGATTATTGTTATATAGTAAATAATCTATATGTTATCTATAAGTAGTATATATAGAGATATATGCATTTATATAAATATTTCGTATATATAATTTAAAGTGACTTAAAATGATTAAAATGATTCTTATATTTAAACCATAATCCATAAAATATATAGCAAAATTATTATAAGTATATATATATATATATAGATAGATACAAAAAAAACACAATTTATATTAATATTATTATTATATTATGATTGCATTTGATTTGATGTCGCGTGCATGCATATATACTGAAATGCAATGGATATAAAAAATCTTTTTGCATGATTACATTTTACACGATGTAATCACAATTGATTTCAGGTCTTTGACTCTATATATATATCTTGATTATATATAGATTTTTATTTTTCTTTTATTATATATATATACATATTTGTAAGAAGTTTTTTTTTTTTAACATTTATATATCTTATTAGTTGTTATTATATTGTTTATTTTTTTTTTTTTTCAGTTTCATAAAGAAATTTCTATAAATGTATATAAACAGAACATAAGCTATATGGAAGAAATATGTAGATATATATACGATAGATATATAATTGTTTAGATACACACTCTCTATATTTTTATCCATATACATATATAGTATACGTTTATTGAATTGTATATTATATCAATTCTATTTTATCTGCGTATATAGATAGATAGATACCATACATAATAAACGACGTACGCGACATCAACTAAGTTACAGAGAAATAAAAAAAAAAAGAAGATAAATATCGCATTTCAAACCAAATACCCTTGTTGAATTGACAAGAATTACTGGACAGGAGGACAGTGTGTGGTTATACATATATATATAGATATTATTTATTTTATTTCATAATAATAATAATAATAGTAATGTATAATAATATATATATATATATAATGCTTAAGCTAATACTTGAAGAATATATTAACAAGATGTGCCACAATAAAAAGGTATATCAATCGGAATCAGAATATATTCAGTGTGATATGAATTAGAAATTTAAAGCTCCATATAAAGTTATGATATTTTTCGGGTTAATGTTTAATTCGGAGATATGTCCTTTATTATTTGAAGGCAATTTTAAAGAGTATAGTATCAGAAAACCCACAAAAAACACCATATTTTGAATCATTATAGTTTAGAAAAGTTTGAAAGGATAATTTTGATTTAGAATCCATTATGTTTATCATCACCTCAGAGTACAGACCGACCAACCGATTGCTTTATATAGCTTTTACAGCATTCTGTTTTTTTTTTGTATAATAAATACCTTCATTATTATATATTTATTATATATATATATATAGATAGATGGATGCGTATAAATAAGATACAACTTTTTAAAAAGATATTACTATATACTATTATTATATTTGTATTATTATAATTTATATATATTATAAAAACGTATCACAAATTTCTTAAACTGAAAACAAAACAAACGCGAGTATGTAACATATTCATAATGTGTACCATATATATACGTATAACAATAATAATAATAATATAAATATATGTATAATATAACATGTTCTAAAAGTTGTGTTAATGTTTTGTACATATACCTATATATATATTTAAGATATATAAAAAAAATGTAGCAAAATTGAATTCTTCTCAGAATTTATCATCATCATATATTATAGGTATGCGTATATAATAGGTATATATTATACCTGTGTGTATAGTATTTTGAAATTGTGACTATAAAGCAAAGAATTGTCTATATACATATATTACCATTATTACCAATCGCTCAAACTCGTATTATATATTATCATATTTTATCTAATAATTATTTATGTAAAAGAATATATTACTTTTATTGTTAGTTTTTTAAAATAATATACACAAATACAGTTGAAAATTTAAAGAATTTAAATTAATTTTAGAATATATTTTTACTTAATATTTAAGTTCTAAATCATAGTATAGCATTTTTATTGTATTTTCATGGTAGCTTTATTAGCTAAAAATTGGATTCTTTTTAAAAATGCAATATCCTTATGATACTTCGCAACTTTAGCTGTTATGGTGATGTATAAATATTAAACTTCATCTCTAATATCTTTTATAGTCAGTGTTTTTATGGAATTTCTCTATATATGCATTTTTCTATATATAGTAATAAGTAAATACATTTTCAAATTGATTTTTCTTAGGAAAATTTCCATGAAAAAATAACGAAAAATAAATGAATTATAATTTTAGCTTAAGCTTGCATTTTTTATATATAAATTAAAAAAAAAATTATACAAATCCATCACCTGTATGTACTTGTACAGGAATACGATTATTTTTCCCCGGAAAATTATAAACCATTTCCTTACAACATTTTCCTTAAGAATATTGTAGAATTTTTTCTTTTACGAAATGATATATAGAATTTCCTCGTTAGAAAATTATACAATTTCCTATTATAAATTTCCTATTATAAAAATTATACAGAATTTCCTGAGAAAACTGTTCAGAATTTATACGTCTACTTATAATACCGCACTTAATAATACAATTTATTAAGAATTTCCCGAATAAAGGATTCAATTAAATTATAAAACCGTTTTGTATATAGTCATTTTTATGATATTTTATATACGGAAATTGATTTGAATTTTCCAATAATGCGTTTGCTATCAAATCAAATATAGTTTTCTAAACCAAATATTTATCAAATTGTAAATATTTTCAAGAATTATCAAGAATTATGTGGATATATATATAAGATTTTTTTTCATTTCAATATCCAATATAAATATATATCCATACGCTGGAATTTCAATTGAATTTCCCAATTTTAATGAATCGTGCACGTAATTTATAATAATAATATGTATAATTTTTTATTTAATCTAATTCTGACAAACAAAAATTTATATTATATTTACTATATATATAATAGTTGCTATATTAATTTTTCTTAGAAGATATTAAAAAAAAAATTATATGAATGATATTTTTTGTATTTGATTAGCATCTTATATATGATTTATTTTTCTTCGCACATCTATATACAAATATCTTATATACATATATCTTATTTAAAATATGTTGCGTTCTAGATCTATATATAATTTATTTTCGCTTTTTACTATATATAATGATATAACATAATATACATGAACATGGTATATATGACTTGGTTTCGAGATCTGTTGTTATATCAGACTCGGGTTTTGTTTTTTTTGTATTCAATGCGTTGCGAGATTTAATTTTATATATTGAGCTGCCAGGTAAATTTACATATAGCAATTTTAATAATTTGAAGTAGGGAAGTAGAGATGTGGTTTTCTTTTAACGAGTTAAATCGTGTCTCCGAAAGGATCTTCGTCAACACAAAGCTTAAATTTAACAAATTTCACTGTATAACTTTCCTGTTGACAATCTATTTAGATTTCTAAAGAAAATTCTGTCAAACTTTCTGTCTGTATACAATTCTATATAAGTTTCTAAAGAAAATTCTGTATAAATTTCCCGGGGAACATCTATATAATATTTCCTATAAAGAAAATTCTGTATTTTTGTGTGAATTCTGTACAACCTTTCAGAGAAAATTCCCCACAATTTTCCGTTTTCTTGTGCCATTCAAACCTTGGCGTTACATGTAACGATACCGCAATATTATATTATATGTTGTTACTGTGATATTACTCATCAGAAATATATATCAAATATATATACGATACAATATACAAAATGATTGAATATGACCGGTGTTCATTTTAATATATATATATATATATATATAAGATATAGTGTTTTATATAGTATTTGCAGATGTAAAATGTATATAAAAGATAAAAAATAAAATAAGAATATGTATAATATATATATTTATATAATAAACTTTCAAATGAATGGTTAAGTTTTCTTCTGTTTTTTTTTTCATATAATACTAAAAAACATTATACAGTAGCAATTTTTCCATTAGCATATATATACATACAACTAATATATTTGAAATTTTTTTAATCAGATGATATCGTCGGATGTATAAAATATATTACATGTTACATTTTTTCTTTCTTTATGGATTATATATTTATATATATATATATATATACTTATCCATATATATATATATCCATCTAAATTTATATTTATTTAAATCATATATATATTAATATAGCCTTCCTTCAACAATTTATCATATATATGAATGTATAGTAAAAAAGCACTAAAATATTTCAAGAATGTCAGTCGCAATGTGTATATATACCACATACTTATATATATGATAAATTATATAAATGTCCAATGTATCATTATATTGTTTTCATCCATTTATACATACATTTTTTTTAAATAAATTGTTTTTTATACTTTTGTTTATTCGATAAATCAAATATTTTATATCATTTATTCAGATTTTATGGAATATATATATAATAAAACAGTTATTAAGATAAATTAAATTTTTTCTTTTATTTTTGCACAGATTTTTTCGATATCCCCCCCGTGCAAAATGAGGTTAACCAAATTAATAGAATTTATTTAATATATATAATTTATACGAGCATTTTTTGTGATTTATTATATATATATATATATGGTACATATGATTGAGACAAACAAAATATATAAAATAAAATGTTTATTGTAAAAAACTTTCAAAATTGAGTGAAATGTGCGCGTGGATGGGGTGGGGTCACATTTGAATGAAAATTATACAGAATTTTTGCGGAAAATTATGCAGGATTTACAGAGGAAATTATACGAACTTTTCTCAGTTAATTATACAGAATTTCATCTGTAAATCAGATTATTACAATTATTCATTAAGAAAATTATACAGAATTTCCTTAAGAAAATTATACAGAATATCCTTAAGAAAATTATTCAGAATTTCGTCAGTAAATTATACAGAATTTCTTTTAGAAAATGTTATTCAATTTCCTCAGTAAATTGTCCAGAATTTCCCTGTAAAAAATTATACAAAACTTCCTTGAATTTCCTTGCATTAACGACAGAATTTCCCTTTATTATATAAATTTTATATAGAATTTTCTTTAGATTTAGAATACAGATTTCTCTATAGAAAATTATACATTATACATAAGTTCCTCAGAAAATTAAATCAAATAAAATCAGAAAATTGCTCCGAATTTCATTCAGAAAATTATGCAGAATCTTCTCTGAATAACATACAGAATTTACTTTAGAAAATTACAAAGAATTTCCTCTGAAAAGCATACAGAATTTGCTCTGAAAAACCTATAGAATTTCATTTAGAAAATGATATCGAATTTGCTTTAGAACATTATACAGAATTTCCTTTAGAAAATCAAAGAATTTCCTTTAGAACAGTATATAGAATTAACTTAAGAAAATGATTTCAGAAAAGTATTCAAATTTCTCTTTAGACAATAAAGGATCAGATTTCCTATCAGACGAAACTATTTACATATACAGAATTGAATTTAACAAATCATACAAAATAAATGATATATCTTATAGGAATGGGTTGAAGTGACATCAAAACGTTGCTATCGACCTATCAACATTGCATAAATTTTATACTTTGCTCTTGCTATAAATATTATTATTAATTTTCTTTAACAAAAATATGAATTTTATATAATAGGTAGGTAGGTAGGTGGTATTTTATTCTGTCGAATTTGTAATTTTTATATATACAGACACTATCTAATTACTGTCTATATATCTGTATATCTATACATATTTTATAAATATATTTTTTATACCATAATCATCATATAGTTTATAATATGATATATAAACTATATATCTATATATTTATAATGAAATAAAAAACCATTTATAAGCTAAATAAGAAATATATAAAATATCAAAATATTATCATGATGATATTATAATATAAATTAAGATTAAAAATAAAATGTAATTTTTTAGTTGAGAAGCCATAAACCACAAGCAAATGCATTTTATTTTGATTGAGAAAATAAGAAATCATTATTGTTATTATTATTATATATTCTATGTGATTGATATTGTTAAATATATTAGTTAAATATGTCAATAGTTACGCATTGATTATTATATACTCAATTATGCAATTATACGGTAATACGGTCTAGTTATATGACTTTTATTAATCAATGTATATATACCATATATTTCATCAAATGTATAATTGCATATAGAGAAATCTATTATAATATAGATGCAATATAAAGTTATAGTTTTTAACATTTGATATAATTATTGTTTTCATAATTTTAATTTATAATTTTAAATTCTTTAACATACAACTAAAAAACATTATTTCTTTTTCAGTGTTTACATGGGGTCGTAAAATGAGTAAAAAACTGGAATTATTACGACGAAATGATTCATCAAAATCGATAATCGGTACAGATTGTAATACATCAGCAACGCTACCACAATCACCATCATCCCCATCATCCATATCATCATCATCACTTGATTTCACAACAAATCAACGAAAATATCAATCAAAATCAAATCGTCCCATTTCATTATCAATACAGAATCATGAAACTCTATCAAAAATACAAGCAATACAACAACAAACAACAAATTCGACGGATGTACGTTGCCAACAGCAAAAAACATTTCGTACATTTTTCTATCGTATTGGATCAACGGGTATGTTAAATAATAAAACGAATAGTAATAGTAATAGTAATTTTAAAAATATGAGCTCAAACCAAAAATCAATGAATCAATCAATATCATCAATACCTCATTCCACCTCCTCCTGTTCATCTTCAACATTCTCAACATCACCATCATTAATAGCATCATCATCATCGTCATCATCATCTAGTACAGCATTATATCGAAGTAGTTCAACAAGTCAATTAAATAGTAGTACATCATCATATATAAAATGTGATGATCCAACTGATGGTATTAATTTATTAAATAAAACAAAAAATTTAGCTCATTTAACATCAACAAATAATGTATCAACAATGAAATCTTCCAGTTGTAATGATATAGCAAAGGTAAGTCAACAACTCAACAACCATCAACAATCACAAACTCAAAATAATCAAACACAACAACAACAAACTCCAAAACGTTGTAATTTTCCATATGCATTTTTACGTTCAAAATTATCGGTATTACCGGAAGAAAATGGTGGTTCGGTATTAAATCAAAAACGATTATTGGAAAATTTAAATCGTACATCAAAAGATGAACAAAATTTATTATTATTATCAACATCATCCACATCCACATCATCACTATTATTATCATCAACATTACCGACACACATTACCGATACAACCCATGCAAATCAAATTATTACAAAAAATCAATTACATTTAATAAATGATCAACAATCACAACAAAATTTATTACATTCACAACACCAACAACAACAACAACAACAACAAACACCACAATCCGAAGATTGTGGATTAAATTTAAATTCACCATCAACGTGTATTAATAATAATAATAATAATAATAATACTATTGATTTATGGGAACCAAATTACCAAAGATTAAGTAGTTGTATTAGTTCAAATGAATCGGGATATGATAGTGATAGTGGTCGTCACACAGAAGAACAATTAAATTTATGTATGACAACAAATCATTCAACAAATAATGCCGAAAATATTTTAATACGTAATCAATTGATTATGAATATAAATCGTAGACGACATTCATCGTGCAGTTCAAATAATTCATCAATACAAACGATTATCAGTGAAACAAATTCAAATTCAACAGTTTTTTGCAATAATAATAGCAATAATAATATTAATAATTGTAATAATAATCATAACATTAATAATACTAGTGATATTACGATAACAAAATTAAATCAAAATGCAATATCAAAATCAAATAATAATTCAACGGTGGTGTCGTCCGCCGCATCGTCATCATCATCGTCCACGGTAAGACGACGTTTTCGTCAAATAAAATTAGAAAAACAAACAACAAACGATACAATTGGTATTGTATTAACACAACAGCATTACAATTTGGATGATATTAATATTGAAATACGTTATTTAATCGCCGAAATGGATTTAAATGGGATAGCGCACAGGTAAATAATTTTTCTTTTTTTTTACAAATTTAAATTATACATTAATCATTAAACTGTGGATCAATATACAGGGTTTATATAACTGAAAATTCTTTTTTACTTTTTGATGGAAAATCTCCCGGAAAATTCTCCGTATATAAAAGCAAGGTGTTTTAGAAAAATTCTCATATAGAAAAATATAACTTTCTAAAAAGCGTAATCCATGCATCTATTTATTTTGGCAATTGATTGCATAAAATAATTCTGTTTAATTTTAGTTTAGTACTTTTAAAAGAAAACCCCCAAATTTTACATATATATATAAGGAATAAAAGATAAGCTTTATTAATATTTAAGTATCCGCTCAGAAACTGTACTAAAACATTATCCTTTTTCTATAACATTATCCTCAAACGGGATATGACTAAATTTGTGTTTTGCCTTTTCTCCCAAATGACTATATATACTATATATAAAAAACATATTGGATGTATATAAAATTAGAAAATTGATTTCAAAATTATCGGGAAAATTTTAAATAAATTTTTCTTGAATATTTTCAGAGATGGACGATTGCGTATCGGTGATGAAATTGTTAATGTAAATGGTTATCATTTACGTGGTATTCATCAATTTAATACCGTACAATGTATTTTATCGACATTTGTTGGTGATTATGTAGATCTTGTCATAGCCCATGATGAATTAACAACAATTTATCCATCATCATCATCATCATCATCATCATCTACATCAACGGATTGTGGACGATCATTAACAAATATACAATTACAAGAAACAAATTACAATAATAATAATAATAATAATCGAATATTTTGCAATGGTAATGATGAAATTGATAATGGATGTGAAATTAAGGGTGCTGCTGATAATAATAATACAATAACAATGAATGATATCAGCAATAATCTTAATGATGATCAAAATAATCAACAAAATGAATATAAAATTGATGCAATAAAACAACGATTATCATTTACAAATTATTCATTGATGCCAAATGATCAAAATTTAAATATAATTAATAATAATAATAATACCAATTTAAAATCAACCAAAGAAAAAATGATTACAAATAATGAATTGTCGGCAATAACAAATACGAATAATTTAAATCAACAACATTTAGAAAATACATCATTATTACCAGTATCACGTAAACCCGGTTCAATTAATAAATCTTTACAAATGACACCACTCTATAATCCATCGGAATACATTTCAGTTTATGCAAATCGTGTTCAAATTGATAATACAATAAGTGATGATGAAAAATGGAATATTTTAAGTAAAAAACGTTCGGAAATGTTAGCAAAAGATTGTTATACAACAACAATAAATCAAAATCATCATAATGCCGGATTAACAAAATCATCAACAAATTTAAATCTTACTGGTGATAATAATAATAATATTATAGAAAATACAATAATATCATCTTCATCATCACCACCAAATAATAATATTAATATAATACAATCATCAAAAGATACATTTCATTCAAATTCAAATTCAAATTTAACAAATACAAATTCATATAATGGTATTTATGCATTATATCATCCACATAATAATAATACAATAAATTCAACAATGAATCGATCATCAAAATCAAAAAATGAAAATACAATTACAATTGATAGTAATCGACAAAGTTTATATAAACGTAATGTAAATAATAGTAAAATTAATAATAGTCATATTAGTAAAAATTATAATAGCAGTATTAATAATAATAATAATAATAGTAATAGTAATAATTGTAATACAATTAATAATACAAAAAATGAAGAACCAAAAATGTATTGTCTTAAAAAATCTCAAACTGAAAGTTGTATACCAAAAATAATTGGTGCTCATCATCATCAACAACAACAACAATCCTCCTCAACTATAGACAATATTTTTAATGATAAATCAATGCTAAACCAAAGAATAATAAATCCTAATAATAATAATAATAATAACAATATTGAAAATAATCCTTTAAATGAAAGTGTGATGATGATGATGATGATGAAGACGGTTGAAAATTCAAATGATATTCAAAAGAAAATTGATGGAAATACAGAAATTGATGAACCACGGAACAGTTCAGCGGATAATCAGCAATTTTCAATTAATAACAATCAATTGGAATTGAAAAAATTGGATAAAAATGGAAAATGCTGTTCAGGAAAAACAGGAGGAAATCCTTCTATAAATAATAATAATAATAATAATAGCAATTTGAATATGAATGGTATTATTATAAAAGATGGATCATGCAATGAAAGTAAGTATACATATATTTAAATATAAACATTTAATCCATTTTTTTACAATTACAAATCTCTAGTGTAATATATAAGAATAATAAATGTGTTTATGTTTAAAGAGAGTATAAAAAGGAAAAAGTGTAAAAAACTTAAATAGATCAATCACATTATTATACAAATATATATAATAGATGGGCAATAAACTTTTATTCTTATACATCTGTTCAAATGTTTTATTTTATTACATAAACGTCTTTGTATATAGTTATAGCGAAGCATAATAATTTGTTGAATGTCTAACTTTTATAATATACAAATTACAAATAATATATCATATATTTTTCAAAAGCAAAAAGAAAAATCAAGCATTACATAAAACATTTTATAGATATATTCTAACAAGAAATTGTTATATATACATTCATTTATATATATATGTATCTTTGAAAGCTGAAACATTCACGCGCGCAATTACAAGTTTCTTATTAATTTAGTTTTAGAATTTAAAAAAAATTGTATTTCTCATAATTTTTCGAGTTTTTTTGACACTTTCAGAAGAATTTAAGAGTATATTTTAAAACGATCCTAGAAGGACATAATTAAATGACTCGACCTCATATAAGATTTCATTATAACCTCTCTTAATGAATGATATACAATAATATATTTTATTTAATTCCCAATTATACATCCTTGGATTTGTATGAAAGTGCTTCGATGGGATCAGAAACAATTTTCAATGTTAAATTCAGCTTTTATATTATAGAGATATCAATCGTTTTGTTTCTAATTCACTTAAAATGTTTAATGGATATACAAAGGTTTAATGAAAAATGGAAACGTTTTTGTATCGGAAAACGTTTTCTTAACTCACCGGTTTCTTAACCCCACTCACACAAAAATATACAAATTCTAAAGAGATTGTTATGAGAATTATGATAAATTCTTATAGTCACATCGCATTTTATAGTAAACTTTTAAAAGAAATCAATTAGTGATATGCATTCAATTGATCTCCTATTGTTCAACTTATACAAGTGCATTCTATTCTATGGTGATGACCTCACATCAGCTTATATTTTATTTTTTATTTTAATGAACATTATAAGACAAATGATGAACTTATTATATAGAAATGAAACAAATCATCATTTGTAATAGTAATGTTTGTTTGTTTTTTTTATATTAATATATGATAATAATAATTTTCTACTGTGCGTATATCTGCGTTGTTGATTATTAAATGATGCAATTTGCAACAAATATACAAAAATAAAAACAATTTATTTATATTTATATGCTTTAATATATCATATATATGTATATATAAATAAATATATAATTCAATCAATTCTTCTATTTAGATGTTATCGCTATATATAAATAATATATAATAAGCCTTTTGTCATTCGCTATATATAAACAACATTCAGTAATAAAAAAAAACAGAGCAAAATAAATAAATAATTAATCTTTTTTTTTTTGTGTTTTAAATCTTATTACTGCGCGGTTATTACTAAATAATAATAAATTTCCGCTTTAGAACCGACTATTGGTTTTTTTTTCTTTTTGGCAACAGAATTCTGTTGTTGCAATTTGTATAGATATTCATTAAAAAAAAAAGAGACTTAATAATCTTAATTTATACAAAATTTATATATATTGATAATCTCGACTGAAAGAATATTTTCCTACAAGAATTGCAAAAGGAAAAACTAAATATTAATATATTATTGCATTTGAATACTGTTTGGGTAATAAACATTTTTAATATAACTATATACATTTTATTTCATTTTCTTTCTTTCTATATATGTAGATTTTCAAAAGTGTATATATTTAAATGTAAAATTTTTTAAAGGACCCGGTATGAAATCATTAGGATTTAGTATTGTTGGTGGTCGTGATTCACCAAAAGGTAATATGGGTATATTTGTTAAAACAATATTTCCGGCTGGACAAGCCGCTGACAATGGAAATCTTTTAGCAGGTATTATTTTTTTTTATTTATTATATATATAATTAAAAAATAAACAATAATTTTATAGATATATTTATAAGAATATTAAAAGTATCACGAAATAATCACGTATCAAATAAAAATACACCGAGTTTGCTTTATCGCTATAGTTAATATTATATATGAAAATGTTGTCATTAAGATAGGTATTTGTTTGGAAAATTCCCGTATGATAACAATAAAATTGATTATAAAATGCCCTGTTAAAGAAAAACTATGAGAAATTTTTAAATTTTACCAAAAATAACGACCGATTTTCTTGGTTTATCTTATCTTATATTACGGCGATTGGGAAAGAAAACGGTAGAGAATACAATAAACATTTATTATATATTCTCTTATATTATATTACTTCTACAAATGAAAATTAACAATTGAAAAAACTCATGGAAAATTTATATAAGATAAGAACTGTAACTATAAGTACATCAAATAATATAGTAAAAACTTTTAGTCAGAATTTTTAATATCTAATAGAAAAGCTCAGAGTTTTTTCCTATATGATCATATAAAAACTATGAGAAATTATTGATATTGATAATTAAATTAAACAAAACGCATCTTTTTTTTATTGTGATTTTAATATAGAAAATCATAATCCGTCACCATTTATTCGTAAGGAAAAGAATTAAATTAAACAACAAATTTAATATAAAATACCGCATTAACGACGTTCTGATAACTGAATATATACGATTATGAAATTCTGGCAATTTTTTAAAAACAAAATAGAAGTGTGTTTTACTCCTTCCTAGTGAGATAAAATTGTAGAATTATTTTTAAAACAGTCAGAACGGTGCTGGGAAATTCTTGAATGAACGCAGACTTTCCAAAAATGTTAATAATTTCAACATGTTAGTTAGTTTCTAATATTTATAAATAAACCTTTTCAATACAAGTTCGATATATTTTAAGTTTATTTATAGTCAATTTTCATATATATATTGAGATATGATTTTTCTTTTGAAAGAAAATTAGAAAATTCCAAAAAGAAATTCATTTAAATAATTATACAGAATTATATTTAGAAAATTATACAGAATTCCATTTTGAAAATTGTACAGAATTTCCTAAAGAAAATTGTACAGAATTTCCTAAAGAAAATTGTACAGAATTTCCTTAAGATAATCGTATAAAGATTATTATAGAAAATGATAAAGAATTTGTTTTTATCCTCTTTAGAAATGTATAATGAATTCGCTTTAGAATCTTATAAACAATTTTTTATTTATATTCAGAGTTTCCTATTATAGGAAATCTACAGAATTACATTAAAAAACCGTATATTCATTTAGAAAATTCTACAGGGAAACAAAAAAAAAAACTGACTTGCAATCAGATTAAACTGACATAGTGTATAGGGAAAACTGTGAAAAATTACAATTTTTCCCAAATAAACATAAGATTTAGATAAAATTCAACAATAAATCGCAATATCTAAAAACGTTATTTTATTATTAGGAAATCCAATAGTAAGTTAAAAACGGTTAGGAAATACTGTCAATATTAATATTTATCAAGGACACAACAATTACCTTTTTTCCTTGACGGGGAAAAAACTGTAGAATTACACTTTAAAATTCATAATTACTCCAAATATTAAGTTGAATTTTTAAATGAATTTATAGAAAAATAGTAGTTAGTTATAGAGCTTTAGATATTTTCTATTTTAATAATAGAATGTGAATTTTTATATTATAATCTATATTGTCTTTTTGATATGAAATATATAGATATTTATAGAAAACTATCGGTATTTTTATTATTATTTTGTATATAGAATATACAGAACCTGAACATTTTGAATAAATTATATATATTATAAGCGCAGATATTTGCTGATGTATATATATATATATTCGATTTATTTTTTATTTATCCAAAGAAAATATATAAATTTTTTTTTATTACGTGATCGCATTTCAGACATACTTATTATTACATATACTACAATTCCTATATAAAGACGTTTTATATGAAATATATGTTTTATTATTATTATGTATATATTCAGACACACAGTCCATATCAATCACCCATATCGTACATAAAACAAAAAAACGACTATATATAATTCTACAAATGCATATATTATATCTTATATATGGTTACATCTTTATAATAAATTTGAATAATCGCCTTTATTTTGTTAAATAATTATAATTTGTATTCCATACGAATGATTAAAAATATATTAAAAATAAATAAAATAATTTTAGTACAATATATGTATATATATTTTACCGTGCAATGTATGTACATTGATTATACAAATATATGTTCATATAGTATATAGAGAATTTATTTATAATGTAACATATTTTAAAAAAAAAAAGTTTATTGAACGCGTAAATATTTTATATATTTCTATATAAATTATAATTATTTAAATATATAAAAAATTTGGACATGTGTATAATATATTTTAAATAAATGTTTAACTTTTTAATATAAGTTTAATAATCCGGACCTTATATTTTATTTTAACTATATACTGTGGATTGAACTCATTTTAAAAAAAAAATTATCATTTAATTGTCTCATTGATCTCAATCTCCTTTCAAAGTTTATAAATATTTGGTTTAATTATATTCAATGGTTTAATATTTTTATTATTATTTTACAATTCTATTTATAAATAATTTAGGTGATGAAATTCTAACAATAAACAATCGTTGTGTAAAAGGAATGAGTCATTCGGATACAATTGCACTATTTAAAAATATACGACAAGGTGATGTTTTATTAAAATTAGCAAGAAGAAGGTAAAAATGTCAAATATATATTTAGATAAACAAAAAAAAAATATTATTATTATTAAGTACTGTGGATATGGGCGATGGGGATGGATGGATCTAACATTAAAAAAAATCAAAATTTATATACATAGAAAATCCCTTTACAAATATAATATCATATAAATGGAATTTCTCTCTTTATAGAAAATTATATAAAGAATTTCCATCTTTAGAAAATTAACTGTAATCATATTATTTAAAAAATTATATATACAAAAATCCTTTACAAAACTATCGCCAGAATTTCCTTTTTTAGACAAATTATAGACAGAATTTCTTCTTTACAGAATTTCCTCTTTAGAAAGTTATATGTACAAATAGCCTTTAAAAAATTATATAAAGAATTTCCATCTTTAGAAAATTAAATACAGAACTATCCTCTTTAGAAAATTAAATACCGAAATTAATTTAGAAAATTATAAACAGAAAAATCTGAATAGAAAACTATATACATAGCGAGTTTCCTCTGCAGGAAAATTATCCAGAATTTTCCTCTTAATATAAAAAATATATACAGAATTTCTTTAGGAAAACTACACAGAGAATCTAATATGGAAAACTACATACACAAAATCATTTTAAAAAATGTTTTCAGAATGAACGCAATAGAAAATTATATACAGAGTTTTATCTGTAGAAAATTATACAGAATTTACCTCTAAATAAAATACAGAATTTAATTTAGAAAACTATAAACAAAATTTCACTTTACAAAACTATCGGCAGAATTTCGTTCTATAGAAAATTAAATTAAACACAATTTAATTTAGAAAATTATATACAGAAAATTCCTTTACAAAACTATCGGCAGAATTTCCTTCTTTAAAAAATTATAGACAGAATTTCCTCTTTACAGAAATTCCTCTTTCGAAAGTTATGTACAAAATAATATTTCAAAAATTATATACAGAATGAACCCAATAGAAAATTATATACAGAATTTCGTCTGTAGAAAATTATACAGTATTCTCTTCTTTCGAAAATTAAATACAAAATTTAATTTAGAAAATTAAATACAGAAAATTCCTTTACAAAACCATCAACTGAATTTCCTTCTTAAAAAAAATTATAAAAAGGATTTCTTCTTTACTTTCTCTTTAGAAAGGTATGTATAAAATAGCTTTTAAAAAATTATATACAGAATGAAACCAATAGAAAATTATATACAGAATTTCATTTGTAGAAAATTATACAGAATTTTCCTCTTTAGAAAATCATTTACAGAAATCCCTTTACAAAACTTTAAACAGACTTTTCTTTTTTAAAATTGTATATAAACCAAATTTTCTTCTATAGAAAATTATAGACAGAATTTTCCTCTTTAGAAACCTACATACAAAAATCCTTCTAAAAATTGTGTACAGAATCACGTCTATAGAAAATTATACACAGAATTTCCGCTTTAGAAAATATTACATTTCGTCTCTAGAAAATTATTTACAGAATTTCCGCTTTAGAAAATTACGTATAGAAATCCTTTTAGAAAATTATATAAAGACTTTTCCACTCCATATGGAAATTTAAATACAGACTTTTCCTCTTTAGAACGCATCATCTACAGAATTTTCCTCTGTTAATAAATACAGCACCACCAAAAATGGCAAAACATAATTAATAAATTTAAAATTTTTTCTTCTTTTTTTTTTAGATCTCAACGAACGAAATCACTTGATAATGTACAAACTTAAGTGTATTGGAAAAAAAACAAAACAAAATATCTCCTATCTATATATAATAATTCCTATATTTCAAAAAAAAAAAAATTATATTCCTTAATAATCATTAATTAATTGTTTCATCTGCTTTTGTTAAATCCTTATTGTATTTATTTTTCCTAATATTAATTAATCGCGATTTTGATTGAAATTATATAATTATCAAAAAAACTCATAAATATAATTAAAAATATTATTGTGTGAATATTTTAAAAAAAAAAAAAAAACAAATAAATAACGAATAATATATTAATTATATATTATAATAAAATAGAGATTAAAGTTTTTGTATTAAATGTAAAAATTAAATAATCTTTAAATATTAAAAAAAAAAACTATTATTATATTATTATTAAAAAAATACATTTTTTTTCTGTCTATATGACATTTTTTATATATAGTTATATATATAGATAAAAAAAATAAATAAATAAAACAATTAATCTTAATTTAATAATAATTAAATAAATAAATAAAAATATGTTTGTTAATTTATATGTAATCAATTTTTGCGGTTTTTATTTTATTATTTTTGACAAAAATATTAAAAAGTTTTTGTCATTGCAAGTATAGATACAAAAAATGGACAGAAAAAGAACGAGTTTATAAGATTCTGATTGCGTCTTATATATTTAATTGTTATGATTTCCCAAAGAATACTTTCAATTTAACAAAGTTTTATTATATGGCAAATAAAATTCCAAAAAAAAATCTCAAGTGTTTTTTTTTTATTTGTTTAAATTAAATAAACAGCACGAACTGGATTAAAGCGAATCTATATACGCGTATATATAAATAAATATACAGAGCTCGCAAATTATAAATTGCATTTAAAATTCATTAAACGCAACAAAATTTCATAACAAATATATTTACATACATATTTATATTTATTTTAATCTCATTTTTAAGAGAATTTTTTTTTAATATTCAAATTGCATATTTCGCAATAGATATAATAATAAAGGGTGATTTTTTAGCTATTATCTTTTTGGCAACACTATGGGTTTAAACAGTTGACGCACGTTTCGTGTTTTGTTTCGCACTGTCAAACATCTTCAGTTTGGTCTATAATTTAACCATGAATCGTCTTACAAACGAACAACGCTCGCAAATTATTGAATTTTATTATCAAAAAGCGCGCTCTGTTCTAAGAAGGTTCATCGCGATGAAATTGTGTTCAGCGACGAAGCTCATTTTTGGCTTAATGGGTACCTAAAAATAAGCAGAATTGTCGATTTTGGAGTGAATATAAGCCAGAAGCATTGCAAGACCTACCAATGTATCCAGAAAAAGTCACAGTTTGGTGCGGTTTATGGGCTGAGGGCATCATTGGACCGTACTTCTTCATAGATGATGCGCGAATCGTAACGTAACTGTGAATGGTGAGCGCTACCGTGAGATGATATCCAACTTTTTTTTGCCCAAAATGTAAGAGCTTGACTTGCATGACATGTGGTTTCAATAAGACGGTGCCACATCCCACACAGCACGTGTAACAATGGTCTAAATTGAGAGGCGAGTTCGGTGAACATTTTATTTCACGTTCGGGACCGATCAATTGGCCGCCTAGATCGTGTGATTTAACGTCTTTAGACTATTTTTTGTGGGGCTATGTTAAAGCTCATGTCTATACAGACAAGCTCGCTTCAATTGACGCAATGTTGGAAGACAACATTGAAGCATTTATTCGTGAGATACTGGCCGAAATATTGGAAAGAGTATGCCAAAATTCGACTAAGCGAAACGGAACCATTTGAGGCGCAGTCAAGGTCAACATTTACATAAAATAATCTTCAAACATTAAATTATAAGGACCGTACCGTATCGATTCAAATAAAGATTTCATGCATTTTTCTGAAGTTTATTTTTTTGGTTTTTTTTTTGAAAAACTTTCCTTTAGCTCTTAAAAAATCACCCTTTAAATAAATAATAAAAGCATTTATACATTAAATGAATTATAAAAGGAAAACTATTTATACTGATTTGAGTCTAATAAATATTATGTCTACGATCATGAACTTGTTATAAACTTTTTTTTATTTTTATACACAAACTTGTATATATTCATAAATGTATATATAGATATGTATCAAATCAAATGCAATTTGATTGACATATTTATTATATCGCGTAAGTTTTTTTGATGATTTAAATCTCAACAACACAGAAGCAGAAAATAAGCACGTTAATCTAATCGTGGGGATTTATAAATTATGTTTCCTTATAGATATTATAAACACGGAATGTGATATTTATATATGGGTTTAAAAATAAAAGATATTTTTTATGATTGTTTTGAGAAATAAAACGACATATAGAAGGATTGAATTTCAATAGATGAAATTATGGAAATTGGAAAGAATCTTGAATGGCATATATAGAAGGTGAAAAATTGTTATTAACTATATTAAATAACTTTGCATATTTTGTTATCAATTTTGTATATGAGTATGATATGGTTAAAACTTTTTAGATGTTTTTCTATAAATACTGATAAGTGCTGTGAGATCTGATCTGAAATTTTCTTTAAATATATTTTATTTGTGATAATAAAAGCGAAAAAAACATAGTTTAAATATATTATTTATTATATCACACACGCAAAATAAATACAAAACAGAAAGTGCAATTTAAAAACAAATAAATATTATTGTGTAATTCTGAAAAGTATAATTAAATTTTCAAAAAAAACCATTGCATTTTGAATTATTGTAAATAGTTTTCTCCTGTATTATAATTATTCAGAAA
Source organism: Dilophus febrilis (assembly GCA_958336335.1). Taxonomy (NCBI): domain Eukaryota; kingdom Metazoa; phylum Arthropoda; class Insecta; order Diptera; family Bibionidae; genus Dilophus; species Dilophus febrilis. The sequence goes on along the minus strand of OY284472.1, from coordinate 6,259,775 downwards.
AATGTTCATCATCAAATTAATAATAATAATAATATCAATTGAAATTGTGGTAACAACAAATTTGGAAAAAATCGAAATTGCTTGTGATAATTATGAAGGATATAAATGTACGATAAGCAATGTATTGGTAGCCGATGAAAATGAAAATATAATTGAATTTATTGGTACACGATGGTCTTACTATGGTATGACAACATTACAATTTCATAATTGTCATTTACATCGTATACCACAATCGATATTTCATTATTTTGATAAATTATATACATTGGATTTATCCAATTCACATATAAATTCATTTCCGTCCGATGATCAACAACATTCAACATTATTATTTACGATGGCCACCCATTTAACACATTTAAATTGTTCAACAAATAAAATTCAACAATTAAATGGTAAAACATTTTTGGGTGCCATAAAATTAACCACATTAGATTTATCCATTAATCGAATATGTGAAATTACCAAGAATACATTTGAAAATAATATAAATATAGAAATATTATATTTACAAAATAATGTAATTAATGTCATTCCAAATGGATTATTTGATAAATTAATCAAATTAAAAATATTAAAATTAAATCATAATATGTTAAGTGAAATTCAATCAAATGAAATTTTTCTATACAATCAAAATCTATTAGAAATTACATTAAATGATAATTTTTTACAAAAAATACACATTGAATTGGTTAAACATTTATTAAAATTAAATCAATTTGATATGTCAAATAATCCAATTAAAATGGAAAATGATTTGCAATCTGATGATTCTAATCAGCAAGAACGTCGATCGTCGTCGTCGTCGTCGTCGTCGTCACCGTCACTTATTAATATTATTGAAATAAATGCACGTCATATAAAAATGTCTAGCATAAATGCAAAATTATGTTTAATAACAGAACGTCTCATTGAATTGGATGCATCCAATAATAAAATACAAACAATTTTATTATTATCATCATTAATAAATGGAAATAATAATAATACCACGACGAATAATAATAATTTTAATATAAAAAAATTAAATCTATCAAATAATCAATTGAATTCAATCAGAAATTTAACACAATTAACATATTTAGAATATTTAGATATATCAAAAAATCAATTTTTAAATCAAAATTTTATGGAATTATTTCAAATGAAACATTTACAAGTATTAATATTAAAAAATAATTATATTAAATTATTATTATTATCATCATCATCATCATCATCATCATCATCATCATCACAGATGAATGTTTTGAATTTATCTACTGTGGATTTTAATAATTTAACAATGAATAATAAAAATAATAATTCAATAAATATTAAATCAAATTTAATTGAATTACAATTATCCGGTAATGAATTGAAAACAATTGATTTTAAACACTTGAAAATGTTAAGAAAATTACAAAAATTATATTTAAATGATAATCATTTGATGGAATTTCAAAATGTAAATCAAATTCGAAATTATTTACCAAGATTACAAAAATTGTCAATTATTGGCAATAACAATCAATGGAATTGTACACAATTACAAATAATTATAAATTATTTAAAAATATTTAATATTAACTATGATGATAGTGATAGTGATAATAATCGATTAATTAACCACAACCATCACCACCAACAACAACGAAATGATGTTACAATAAATAATTTAAATTATTCGGAAAATTTATTAAATAATGATAAAATTTTCAATGGTATTTCTTGTAAAGACGACAATAATAATCATCATAATAATCGGGATCGGAATGATTTTATTAATTTTAATGATAAAAATATTAATGAAAAATTTCATTATATTTTAGATACATTAAAATTATTTAATATAACTGGTAATTTTAATGATTTAGATAGTCGTCTAGTTGATTTACAACGTGATTTAAATAGTAAATTTATACAATTAAAAAATGATATTGATATGATAAAAAATCATTTATCAAATGAACAACGAAATAATAATAATAATAATAGCAGTAGTAGTAAAAATAATTAATATATATATATATAAAATTGTGTTTTTATTTAATTATTATTATTATTTTACCTTACCCCCAAAAATATTTAAACATATATTGTTTTGCCCATATATATAGAAGGGATGATGTTTAAATATTTAAACATATATTGTTTTGCCCATATATATAGAAGGGACATTTCCCAATATAAATATCTGGTTATCAGGCCATAACTCATAAGCCAATGGATGAATCTGGCTGCAAAAATTTGTATAAAAATGTTTTAAGGGACGCTAAATCCGAATAAATTGGTTTCAAATCGATTCATTCATTGGTTTTTGAATTATGGACTGATAACCGGATTAATATATTGGGAAATCTTCGTCAGAGGCCATAACGTTAATAACTTTTTATAATTTGTTCTTTGTATGAATTATAAACGATATCAGATTTTTTGAATTGATATAGATAAAAAAATTATAATAATACTTAAAATTCTAAATGTGTTTTATGTATAAATGTATAAAGATATAAAAAATAAAATGCCATTCCAATATCCTTTTTGTTTAGTGTGTGGGCAGGAGGTGAATATTTATATTATAATTTTGTCTACAGAAACTAGCAATGGTAGCTATAATGGAAGCAAAACTGTTGGATGACTGATAACAAAAAAGATTAATGTTTTTAAAATAAAAAATTTTCTTTATTTTGTGTTATTTATTATAAAGATGAATTTTTTTTTTAAATATATTAGTTCCATTTGTATATAACATAAAATGAGATGAAAAATTGCAATAATTGATTCCTTTTTTTTTAATAATTACCATAAATATATTTATCCAAAACAATGAAATTGACACAAACTTAAAATTACACTAATTAAAAATCACTTTCTTTTTTTTTTGTAATTGATCACAATAATTCACTTCTTCTATTACCGAACAAACGACAATTTTGATCGAAAAATGTTTATAAACCAATAAATTATAGTACCATCAAGTCTAAATGAACTATGTCCACCTACATCATCTACCTCATCACCTCACATATAGATAACTTCCTAAATGTTTTTAGTATTTCTAAATCTTATTACACCTTAGTTTTTAAATATCTTACTATATAATTTAAAATTAATAAAAGTCATCTACATCTATATAAAAAACTTATCTGTGAAGTCAATTTGTTTTTTTTTTATTAAAATTAGCACAGCTTTTTTTATATTATTGTTATGTCATTAACCTATTCTATTAAACTATCATCTACCTTATTTATTACTAATAATGACTGCTGCTTATCAACACCACCAACACCAACACCATCACCACCAACACCACCACCACCACTTTCACCTTCATTAGATTTTATCTGAACATCAATTCTCTTTTTTTTCGTAAAATGCTCTATACGATTTTCTAAACTTTCTAAAAACGATATATATATCGATTACAGAACAGTAACAGATATACAAAAAACAAAAAAAAAACAAAAAAAAAAGGATAGGAATGGCAAAGTATTTTTTATATAAATGAGAAAAAAAAACAATAGATAAATCAAATGTATCAAATGTAAATAATTAATTTAAAAAAAAAAACCCTTTAACCAATTATAAAAACAATTTCATTGAGTACTCACTACATTTGATTCTATCCAATAAATGTTGATATCTTTTTGATTTGACACCTTCCAGTAAAACAAGTGGTTGTTCTAATATTTTCGTACCATTCAATTCATTTTCATAGATATTTTGTAAATTATCTAACATTTCTTGCATCATTGCCGATCTAATTGTACAAAATATAATAATATTTAAATAATTATATAAAAAAATTAAGCATTTTACAGAAGTTAAAAGAACAAAATCAAAATATTACTTACTTTACACTGGCCTGTGTCCAATATCCCTGTAGCATACCGATATTTTTTTGTAATGTTTCTTTATGATAAATCCATTTGGTTGGTAAATCAATTTCCGGTGCATCAATACTTTCTGGTATTTCTTTATATTCACAATTATATAAATTTAATGGTATATAACTGGCTAAACTATATTGTGGTGTACTACAAATAAAAAACAAAAAAAAAAAACAATCAATTAATACATCAGAATATTATAATAATATAGACTAATATAATAATAATAATAATAATAATATCGAAACTTAAATATAATAATTAATTACCATGGATTTGTATTTATATCCAATAATGATGATATAATATTTGGTTTTTCATTACGTTGTCCAATTAATATTAATATAGACATAATACAACGTATTTGATGCCATAAAAATGCTTGAGCACATATTTCTAAATATAACATATCATACCCTGTAAATAAATTAAAAAAACAAAATCCATTAAAATATATAATGTATTTCATTTTTATTTTTATCATAATAGCTCTCTCTACTAACCAGAATCTTTTGAAGAACTACTGGATAAATGTATTTCAGCTTTTCTTATATCACGTATAAAGGCTACAACACCATTACCAACATCCATTTTACAAAAATTACGAAAATCATGAATACCAATCAATTGTTTACATCCCTCCTTCATTGCATCCACATCCAAATTACCACGTGGAAAAAAATAACGATATGTTCTCTGTTTACAATGGAATCTATATGTTTTTTTGGGGTGGGGAAAGAAATAAATCCCAAACAAATTATTAAACTGTGATCTGAATTGAATATTGAACGAACATAAACTAATAAATTAATAAGATATATCTTACCTTGCACTATATTCATCATTATCCAGTGGCATCCATGCAACACAACGTATATCTTTTGGTAATACACGATTTATCGATTCACAATAACCAACTTCTGATTTTAATGCATCCGAATCCATTTGTTTATCTGGCGGTAAATTACTTCTTACATTTATCGATATAACCTATCGATATAGAATTTCTATATTATTATTTATAGTCAAAATTTATTTAACAGTTCAAGACAAAACTATATGTAATTAAAACCTTACCTGAGAAAATGCACTAACACCTTTATCGGTACGACCACATCGATGGTAATTTGATGTTTCACGATCTTTTATCAAGCAAACACGTATTAGGGATTTAAAAATATGATGTTCTAGAATAAAATGAACAACAAAAAAAGTACCATTAACTGTAAATTCAGTATATTTTGAGGCATGCGTAATGAATTTTTTTCGGATTCCCAAATTCTAACCACCTAATAACAATTAGGGATCTAACAACACAAACAATAGAAAAAAAACAATTATATTTACCAATAGTTTTCGTTGTATGCTCTTGAACAGTAAATCCTTCGTAATCCCATCCTAAATAATAGAATCGTAACAGAATATGACGTGTATAGTACCTAGAAAAAAATGATAGGAGTGATAATAAAAGCAAAAAAAAAAATTAATATCTATTTTCTTTGGACATATCTCTGAAAGTCTGAATGCGAAGTGGTTTTTCTCATTTTGTACTTACTTTGAAAAATCAAAATTACGTTGTATTGGATCTTCATCCTTTAGATCACTGGGACGAATTTGATCGGATAAAATTGTATGATGTTCTTTTTTTAATATATTTTTTAATTGTATATTATGTTTATCAATTTGAACGATTCGATTTATTAGTTCCTAATTACCGACCAAAACAATTAAAACAATAGTAAAAAATTGAATAAAACAAAAAAAAACAAAAAAAAATCAAAGCGTGCCGGTGTGGCACCATATGAAAAATAAAAATCGTAATTTTTAATTACCTCTTTTGTATATTTTTCTAATTCCTCCTTGGTCACCGCTTTTTGTTTTCTATGCACAGTAACAATATATTCATCCATGTTTTAATTATTTTTAATTATTTTAATTATAATTAATTTTATAAATTTTTAACACATTTTTTTATTCTTTTGATGCTGATAACATAAAAAAAAACTCTTTCTATTTATTTTTGTACATTGCACATGTTGCGCAAAAGGCAAGAGTGAATACGCAATACGCAAGACAACAATAAAAAAAACACTACATTAGCACTTCTCCTCATATTATTCTACACTACACATTACACTACACCTTCTCCACCGAAATTGTATTGTTTTTTTTATACGGTATTGGCTAAAAAAAACATTTATTTAGGTTTTTTTTTTCTTTTTTCTTATAATATTAAATATTTTGATTCTATTAATTAAATCTATTTATATTAATTAAATCTATATTTTTATTAATTAATTTAACTAAAATTATCACAAAAAAAACAACAAATCGAAACATGAACAAAAATAATAATAATAAACAAAACAAAACAATAACAAATATAAATGATGGCGTCTTAAAACAGTAATTTAAATTTCCAATTGACATTTCAGCCATTTGTAAATAATAAAATGGCTAATCTGTTTTGTATTAAATGCTATTACCGCCATCTCCATTCAAGAAAATGAAAATTGAATACCAAACATAAAAAAAATGATGGCGTCTGTTTGTGGAATATCGAAATCGATCGAATAACAAAAAACAAATCCGACGAGCTGCCGAGCGCATCGTATGCATTGAACAAATGATTTTATTATTTTTTTTTTATTTATATTTTGATTTTCTTGGAGCGATGGACGACAATTAAAAATAATAAACATTTAAATTAAAAAAACATATTAAATCTTTTTTAAATTAATTTAATTTCAAAGTGTCGGACGTATCGGACAATAATCGGAAATGCACATAAAACAGGTAAATAATTAATATATTAATATTATTAATTTTGTTTCCGAAGTGAAAATAAATTTTGGACGAGAGTCCCCCCAAAAACAAATTGAACACCATTTTTTTTTGTTTGTTTGTTTTTTTTTTTTTTTTTTTTTTATCACCAAAATAAAATTGTTTATTTTTGTTATTGTGATGATTTGATAGATTACAATACAAGGATTTAAAAGTTATCGAGAACAAACGGTAATTGAACCATTCGATAAAAGGCATAATGTAGTTGTTGGTCGAAATGGATCAGGAAAAAGTAATTTTTTCTATGGTAAGTGGCAGACAAAAAAAAATAATACAAACAAACAATTATTTGTTTTGGTATCCAAATAAGGAAATGAAAATATGTGTTTTTTTTTGTTTTATCTAATTCTATATAGCAATTCAATTTGTGCTGAGTGATGAATTCACACATTTACGACCGGAACAACGTCAGGCACTGTTACACGAAGGTACTGGAACTCGTGTAATGTGTGCATACGTTGAAATAATATTTGATAACACGGATAATCGTGTTCCGGTAAGTGTAAACTTCGTTGTTTTTTTTTTCTGTTATACATTTTCATTGACTACCATTTCCCCCTTCCAAGTCCAAGTCCAAGACCAAGTCATTTTGATTTACCTTCTCAATAATACCATAATATATAATTGATTATTTTGATTTGTTTTTTTTTTTGTTATTAAGATTGACAAAGAAGAAATATCATTACGTCGTGTTATTGGTACAAAAAAAGATCAATATTTTTTAAATAAAAAAGTAGTGCCACGTACAGAAGTTGTAAATTTATTGGAATCAGCCGGATTTTCCAATTCAAATCCATATTATATTGTAAAACAAGGTAAAATTAATCAAATGGCAACGGCACCCGATGCATATCGATTGAAATTGTTACGTGAAGTAGCCGGAACACGAGTCTATGATGAACGAAAAGAACAATCAACGGTTATATTAAATGATACCTATGGTAAATATGAAAAAATCACCGAATTTCTGCAAACAATTGAAGATCGTCTGAAAACATTGGAAGAAGAAAAAGAAGAACTGAAAGAATATCAAAAATGGGATAAGGCACGACGTACCCTTGAATATATCATCCATGAAACAGAATTAAAAGAAAATGTAAAATCATTGGACGATTTGGATCAACAACGTCAAAATTCGGGAGATCGTATGAAAGATTTAAATATGGAAATACAAAAGGCACAAGATCAATTGAAAAATATTCAGAAAAATTTAAAAGATGCAAAAAAAGAGGTGGCCGCCCTGAAAGACGATAAATCAATATTGACAACGGAACAACAACAATTGCTGAGGGAAAAAACTAAATTAGATTTGACCATTGTCGATCTAACGGATGAAGTCCAAGGTGATAATAAATCAAAGGAACGTGCCGAACAGGAATTGGAACGTTTAAAGGTAACGATTGCCGAAAAGGAAAAAGAATTAGATGATGTACGACCACGGTATGAGGCAATGCGTAACAAAGAAGAAGACTATTCAAGGGAATTAAATTTAAAAAATCAAAAACGTAAAGAATTGTATGCAAAACAGGGACGTGGTGCACAATTTGCATCCCGAGAAGAACGTGACAAATGGATACAAACCGAATTGAAATCATTAAGTAAACAAATAAAAGATAAAATTAATCATCAAAATCGTTTGTTGGACGATTTAAAACGGGATGCGGCTAAACAACAAGAGCTCGAGAAAAAAATCGATGAACAATCAATTGAATTGGAACAAATGCGTGGCCAAATCGATGAATATAATAAACAATATTATGAATTTAAAAAAAGAAAAGATGCTCTGCAGGCAGCAAGAAAGTAAAACTAAAAAAAATTGTTTTTTTTTTCTTGTCATTTATAAAATTTATTATTATTATTATTATTTATGTTTTTTATCTGTATGTTTTTTCTTTTGTACAAAGTGATCTTTGGCGTAAAGAAACACAAATAACACAAACGTTATCATCGCACAAAGAGGAAATGGCTAAAGCTGATCAAGCATTACGTTCGATGGCTGGACGGGTTAGAAAAAATAAACTTAAACAATCCTTAAATTACTTTTATATTTATATTTGGTTTTTTTTTTTTAATTCAATGTTTATATAGCCAATTTTAAATGGACGAGATTCAGTACGTAAAGTATTAGAAACATTTTCATCTCGCGGTGGCCAATACGCAGACATTGCAAAATCCTATTATGGACCAGTCATTGAAAATTTCAGTTGTGACAAAACAATTTATACAGCCGTTGAAGTAAGTTCTTGGAATTTCTCTCCTTGTATTTCTATATTGCAAATTTAATTGATTTGGTTTTGTTTTGTTTTGTGTTGGGTTGTTCTATTAGGTAACAGCCGGTAATCGTTTATTTTATCATATCATTGAAACGGATCGTATTGGTACGGAAATTCTTAAAGAAATGAATAAACAGGTGCTACCGGGTGAAGTAAATTTTATGCCATTTAATCGATTACAAGTTAAGGTACACGATTATCCGGATGATCCCGATTCCATACCAATGATTTCAAAATTAAAATACGAAGAACAATATGATAAAGCTTTACGGTACATCTTTGGGAAAACATTAATATGTCGTAATTTGGAAAGAGCCACGGAATTAGCCAAAAGTACCGGTTTAGATTGCGTCACATTGGAAGGCGATCAGGTATCGTCAAAGGGTTGCTTAACCGGTGGTTATTTTAATACATCACGATCACGTCTAGAGATGCAAAAAAAACGTAGTGAATATATGGTATTAATAAAGAATTTCGAAGAAGAATTGGTTAAGTTACGGGTTGAATTGAAAACGACAGAGGCCAGTATAAATAATGTTGTTTCGGAAATGCAAAAAACGGAAACAAAACAGGGAAAATCCAAGGTGAATTTTGATAAAGTCCAAGGGGATATTCGTTTGATGAAAGAAGAATTAACGCGTATCGAACGTTTTCACAATCCAAAAGAACGTTCGGTTGCCGAATGTAAAGCAAATTTAGAGGCAATGAATAATACAAAAGAAAGTTTAGAAACGGAATTGCATCAAGAATTGATGGCACAATTGTCGGTACACGATCAACGTGAAGTGGATCAATTGAATGATGACATTCGTAAATTGACAACGGAAAATAAAGAAGCATTTGCCCAACGTATGCAATTGGAAGTGAAAAAAAATAAACTTGATAATTTATTAACAAATAATTTATTTCGTCGTCGTGATGAATTGGTACTCGCTCTACAAGAGATATCCGTTGAAGATCGTAAACGACGTCTGCAAATTTGTCGTAATGAATTGGTGGAAACAGAAAAACGTGTTGGTAAGGTTAACGGTGATCTATCGGGTATGGAACGTAAATTTATGGATGCTGTTAAATCACAAAAATCATTACAAAAAGAATTGGAAATGTGGTCGTTGAAAGAGAAAGAATCTCAGGAGAAAATTGAAGAAAGTTCAAAGAAATCGGAAAAATGGGCGGCTAAAGAAAATTTATTGCGACAAAAAATTGAAGAGTGTAAAGAGAAAATTAATGGATTGGGTGCATTACCGCATGTTGATCCGGCTTACATGAAAATGTCCCTCAAAATGGTAAGTCGCACATTGAGAATTGAGAGATTTTCATCAGTTTTTTTTCTTTTTCTGAATTAATGATACCATAAAATTTATTTATTTCAGCTATTCAAAGAATTGGACAAAGCAAATCAACATTTAAAAAAGTACAATCATGTAAATAAAAAAGCATTAGATCAATTTTTAAGTTTTTCCGAACAAAAGGAGAAATTGTATAAGCGTAAAGATGAATTGGATGTGGGTGGTGAAAAAATTCGTGAACTTATGCAACAATTGGAAATGCGTAAAGTCGAAGCAATTCAATTTACATTCAAACAGGTGGCAAAATATTTTACAACTGTATTTAAAAAATTGGTACCCGATGGATGTGGTCATTTGGTGCTGAAAACAAAAGATAGTGATGGTTTGGAAATTGATCCGGAAGTTGCAAGTTCCGATGAATTTATTGGCATTGGTATCCGGGTATCATTTATATCCGGATCCGATGCAGAAATGCGTGAAATGAATCAATTATCTGGTGGACAAAAATCATTGGTTGCACTGGCACTAATATTTTCCATACAAAAATGTGATCCAGCACCATTTTATCTGTTCGATGAAATTGATCAGGCACTGGACGCACAACATAGACAATCGGTTGCCGATATGATACATGAATTAAGTGAAAATGCACAATTTATAACGACAACATTTCGACCGGAATTACTGGAACATGCCCATAAATTCTATGGTGTACGTTTTCGTAATAAGGTGTCCCATGTCGATTGTGTTTCAAAGGAAGTGGCCAAAGAATTCGTTGAAGATGATACAACACACGATTAATTATGACCTAGACTCGTATACATATATATCAAAATATATATTTTAGGAAAAAAATACGTTTTTTTTTAAATTTAAGGTTTTGTAGCTTAAGATTCCGTTTTTTTTGTAATGTTTTTGATGAGTATTACTAAAACATTTTTAATTTATACGTTTTTTTTTAATATACATTATTTTTTTATTTAAATTCCTAAAATTAATTATTAAAATAAATTATATAATATATTGGAAAATTGATTTTTAAATTAATTATTTATATTTTCTTATTTGTTTTGTAAAGAATCAATCATAAGGTGGTAGTTTCCGAAACACAATCCGAATCAATCGGGAAAGGAAAGAGTCCTAAATTCTCTTATAAACATCTGATTTGATTACCAATCAAAATTATAATTCATATTATTTATAAAACAACTGAACAAACAAAAAATTCAAAAATTCAAATAAAAATTAACAAAAAAAAAAAAAAAACCCCCACGGGACATTTGGAAAGTTAATTAAAAATCATTTATCTAATAAATACATTCGATATAATTTTTCTTCTTCTTGATTTTTAAATTTTAATTTTAAATTAACTTCAACAATTTCGGAAAATCCTTCGGTAATGGTCGGTGGTCGATAGTTTTTTCTATATTTTAATAATAAATATAATTTTACAAAATTTTCAAAGAAACTATAGTAATTGATTTTATTGATGGGTGTATGCGGCGTATATACCTGAATGTATGAAAAACCATTGGTTGCACTTGAACATGTTTTGAATTGATTAATTCACGAAAACGATTATTATGTAATGCCTGTTCAAATGATGTACCCATTTTAAAGCAACGACAATTTGCCATAAATTGTTTGGCTATATCAATATACGGTCGTCTAGCCGTTTGATCTGGATTTGTATTATCAATGACACAGCTTTTCTTTTCCTTTTAGCAACAGCAAAAAAACAATATTGGATTTGAATGTTTAAGTTAAGTTATATTATTTATTATTATATTTACCGATAAATTTTTATTTAACATATCCAAACAACGTGCTTTTGAACGTACAGTATCTAAATTAATTATTGAATAACCAGCTGGTTCTAAATATTGTTGACAAAATGTACTTTTACCTGAACCGGGTAGTCCAACCATTAATATAACATCTAATTTATTTAATTTTAATGTGGTATTCGTGGGATTCAATAAATTACGTTCAACAATTTTATATGGATTAAATTCAGGTAATTGAAATTTATCAATTGGTGCACGTTGAAAATGTTGTTCAGGTGTTTCAAATTTAATACCAATATTTATTGAAAATAGAATGTCTGCTGATGAAAAATCTTTTTTTTTTTTTAATAATTTATTTTCACAACGTCCGGCTGCATCACCAACAAAATAACTTTGTTCTAAATTTATTGGAATTTTATCATTTTTCTATTTGATTTGATGATTACAAAAAAAAAAAGAAATAATTAATTAATATATAGTTTTATTTGTTATTTAATAATTTTAAAAGATTTTCCCCACATAAACATATATAATTTATACCATTTTAGATAAATGTGTCCACATGCCAAGTAATGGTTTACGATAAATTCCCGAATCGGTTGCAATAAAAAATTGTACAGGTACTTCTAATTTTTTTACAATATTTTCAATTTTTTTCTATATATATATATATAATAAATATATTATATTAAAGGAATTTATAATCATTGTGATACGTGAAAACTATTTAAAAAAATAAAACGATAATTACTTTAAAATCCGAAATTGATGTTTTCCCTTTCGATAAACCCATTTGATTTGTGAATATAACAATTTTATAACCAGCATTATATTTTAATTTTAATGTTGTGCTTACCGTTGAAAATGCAAATTTCCAATCATTTATATCTTTAGCAAATACATTTTTTGATATTGTTGTAATAATTGTTCCATCCATATCATAAGCACCAATCTACAATAAATATATAAGAAATTAACCTTAACCATTTACAAAATACTTAATAAACCTGTAATTATATACATACTTTTTCCCTTGAATAAACATCTTTTGTTGTGTAAATTAATAATTTACCATTATCATAATTTTCCCATTGATTAACCGTTGATGGTTTTATTATATTTATTATTGGTAATTCATTAACATTTCCCGATAATTTATTTTGTGATACAGTTTCTAATTTGGCCCTTTTACTTGGTAATTCTTTAACATCATCATCATCGGCATTACCATTATTATTATCTACTGATGACTTAATTGATAATATTTTCGAATTAATTTCATTATTTACCTTTACCTCTATTACTGATGATGATGATGATATTGAATTCCGTCCGATTTGTTGTTTTTTGGATGGTTTTGATTCAGAATATGGTGGTTCTGGATCAAAAATAATTTTATAACATAATAATCCATCACAACCGTCCATTGATAATATATCATTATGGGTAGCTTCGCATTTTTTCAATTGAATCATATTCATCCCATTTAAATACGATACATTTGATCCTATCAATTCAACAGTTACAATAAAATTTTTCATATTTGCCTGTAATGCAACTAATAGCAAGAAATAAAGAAATAACAATAGCATATTAATTTTTAATTATTAATTTAATTTTTAATTATTAATTTAATTTTAATTATATATCTTATAATATTACTTTGACGTCGGGAACAAGTAATATCTAATATTCCGTATTCTTGATTACGTCCTAAAACCGATGTGATTCCATCGAAGATTTCAATTTTTTCCATACCCGCCGTACTTCCAATTTTTATGATAAAACATTTTTGAATTATATTATTATTATTATTATTATTATTTTGGGAATCCTCCATAATCGTATATTATTTATTTTTTTAATTAATTTAAATGTTTTTTATGAATTAATTTTGTTTATTATTTTTTGTTATCATTTATTTAATTTTAATAATATTTATTTATATTTTATTTTATTAGTCGTTGAAAACCTTAAAAATTTTAAAAATAAAAAATAAACCCATCAAAAGTCTTAGCCGATATCACCAATTTAAAACGATAAAATTTAGCCGAAAACTCATTTAATTTTTTTTTTTTTTGCAAATAAACAAATGCACGCACCCTATCGTATAAATAAAAATAAACAAAAACAAAAAAATACAATCCAAAAATGAAAAACATCCTCCAAATTTATTAAAAAAAAAACTTTAAACACAAACAACAAATCAATTAATTAATTATAATTATACAAAACGAATAAAAATGTTTTGTTCAACAAGAAGAGAAAACTAAAAACATAGAAAATAAATTTATTAAGCAAACTTCATCATAATCATCATCATCCGATCCGATCCGCCATTAAAAAACAAACCACCAAAGTAGAAGAAAAAGAAGAAGAAGACGAACGAGGAGTAGAGCGTCAATTGAAAAAAAAAATGGCGTTGTTTTTTTTTCATTTATTTTAAAATTTTGTATATGCGTGAAGTGAAGAAGAAGTGAAAAATAAAAGTTTTCATGAAAAAAATATTAATAATTGTTGAAGTGAGTCTATTTTTTTTTTTATTTTATTTTCATTAAACAAAAAATATTAAAATAATAGTGTAAAAATTAAATTAATTAAATAAATAGTGTTTTAAAACTTAAAAAAAAAACTGAAAAAAAAGAAAGTAAGTTTATGTTTATTAATTTATTAAGGTTTTGTTTAATTGCGTTTATCAAATGGGGAATTTTTTTTTTCCTTGTAATGCATTGATCCACCATCTTTTTTTTTTTTTTTCTTTCAATGTGCAAATGTGCTTTTTTTTTTTTTATTTTTTTGTAATTTTTTTTTTCACTTTTTCTTTCGGAAAAGAAATAATTGATTTATTTTATTCGATCGATTCAAATTGAGAATAATAATTTTGAAAATGTGTGTATTAACTGTATTGAATATGATGATGTGATAATGTTTTCAGATAGAAACCAAGAAGAAAAAAAACAAGAAGGAAATTCGCATTCCAATAGTTTTTGTTTGTGACCTAAATTTTTGTTGTTGTTCTTCGTCGTATAAGGAAATGTGTTTGGGTATATTTTTTTTTTATCATCACACATATTGAATTTAAACAAAATTTGATTTTATCGTGGTTGTGTTATTGTTGTTGTTATTGTTGTATTAACCTCTTATATACACAGAGATAAGAAACAAACATTACATGTGTTCGAGATTATCCAAATTTCAATTTCGAGATCCTCCATATATAAATGATAATTTTCATATGATTTCGTTGTGGTTGTATAGAGTGAAAATATCAAAAAAAAAATCGATATGGAATACTTTTGATTCATTCAACTGCTGTGTATACTACCAACTACACTACTATTGCTTGCTATAAGGTCATTGATTCCATTTTTGTTTTTTTTTTCATATACAAATTTTTGTACAAAAAAAAAATAACAACAACAACAACAAAACTGAAGAATCTCTATAATTGGTGATGTGACTTGTGAGTGACGACGATAAATATTTGCTAGGTAGTTTTCTGACTTGTATTTCTTGTTTTTGTTATGATTTTAATTATTATTATTATTATTGTTATTAGAATGTGCGATTGTGTTTTTTTTTTGTTTTTTGTTTTCTATAGATTTGTTTGAAAAGGAATGTGGTTAGAAATACTTTCATATAATATAATTAAAAAATATATTCCGTTATATGGAAATATTTTAATTATTAAATGAAAAATTGTGTTTCATAAATGGTTGTGATGGTGTGATTGTGAATGTCCTTCCTAATCATAACTAATATTCCTTCTTTTTTTTTTTTTTTTTTTGTAATAATGCCCATTGTGTGGTTTAACCTAAATATTAATTTTTACAATAATTTAATAATTAATGATTAATGATTTTTTTTCCAGATATATTCATTCATTGATTGATTGATTGAATTTGTGATTGTGTCGTCGTGGTGTTGACCGCCGTCATCGTTGACGTTTTTTTTTTTTTTTTTTTTTTAAATTCACGTCGATTTCAATTTTTAAAATAATAAAATAAAATAAAATACCCCGAAGTGTTAATTCGTTTTTATCTTAATTTTACAATTTTATTCTATACACCGAATAAAATATAATCGGTAAATGTGTTTTTTTTTTGTGTACGCCGTGCGTTTCGGTTTTTTTTTTTCATTTTAAAAAAGTTGTGGCTAAACATTTTTAAAAAATAATTCATTAACTAATAAAAATATAAACCAAAAACAAAAAAAAAAAAAAAAACAGTTTCATATTAAATAATTTTATACCAACAAAAAATAAAAATGATTACAGAAGAATCAGCATCTTTAATTGAATCAGCATCATCAGCATCAGCTACAGACGATCCACAATCATCAAACCTTAATAATAATACCAATAATAATAATAATAATAATACCAATAATAATACAAACAATAATAATAATAATAATATTGTAGTTGGTGGCAGTGTTATCGCAACTACTACTGGTGGTGGTGGTGGTGTTGTTGTTGGTGGTGAATCATATGAGGAACAATTTCGTCCTCTTGAAGGTACTACTTCATATTAAAAAAAAAAAAAAAAAAAAATAATAATAAACATAAATACTTTTAAACAATATTAAAATAAAAATTTTGTTTGTTTTTAAGTTATTTAGATAAAAAAAAACATAGAAAAAAAAATTGGAATTAATTAAAAAACAATTCTTTAATTTTTTTATATTCTCGTACAATTTTTAATTAATTTTATAATTATTTTTTTGTAAATCATTCAAAAGATATTAAATTAATTAATATATATTTATTATTATTTATCCATTAATTGTGTGAACATTCATTTTTCATTTTTTTTTATTTAATATTTAATATTTAATATTGGTATAGAAGAATTCCATTTTTATTAATTTTTAAATTAATTTGGATACATTTCTATTAATTTTTTTATTCTACATTAGATTTAAGACATTAATTTTAAGAAATTCTTTTTTTTTTTATGATAATAATTCCGTGAATGTGTCGTGGTTGTTTTGGTTGTTGTTGTTGTTGTTGTTGTTGTGGTTGTTGTTTGTGTTTGTGTAGATAATCCTTAATATATTAGTTGATTAAGAGTTCAAAATCTATTTTAATTACAAAAAGATATTTTTTATCTTTTTATTCAAAAATTATTTTTTTTTTCGTTGTATTATTATTAATTGGAGGGTGAAAATATTTTGAGATATTTATCAAAAATATCTTTAATTTTTCATCAAAAAAAAAAAAAAAATCAAAGAGATAAGAAAACAAAATTTACTGTAGTGTAAAAAAAACAGTAAATTCCCAATACATTTTATTGGATTTGGCGATTTTTTGATAAGCAAAATTAAAATAATTAATACACATAGGCACATACGCGGCCCACAAGCCGCCAAATCTCCACTTCCAGCTTCAAATCTTCTAATTTTGAATTATAAGAAATTAAAAAAAAAATCGGTTCAAGTGTTTTTTTTTTTTTTTTTTTCATATTTTGTTTTGTTTTATTATAGAACAGAAAAAAATAAGATAAAATAAAAAAAAAAAAAAATGTGTGATGTGTGGAATAAAAAAAAAATAACAATTAATTAATTAATTAATTATATTATAGAAAATTAAATTGTGTGTCTTTTAATTTTTAAAAAGAATTTATGAAAATTCATAATATAAATAAAAAAAATGTGTTTAAAAATAATAGAAAAAAAAAAGAAAATCGTTTCATAAAATTTGTGTTTTCTTTAAAGCAGTGATTTTATTTATTTATTTTTTTTTTTATTTGTGTTTTGTGTGCAAAAAAGCAAAAAAAAGGACAATTTTTTAATATAATAATTAAAAAAAATATAAATATATATTTAATGTGTTTTTTTTTAATCTTTCACGTGATTTCTTTATCTTAAAATTTCAATATTGTTTTACAAAAAAAAAAAAATCGATTTTTTTTGTACACATTTCACATTATCGCGCGGCGGGATCACATTAAAATAAGTTGTTTTTCCTGTGTGGATAATTCTTGAAACTCGACACACCACAAAAAAATTATTCCAAATCACAGTCAGGCAGGCAGGCAGGCAGAATCGCATCTTAATATTGTTTATTTACATGTTACGGATGCTGCTCCACCATACATACATACACATCGAAATCATCGCTCGTTTTCGTCTTCGTCGTCGTCGTCGTCCTACGTACATTAGGTACAAAGGTTTTTTTTTTTTTTTTTTTAAATTGTGTATTATTTGTTATTGTTTAGATAGTGAATTATTATTTTAATACAAAAAGAAAAATTAATTAAATTAAATTTCGGAACAATTTTTAGAATAAAAAATAAAAAATCCACTTGCACACACAATCAACAAAAAAGTTTTTTTTTTTTTTGTTTTGTTATTGTTTTACTACAAGAAATTCATACACATTTCTTGTGATTGGTTGCATTCATCCATCCAGTTCAATTTTTCGGAGATTAGAAATTAACGCAACCAAATGGTGGGAAAAATTAAAAAAAAAATTAAATAAACACACGCACAAAAACAACATCAAACGGGGGCAAACAAAATAAAGCAAAAAAAAAATAAAATAAATAATTAAAAAATCATCAACTAAAA
Source organism: Dilophus febrilis (assembly GCA_958336335.1). NCBI lineage: Eukaryota > Metazoa > Arthropoda > Insecta > Diptera > Bibionidae > Dilophus > Dilophus febrilis. The sequence goes on along the minus strand of OY284472.1, from coordinate 6,241,134 downwards.
AAAAATGTTAGTTGTTTTATTTTATATAATTTTTTTTTATATAAAATTTTTTAATCACAGATAAAACAAAAAAAAACTATGCAGAAAATTAATTAATAAAAGAAAAGAAAAGAAATTACACGAAAAAAAAATCGTAATGGACAAATAAATTAATAATAAAAAAAAAAAAAAGAAACACACACAAAAATTAAATAAAAAAAATAAAATAAAAATATCTTTCATTGTTTAATCCCCCATGTGATATAATTGTTAATTATATTTAATTAATTTTTTTTTTTTAATTATTATTAATTTTTCGCGTGTTGGTGATTGAATTAAAATTAATTAATTAATTCCAAAATATATATAAATATAATAAATAATATATTTATTTATTAATTTGTTCGTGTGTGATTGATTTTTTTACCAAATAAAAATGTTTACCGGGGGGCCAGAATTTTTGCCTTCCCACAAGGAAGGCAAAAATAAATAATAATCGATTTTACGGGGTTTCGGGAGATTTTATAATAGATAAATAAATAACCAAAAAAAGCGAATTTTTCTATAACAAACAAACAGAAAAAAGATGTAATAGAAAAATAAAATAAAAAAATATTAAAAAAAAAAAACCAAGTTGTTGTTAAAAATATAAATATTATTGGTATGAGATTATTATATATACAACCTATAATATTTAAATATTTTTTATATAAGATTATTTATATTTATATTTTTCATTTATTTGATTTATAATTACTATTTATTTTTTTTATTATTATTATAATTATTATATTTATTTATTTATTTATGATATCCTTTTTTTGAATCCTATTTCTTTTATACTCTATTTTAATTGTTTCTTATTTGTTTTTATAATGATTTTTGATTTTAAATATTATAAAATAATAATAATAATTATTATTATTATTATTATTACAATTGCAATTGTTTTTGATGCTGTTTTTTGTATTTGTCTATTTATTTAAAAAAAAAAAAATTGTTGTATTTATTTTTTAAATGTTGTATAATTTATCCATGTGAAATTGGAAAGAAAATATTATGATTGTATGAAAATTGATATAATTATCTTGTAATCAAAGCCATATGGACTTTAATAAAAAGATTGCCCCCTTTAGAAATTAAAGAAGATTCATCAATAAAAAACCAAAGGTGGAGAACGAATGAAATCGAGGAGTTTCGTTCAAATAACCGGTAAAAACATTAAGAGATTTGCGTTAGAAATGAAGAAATTAAAGATGAATCTGTAATATTTGTATATGTTAGTTAGATTGAATCGTTAGAGATCGAAGAAGGAAATGAAGAAACCATTTGTGATGCGAAATAATCATTTGACTAAGATAGTTCTTGTAGCAAAATCAATGGTCCAGATAGATTCAAAACATCCGCACAAAAGATTTTCATAATATGCTGAACATATCGGAAACGCAAAAGAGACCGTAGGTGAATGGAGAAACTGGACAGCTATCATACCAAGAAGATGTCAAAGAAGAAATGGATTTATAACGGAAACGTAAACGTACCTTTCAGATTGTAAAATTGTACGGGAAAGTAACGCGCCACTTTTCTTCTTTTGTAACCTGTGAAAAGATAATCTGAAAATTAATGGTTTTTTCAGTGATTGTTGTTCACAAAAACGATCTTTCTTCATACCTTTCATACCTTTCTTCATACATCAATACTTTATACTTGTTGAGGTCCAGGATTATCTGATTGTTGAAATTTGATGATAAATCCCTCCTTATCCATTTATTTTGTAATCAAATTTCGTCTAAAACAATATATTCTTTAGTTTTTTTCGAAGTGAATTGGAGTATTCCGTTCAATTTGTAATCGCAGATGTAGATTTGTAATTAAATCTGATAAAATTCTATATAACAATCATAAGAAACTGGCAAACATATTTTGTTTATCAGCATGCGTTTTACAGCCAATGTCATTGATAAACAACTAATCATCTACAGTTTACGGTAATCAACGGTGATTTGCTTTAACCTGAGTGTTAATGATATGTTGGTTATGTGGATTAGAAATTGTCATTAACATTTTATTGATTACTTGCCATTTTATTCTCCCATTATGTTACTTCATTAGACCAGACGAGGAATACACGGCGGAAAACCCCAGAAAAAATAATAATCAGTTAATTTTCAGAATCTAAACAAAGTTCGAATGGAAGAATTAGTTGGTTCATCTCAACTCATCAACTCCCAAACAAAATTTAAGGATGTTTTTTTCTTTTTTTTTAGCAGTTTTATGAGAAGTTGATTGCTTTCTGCACTTTCTCATACTTTACTTTTAGCGCCTACAATCGTACAATTGGATTTTGTATTGGATTTTGGTGTCCATCAACAACTTTCTCCAACGTGCCTCCTATTCGCCGTCAACGTCCGCCAGTCGGAAACTCCAAGAGTGTGCTTCAACTTCAACATCTTTCTACCTCCCCCCCGTGGTCTTTCGTTTGCGCTCCTTGATCCACCACCTGGTTTTATTGTCCCATCATTTTTGAAGCAGCTTTCTATTCCGTTTGTTCGTTTGTTCATCCTTTTTTATTTTTTTCCGTTTTTATATTTAATTCTATTACATTGAATATGATTTTTGTATTTTCCTTTAAGTAATAAATATATAGAAAAATGTAATTAATTAAAAATTCAATAATGATTGCGTAAATTGTAAATTTGTTAAGAGATACGAGATGTTTTGTAATTTGTGTTATAAAGGGTGATTTTTTTAAAGGCTATAGTTAGGCTAAGTTTTTCAAAAAAAAAAACACATAAAATTCAGAAAAATTCATGAAATCTTTATTTGAATCGATACGGTACGGTCCATATAATTTAATGTTTGAAGATTATTTCATGTAAATGTTGAACTTGACTGCGCCTCAAATCCAAGTCCATCCGCGTAGTCCAATTTTGGCATACTCTTTCCAACATTTCGGCCGGAATTGCTCACGAATAAATGCTTCAATGTTGTCTTCCAACATTGCGTCAATTGAAGCGGCGGGCTTGTCTGTATAGACATGAGCTTTAACATAGCCAGCCCCACAAAAAATAGTCTAAAGGCGTTAAATCGCACGATCTAGGCGGCCAATTGACCGGTCCCGAACGTGTAATAAAATGTTCACCGAACTTGTCTTTCAATAAGTCCATTGTTGCGCGTGCTGTGTGACATGTGGCACCGTCTTGTTGTTTAAACCACATGTCATGCAAGTCAAGCTCTTGCATTTTGGGCAAAAAAAAAGTTGGATATCATCTCACGGTAGCGCTCACCATTCACAGTTACGTTAAGATTCGCATCATCTTTGAAGAAGTACGGTCCAATGATGCCACCAGCCCATAAACCGCACCGAACTGTGACTTTTTCTGGATGCATTGGTAGCTGCGTTGCAATGCTTCTGGCTGATATTCACTCCAAAAAATCGACAATTCTGCTTATTTACGTTCTGCCCATTGAGCCAAAAATGAGCTTCGTCGCTGAACACAATTTCGTCGCGATGAACTTTTCGCGATAACAGAGCACGCATTTTGATAATAAAATTCAATTAATTTGCAAGCGTTGTTCGTTTGTAAGACGATTCATGGTTAAATTATAGACCAAACTGAAGATGTTTGACAGTGCGAAACAAAACACGAAACGTGCGTCAGCTGTTTAAACCATTGTTGCCAAAAAGATAATAGCTAAAAAATCACCCTTTAAATGGAATTGTTTTAATGAAAAAATTTGGTGTGATTGGATTTGGAGTGAGTTGTTTATTTGTTTGTCAAGAATAACTTGAAGAATTTCGATTTATTTGCTATTTATTTGACATCCCCCCTCATCCGATAACTTAATCTTAATTAATTAACTGACCAAATGACCAAATTTTTCAGTTATGATTAAGATATTTTCTGGCAATTTTGTATCTCAAATTGTCCATATAAATAATAAAATTGATTGAATCGCAAAAAAAAACTATATTTTACTTACAAAAAAAACTTTATTATAATTTCTTTTTACTTATTCATCATCATAAAAATAAAATATTATCATTAATTAATTAATTAATTAATTAAAAATAAATAAATGTAATTAAAAAAGAAAGAAAATGTGTATGTGTTGTCTGTGTAGATAAAAAAAGTCTCTCTTTAAAAAGTAGATTAATTTCCTAAAAAAAAAATAAAATAAACTATAAATAAATATCATAAATTTGAAATATGTGTTGAAAGCCAAACAAAATTTACGTGTTTGTTGATTATTTTTTAGTTTTTTTTTTATTAAGCAAAATTCATTGTTTTTTTTTTTAATATTTAATTCTGTATTTATTATAAATGTTTTTTTTTCTCTGTTTTCTTTTGTTTTGTTTCTGATATAAAATTTCACAGAAGAATTACATAATCTTAGAGCCGCTGAAGTACGTTTAAAACAACAATATGCAGAATCTCAACGTCGTGAAAGACATTTTGTTCGACGATTGGCTGCAAAAGAACAAGAAATTCAAGATTATATTGTATGTTTAATTTAATTTGTTTAATTTTTCCCAAAATCCATCAAAAACATTTTAACGATTTTTGATTTATTTGTTTGTTTTTTCTCGTCAATAATAATAGAATCAAATTGCAGAACTTAAAGCTGCTCAAGCACCGGGTCCACAATCATTACGAAATGCTTTATTGGATCCGGCCATTAATATATTATTTCAAAAACTTAAAAATGAATTGCAGGCGACACGAGCCCGTTTGGAAGAAACACAAAATGAATTGTCTGCATGGAAATTTACACCCGATTCGAATACGGGAAAACGGTTGATGGCCAAATGTCGTCTATTATATCAGGTAAGATGATTTTAGAATGTCCAACTTTTGTTTAAAAATTGATTTATTTATATTTCATTACAATATTTGTGGTTGATTGATTCATTATAGGAAAATGAAGAATTAGGTAAAATGACATCAAATGGACGATTAGCAAAATTAGAAGGTGATTTAGCATTACAAAAAAGTTTTGGTGGTGAAATCAAAAAATCACAATCAGGTAAAACTTATTGGAAAAAAATGGACAATAATTTTATTAGTGGTGACTCAAAAAATAATATATTTTTGGCCATAACTAAAAAGACCAATGAATGAATCTGGCTGGATCCAAGATAATCGAATTCAGCGCCCCTTAAATATGCAAATTTTCAGCCAGATTCATCCATTGGTTTTTGGGGTGATGGCCTGATAACGGGATAATTATTTTTTTGGGGAATCTTTACCCGAATGAGGCCCGTAAAACTAAATAATATATTGTTTTTTTTTTTTTTGTCTATATGATTACAGAAATGGATGATTTTCTACAAGAGCTGGACGAAGATGTTGAGGGTATGCAAAGCACAATTTTATATTTACAACAAGAATTGAAAATATCAAAAGAAACAATTGGAATGTTACAACGTGACATTATTCAATTAAAAAATGGTAATATTAAAAATGATAGTGTAATTATAGTTGGTAGTGATGGTAATGATGATAGTAGTTGTTGTAATAATAATAATAATAATAATAGTGAAGATGATACAATGAATAATGATGATGAAACAAATTGTAATAATAATAATAGAACTAGAAATAAAATCAATAATAATAATTGTTTTAAAATCGAAGAAAATGATATAGAAATGATTGCAAATGGTGATGATGATTCAATTGGTGATCATCAACGAATATCACCATTATTAACATTAGCACCACAACAACAAATATCAGATGCATCTTCAACAGTAGACACATTAATATCACCATCATTATTGAAACAATCACCAATAGAAGCAGTACCTGCAGCAGCAGCAGTACCATCCACATCAGAATCATCATTACCACTGGCATTAATAACAATTGGTGCTGGTGGTGGTGGTGTTGGTCACATTAATGATAATGATAAAGATAATAAAATAAGTGTTGTTGATCGTTTATTTAAAAAAGATTATATTAATAGTAATAATATAATAACAAATAGTAATGAACCAAGAACGTTACGTAGCAGTAAAAGACTTTTATCGATAACGTCAGACGATAGTAGTATACGAACTCAAACTAAATTAAATAAACATTTAAATAATAACGGTAGTGAATTAGTTGTTTGTTTAAATAATATCGATGATTTACAATTGAATGGTATCGGTAATAATAATAATAATAATAATACTACCAATAATAATAATAATCGAACTAATAATGATAATAATATAATTAGCAAAAATAATAATAAAATTATAAATAATAATAATAATTTAAATAAAAATATAATTATCAATAGTAATAATAATAATAATAAGAGAACGTTTGATGATTCAAGTGATGGTGATTCAAGTGATTGTAATAATAATTCATCACCAACAGGAACGGGAACAGGAACAACAACCAACAATAATCAAAATGTTGGTACAAAAAAATTATTAAGAAAAAAAATTAAAATTCGTAGACGATCATCAGTTTTATCATTGGATTTAAATGAAGAAGATTGTCAAATTGGTGGTGGCAATGATGATGAAAATAGAACAATTTTAACAACAATACCTGCAATATCCTCATCATCCTCATCATCCTCGTCACCATCACCATCGTCATCGTTATCATCAACAACAGCTATAACAACAAATGGAGGTAGTAATATTAATAATAGTGGAATTGAAGTTGGTAAGATTAGCAATGCTGGTGCTACTATAGGTGGACCTGGTGGATTAACTAATGATCCTTGTGTTGGCGGTGATAATTTATAATAAAAGTTTTTTTTTTTTTATTTATTTAATAATCATTGAGTGTATAAAGAATTTTTTTTTTTTTTATTTAAATAATAACCATATTAATAATAATGATGGAAAAAGAAAATGTTTAACAATCTCTCTTCTTTTTTTTTTGCCCCTATCTTTTTTTTTTTAATTCATAATTTTTAATTTTTTATAATAATTCTATTATTATTATTATTATTATTCAGTTTTTTTTTTAAGTACACAACAAAAACAAATTATAATAATTAAATAATATTAATTATAATAATAAACAAATACAAAAAAAAAATAATTAGGATATAAATAAACAAAAAAACATACAAATGAAAAAAAAATGTATTGTATAAAAATTAATTAGAAATAATTAAAATATATGTATTATATATATATTTATATTTAAAATACAAAAAATATATAGTTAATTAAACAAAAGAAAAACAAAAAAAAAAAGAAAAAACCAATTAGAAATAATTAGAAAACAGAAAACCGCAGATAATTTAATCTGATCTGATGATAATTTTATCTGGAATATTTAAATAATAATATTTATAAGATGATGATAAGGATGAGAATATTATTTAATCCCAAAAGGATTATTTTATCTGTTGGTTGCGAATAACTTAATGTTTATCAGTTAAAAAAGTCTTTTATTTACACAGAACGGTAATGTTTGAGGATCGAGAATCTGTGGTTGTGTCGTCGAAAACGCAAAAACATCACGCAATTTGAAAATTACTACTAAATTTTGGATAATCCTTTCTCATTGAAGACGCTGTGCTTCTATCTTAGGTTAAACATCGGGTTAAACGTTCACTATACTATATTTATATATAAATACTAACTCATTATTATATTTTAAGGATAATTTAAACATTTTTTGTTTACCCATTAACGATCAATTAAGATTTTCTAGTGTGTTGATCACGTAAAATTAACAATTATGAATAAGGAATAAAGAAATTCATCTATTTTCAAATTCAATTTTTTGAAAATATTCAAAAATCAAATAACCAAACAAAAAAAAATACTTAAGTTTTTTTTATAGTGACATCTAACGATGATTGTTTAAACTAAAATAGAATTTGTACCCAATTGGCATTTTTACAATGGCGAATTGTTTCCCCACAGATGATTTTCTTTCTCACGCACACGCCGATACTACAAAACGTCACCGAACGAAAATTTTGTTTGCGTAATATTATTTTTGTGTTTATTTTTCGACTTTTCGTTCATTCATTTTTATTTTCTTCTTGTAAAATATAATTTATCATTATTAAAAATATAATTAAATAAAAGTGTATATTAATTAGTTAATTAAAATAATAAATAAATATGTTAGCTGCACGTCATACATTATTATCTGCAATGGCAAAGTAAGTGAAAAAATTTTCCATAATAAAAAAAAATTAAAATTAGAGATTTGTTGTTGTTATTGTTGTTGTTGTTTATGATAAATTATTCCGATACCGGTTAACATTCGGAGGAGGACCATGCACAAAACTATAGATTAGCTAATCAAATTTTGAATAATTAATTATTATTTAGATTGCATATTGCCGGTGGTGGTATTAATGCAACTGTAAATCGGGCAAAACATACATTACCTCAAATAAACTATGATTATAAAGCATTGGAACCAATAATATCTGGTCAAATTATGGAAGTAAGATTAGTATTGTGGATTATTATTATTATTATTATTATTGATTCCATTTAACACTTTAAACGAATCGATATATTAGATACATCATACAAAACATCATCAAGCGTATGTAAATAATTATAATGCAGCTGAAGAACAGTTACAAGAAGCTATTCAATCAAATAATACCAGTAAAATTATTGCACTTGGTGGTGCATTAAAATTTAACGGTGGTGGTCACCTAAATCATTCAATATTTTGGTGTAATTTATCACCGGAAAAAAGTGCACCCAGTGATGATTTAACAAAAACAATAAATACATCATTTGGTACATTTGAAACATTTAAAAAAGATTTAATAACAACGACAACGGCAATTCAAGGATCCGGTTGGGGTTGGTTGGGCTATTGTAAAAAATCTAAATCATTACGTATCACAACGTGTGCCAATCAAGATCCATTGGAAGCAACTACAGGTATTGTGTTTATTTTTCTTCAATAATCATTGATTTTTGTATACATAACTAACATTTCACACTATTATTTACAATTACATTATTAGGATTAGTACCGTTGTTCGGCATTGATGTTTGGGAACATGCATATTATTTACAATATAAAAATTTACGTCCAAATTATGTTGAAGCAATATTTGATATTATCAATTGGAAAGATGTTTCAGAACGTTTAGCTAATGCTAAAAAATAAGTAGGTTTTTTTTATTTATATTTTTTTGTTTGTTTATGTAATGTTTATGCATTTAGAAATTGAAATTTTTTAAACATTTAATTGGATTTAAATTAAATTTCCCAATAAAATATTTAATTGACAAATAGTCGATATATTATATAATTATAAATAAATGTAAAGTGTATTTTTAAAATACAATACCATAATTTAATAAAAAATAAATCACATATATATTTAATTGAAAATAATTTCAATATAATTTAAATTACAAAAAAAATTTTTAAATTTACCCACTTTCTTCCATTAAACGTATTCATTTCATTGAAAAAGGAGAATAAAATTTCCCATTATGTTTTTCATTCTCGCGCATACTCATTATATTTGTATAATAAATGTCACCTGTTTTTTTTTACGAACGCCATTTTTTTTTTGAGCGTCTCTGTGAAAGAAAAGAAAGAAAGAAAGAACGCACTTGTAAAAGAATTGAACTTGGGTGTAATAAAAATTAAAAATAAAATAATTAAATTAAATTAAATTGAAATTCTTTCTAAAGTTTTCCCAAAGGATCAAAAAAAAAAAATTAATTAAATAAAATAAATTATAGTTGTGTTGTTTTTTTTCTTATAATAAATTTTGTTTTACGTATTGGTTTTTTTGTGTGAATAAATTTTTGATTTTTTTTTTTTTTGCATAACTGTAAAAACAGAAATTGTACAAAACTTACTATTTTAATTTGTGCTCTGCTGCTGTTACGATTGTAACAACAACAACAACAACAACAACGTTATCAAAAAAGTACTTCCTTTTTTTAGGGATCCGTTTTTTTTTGTTGTGTATTCTTCTGGTAAGTTCATATTCATTTTATTATTTGAAAAAAAAAAAAAATAGAACGTAGTTTTTTATAGTTTTAAGATTTTATGATTGATTTTACCCATATACAATCAATATAAATTACTATATGTATTTTTTTAATTTGCATATAATATATCCTTCAGAACAAAAAAAAAAGGATTACGTATTGAGAAAAATCAATTTATTATTAAACTGTTTTTTTTTTTTTTTAAATGTATGTATATTATTATATATGCGGATGATTCATACTAGATTCATTATTATATTTGCAGTTGTGTGTATAGTGTATATGAAAAAAAAATCCATATATAATAATCAATATATTATTTTGATGTATGCAATAAAAAAACAAAGGAATGTCCTTTTATTTTATTATTTTCATTGGTTAAATTGGAATTGGTTTGTGTTTGCATCATCGGAAGCTATACAATTAACGATATATGTATAAGAACATTACTTAAGAATTAAATTCAAAGATTACACAATTACAAAAACAAAAATGTTGAACAAGTTCGTTTTTGAATTATATGGTACATTGCAAAAAGCACTTATACTTAAGATTTCTGTTCTATAGATATATATGTTTCCCTATACCCAAACAGCCAAATATTACTTAGGTAATCAAATTACGACTGCGATTTTCCAATTTAAGGAACCGCAAAAGTATGGTTTTATTATACTGGTAATATTATTATTGGTCATATTTTGAATGGATCAAGTCATTAAATTATCAATTTATAACCACAATTAGTCATGAGGTATACTACACCTCAAAAATGCAGAGACACCGCAAAAAAAATCATAGATACTCCGAATCTCCCTTCGAGATTTTCTTACCCCAGGTAGGAAAATGCGGATGGGGATTCGGAGGATCCGCTTTCTTTGCATCGTTTTGCAAACAATTCCATTTTCCATTTCTTTATATATTTATATGTTTCATATTATGATATACATCTACTCTATACATGACCTAATATTGGCCGATGTAATAAGTCACCTGTCTGTGTAAATATTAAAACAAAAATGTACAAATATAGATACATTATTATACATTATTCAATATTTTTTTTTTTATTCCGATATATAGAACATAAAAAATGTTGAATTGAATTTTATACAACATAATAAAATCCCGGTGTGTATATAAAAAGCATATAAAATAGTAAAAGAAAAAAGAAAGAAAAACCCCCATATATATAATGATGAATAGATCATATATAGAGATATCCTTAAAATTTTATTGCAGTGTTTGCATTCTATATATCATATGTTTGTATATCATATACATTCTAATATAAATATTATATTGAAAAACGTAAATGCATACATAACGATATATAGTTGATTACAAATGAATATATATATATCAATTTCGTTTTTGCAATATACTGAATAGGACATGATGGTGTAGGTATAGATTATAAAAATGTATAGCTTCTTATATATAGCGTATAGAAAAACTGATGTTGATATATGGAATATAATTAAATTTATATCAGTTGATAGTTGATGAATATATATTAATTTAAAGTAAAATCTCACAGTACGGTGTTTATTCAATACAATCAATTGTTTTGTATATATAAATATAAGGGTCGAATATAGTTCTATAATAATTAATCAAGTGAAAAAGAATGTTTTCCAGGAAGAAAACATATCTGTTCCTTGCTATAAATAGCCAACTAGCCAAATAGCTGAATTTCGGTCCAATTTTTATTATATTATAACCGCATAATACAATTTTCTTTGCCAAAAATTCTAAAGATCAAAACATTCTTAATCTTTTCGTTGAGTTTTTCATACAAAATTCAGTATATCACCTTTAAATTACATCTTTCTATCTTTAAAGAAACTTCAAAATATGATCACATTCCATAGATTTCACTGTGAAGGATATATTCAAAAGTATTGTAATGAATTTTCTTTAAATAAACTATCAATTTGTAATAAATTTTCTTTACAATCTGTCTGTCTGTATATATAATATATATATAAAAAAAGAATGCGGTCGGTCCATATTGACAAATATTTATCCTTAAAATCGCATTATTATTATTATTTTTATTTGTAGAACACAAAATTTTCTGCTATATAGATACACTTTTAAACTCCCTATACCCTGTACGTACACTATATATATATGTCATAAATAATATAATAATCTACAACTTTTATAATCCTTTTCTGTCTGTCTGTCTGTATATTGCATAGAGATATATATTTCAACAGGATTGTTAAATTTATTGTAATAATAATAAATTTATATTTATATATATAGAAATTGAATAGATTGTATACTATATATATATATATATATAAATTTTATTATTGTTATTTTACGATATTTAGTCATCGCATATCAACAAACAACCCATATATATATAAAACTCCTGGTCGTATTTTTATTTTTTTATGTTTATTATATATTCTTATTTTCTCTTGTACAAGAACAAGAAAGATCCCATATATTGTAATATAAAAAAATTTGTATGATAAGGTATATTATATGTATATTTAATAAAAAAAACTTGTAAATTTCATAGTCACAGTTTTGCCATGAGTTCATAAACCATGGATGGATGAATCGGGCTGAAAATGTGTATGTTTATGTTTTAATGGGTGCTGAATCTTCTGAATAAATTGACCAAAAAGTTAAAAACCAATGGATAAGTTTGGCTAAAACCAATTTATTCGGATTCAGTGTCCCTTAAAACATAAGTATGCAAATTTTCAGCCAGGTTCATTCATTGGTTCATGAGTTATTAAAGATAGATGACTACCATCTATACCCTAATCTAAAATAAAACAACTCTATATGATAAGACTTTTATTACATAATTTGGTTTTAAATATATTTGTTATATAAATTAATAAATATATAATGGGTTCTATAGAGACAATTATTATTTGTCTATTGATTCTTTTATTTATTTGTTTTTTATACATTTTATACATTTAATAATTATTATACTTTTTGGTTTGATTTCAATATTTAATTAAAGAGATGGAATTTTCATATATACATCTTTAAATATCTATGGTCAAAATTTTCATTAACCATTATAATGGTTTTGACTTGAATTTTTCTCTATCACAGAAACCCCCTATCACTTCAATCGATTATATTTGCAATGTTATAGTATATTATTTTTCATATATAAAATATACACGATAAAAAATGGTGAAAATCTTGCAAATATTTTCAATTCTAAATCAATCTTCAGACAGCGTGAAAGTTAGTTCAATATTTGGTAGAGATCAGCTGATGTATAAATTATGAATATCTACGGTAGAATTTTTAATATCATTACATAGTTAATGAATAAACAAGAGATTACCCAGTTTAAAAATTGATTTGTTAACATTTTTCATATCCAAAGTAAAGTTCTATCTTAAGGAATATTAAGTATCTTAAGGAATGTTAAGATTTTCCAAAAAATGATCTTAAATGATTTTCTTTCAATCCAAATCTGGTAAAATTCTCATTGGTTAATGAATTTTCAAGGAAATCACTGTAAGAATTTCATTTCGGAAACTTTTACATATGTATATATATAAATAAAATACAGTCTAAAAATCGTGAAAATTCTGTCTAAATCGTGAAAATTCTGTATATAAACTTTCAATTATTATTTAATCGTCGGTCCCCCGGGGGAAAACCCTAGTCCAATCATTAACACAAATCATCTACAATATATACAATTTAAAAAAAAATAATTGTGTTCAATGCAATTTATTAGTTCAATATATTTCCTAAAGATCATCTATAAAATGAATCGTTTTGAATCGATGGTAAATTTATTACTTACCATTCTTTTAACGAATTTTCAATAATAACCACTCTGATCAATCTGACCCATCTCAGGGAAAATTTACTTCTATATATTTGATAGAGAACATCGTCGTCGTGATAAATATAATCTATGATATTTTACAAAGATCATTTTCAATTAAGTATACAAAATAACTGTCGGTTAAACTATTTCCAATTAGTTATATCATTAGATTATTTGATTGTTGGTTCTCCAATCAAATTCGAAATCATTACCAAGAACTCATAGGTTTGCTATTCAGATTTTGCATTCATTCATCCATCAATCTGTCTATCTTTTCATTAATCCATCTATCCATTCATCCGTCTACCAATTAATCCATCTATTCATCCATCCATGTATCAATTAATCCATCTATCCATTCATTAATTCATCTATCCATATTAACCACTGTCTCTATAATTAAATAATAAAATATATACAATTTTATTTAAACGAAATACGTAATTTTCTATTATAAATTTTTTATTGCAATACGTGTTTTTGTTTTAAACAGCGATAACATGGGAAATTAATAACACACGCCATGGTTAAATAAAAAAATCATCTTTATTTTATTGATAAACACAAAAAAAAACACCATATTCAATTTAATCCGTCCGACCATTCGAATGTATCCATCCATCCATACCATATATAATGTGCCTCAGTATTTTCTTGTTATATATATACAATATATTTTTTCAAGGAGGTGTACCATTTTTGATATACAATTTATAGATTTTATCACGGCAGATTAATAAATAAGAATAAAATATGTTTAACTGTTATTATTACACACGCAAACAAGTCTATTAACGAACCAAAAAAAAAAAAAATAAGAAAAACCCCAATGTAACAACAATAATTTTATATCCTTTTCACATAGCGACCTTATATTGTCTTTAGGATGTTTTTTTTTTATTCTTATGTGTTTTACATAACGATTTTCCATATATACAATATATAATGATCCCTTGGGCGTTATTATATATATATAAAGTTTAGTTTTATCCATATTACATGTGTATCTTTAGTCTATAAATCTATACATATATGGTTGTATATAGACCGCAAATAAATACAATATGGAAATTTATTTATTATATGTACTATATACAGTTTAAAGGAAAATTGGGTTTTCTTGGTCCTTTTATATATATATATATATAGTATTGAATTGTTTATATACGAACAAAATGTGATTACGCGATCCTTAATACATAATAAATTGTTATAATTATTAAAGATTTAAGAACATATAATAAATATAGGAATATTTCAATATAAGATACATACTAAGGAATGATCAACTAGTATCGTATTATCCGGTATATCTCTAAGCAGACGTCTATCAATCTTTATCTATATTAAATTTTCATCATTTCCATTTCTATATTAATATAAGGAAGTTATAATGTTTGTATATATATTTAAATCCAATTATTTACCATTTATTTGAATTGCTTTTATTCCTTTTAATAATAAATTAAAAACTAATGCTATTGAAATAAGTCCGTAATATATGTGTTAAAACTAATATCGGAAAAAATGTAAATTGTGAATTCTAAATTTTGTATAATGAATATATATAACATATATAAGAAGAGTTTTCCATTATTTTACATATTTTACTATATCCATATTTGTATTTGAAATACGCAAATATCACGTTACATGAATATATATGTATATGGTTTTTATGTATTATATGCTCTTATTATCCTGAATGAAAATATATTTATAATAAAAATAATAATAATAATAACATTTGACCCTTTTCTTTTATTCGTTTTTATCAATAAATATTTGTTGAAGAAATGTGCAAAAAATTCATCAAATATTTATTTGTGCGTATAAATGCGTGGTCTTAACGAACGTTGTGTCATGACACATAAAATAGTAAACCCTCTTTATTCAGAGACCGCAGACAATTATGGATCAGTTTTTTTTTGTATTCAAAAAATGTATCTTATACTACTTATACCAATCTTTAAACGATCATTGTGATTTCCTAACCAGTTAAATAATCTGAACGATTAGACCATCGATAGAAAGGAATTTCGATAGGTAATATAATTATAAATTCTTTAAATATATACATCTGGAATGAATTTATTCAAATAATATGTTGTATTAAACGGTCAAAAAATCCCCAAGGATTTTCCTTAGATTTAATAAGAATAATAGTTAATAAGAAAAAAATAGATTTTACAAAATCGTATCGAATTTAAACCAAATTCCTTCGCAGACAATCCATCTATCGTTGAAACTTACATAGGATAAAAACGAAAAAATTTATTGTAGGAAAATCATTGTTTTTTTTTCTTTATATATTTTTTTCCTTTATATCTTATATGTAAGTTTCAATGATAGAAATTTACAGTTATTTTGCGAGGTAGAGCGGGTACCCCCCCTGTGGGATACCCGGGAATATATATACACTAACCACAACTGGCAGAAACGCCAGCGCGGTCCGTATATATATAAACCTACGGGGGACATCATTGCTGGAATATGGTATATGTCTCATCGTCGACTGTCCACAAATTCAAACAACCATGTCCCCCTTAATAAAAAGCAAATCTCTCATATGTAATTTTATACATATGAGAGATTTTTTTTTTGATTTGAAAATCGGCGGCTTCGCTACCAACTCGACCATACATTCCACTTAAAATAAATGCTCTTAAGTTTTGTTCACATTGAATTTGAAATATGGGCAAACAGTTAAGTATGAAATAATTTTTTTATTTATCATAAATTGAAATATCTTTTGTCAGTCATTATATAGTATAAAGAATTTCTATCAATTTAATTTCTTTATTTAAAAGTGTTGTTTTTTTAATTTGGTTTTCATTTTCCGTGGTGTAAATAATTTAATTTTATTCAATCAATTGATATGAAATAAAAATGTATTCATGAATAAACTTCATCAAAATCATTCTACCATCTATAACATGACGAAAACAACATATACATATTTGAATACTATATATTAATGATAAAAAAATATATATAGAAGGGTTCCTTTTCAGATGGAATCCTTTAGAATTAGAACCTTCCAAATATTCATCTTTATGGCAATTTAAATATTTCATTTATAAAGTTATTTTCTTATAGTTTTACTATAAACCTATAAAAATACAAGGAATTGATTGTTTTGGGGCTGTAACCAACCGCATATAATATCATATCATTTAATTTTTGTTATATACAAACAATTTTTTGAGAAAAATGTATTCCAGTAATCAAATGTACTATATATATGATACATGATAAATAAATATTTTAAAAATGTGTTACCGTATATGAAAAGATATCATTATATATGATATATGATATATTTTCGATCGCACACAAAATTACCAACCGGTAAAACGCCGTGTAAAAATTTTTTCTATATATCGCACCTACTGAAAAACAAAATCCAACACATTTTTTATATATGAATTATTTCCTATCAATCGCACACAAAATTACCAACCGGTAAAACGCCGTGTAAATTTTTTTTTCTATATCGCACCTACTGAAAAAAAATCCAACACATTTTGCTATATATGAATTTTGTTGTAGTCAAGTTTTGTATTTCAACAATATTACATTTAAGTAATTGATAAAATTGATGATGTGTTATTTAAAAAATTAAATTAGTTAGTTTATGGATTATAAAGTGTTTATGTTTATTATGTAATAATGATTTTAATAAGTTATTAAACGTGTAATAATTCTTAATGCATTTTTATAATTAAAATCCCCTTTTTTTTGTATGTGTTTTTGTGCGTGTCGGTTCATATTTTTTTTTTTTTATCGGTTGGTATCTTAAGACTTTAAAGTAATGCTTTTCATGACATGCCGACGGCAGACGACGGCAAATGTCAAATTGAAAATACATGCATTTCAATGGCGGTGCTTTTTATGAATATTGGACGGCGGACTGACGGCGGACTTTGATATTTTTTCTTCTATTGCCGACGGCTGACCGTCGTCCAAACTTGATTTTTCATTTTATTTACATTTTATTTAATTTTTATGATTTAATTTCATAATAATAAAATAGCCAGTTAATTTACAAACTAATAAAAATTAACAGCAATTGGTATTTATTATTAAATTTCGGTTTTTTTATCCAGGCAAAATAAATTTCAGAAAAAGCACATTTTTTTTTATATCACAAATATCATATTTGTGATAAATAAAATATTTTCATAGAAATCGAGGCTTAAGGCGATTAAAGTTATTTGTATATGAGAGATTCATCAGATATTGATTTTATCCTTTGGTAATATCCTTAAAGGTATGTTCGCATATACAATATATTATAAAAATATTATAAATTTTATGAAATTTTCCATTCCTATATTATTTGTATATTCATTTTTTTTTACATTAACAAATATATTTTGTATTGTATTGCATTGTTTTTGCTGATGATGTTTCGTTGTATTGATATAGAATAGAATAAATAAAGCAATGAATTGTTCATCACATTATATTATATTGTATGTATAGATATAGCGATACAAAAAAAAATTAACTGTAGCATTTGATACGCGGTTAATCTAATATGCACATTACTATATGTAATAGAGCTTTACAGATTTCACTGCAAAGATAAAATCATGTCTATATATTTATTTAGAAATGTATATATTATTTAAAATAATACAATTTTATCAGTTTGGGTATATATTTTAAAAGCACTTTTGGAAAGAAGTTCTCCGTATATTTAAATTGCGCTTTTTAAACGTTAAACCAATTATATAATCTTTTCAAAAATTCAATATTTCGGTGGGTTTTTTTTAATGGTTCAGAAGACTCTCTAAGAAGGGTCATCTCGAATTGATCTCTCAGAAATCAAAAGAGTTCTTCCTTTCCTCTATATATATATATACAAACTTTAGTTATTCTATTGGGACTCTGCATTAAAAATGTCGATTTTTTGGCTTGAAAATGACATTTATTTGTATAACAAAATGATTGAGTACATTAACCAATATATTGCCCATCGTTAGCTATGACTTCCTCCCATCTTTTAAAAAGTTTGTTGATTCCTCGTTTGAAGAACTCCTCATCGTTTGTCCCAATCCATTCATCGACCAATTTTCGCACTTCTTCGGCATTTCGAAAGCGTACATCCGTCAGGCTGACCTGCATTGATCTGAACAAATGGTAATCAGAAGGAGCAAGGTCTGGAGAGTACGGGGGGTGATCAAGATGATCCCAACCGAGCCCCTTTATTTTTTCCTTAACGACGTTTGCACGACGTGGTCTGGCATTGTCATCGTGCATTAAAACTTTGTGGTGTTTTCGAGCTATCAATGATCGTTTTTCGTTCAATTTCTTTGCCAATTCGCCCAGTTGTCGTCGGTAGCGATCAGATGTAACCGTTTCATTCGGTTTTAACAGCTCATAATACACGACACCCATCTGATCCCACCAAATGCACAGCATAAGGTTCTGGCAATGAATATCGCGTTTTAATTGTGAAGTTGATCGTTGGGCGGGTTCAACATATGATGCTTTACGTTTAGGGTGGACGTAATACACCCACTTTTCATCGCCGGTGACAATTCGACTCAAAAAACTATGTTTTTTTGTGCTCAGCAAGATGTTTATGGCATGGATCGATTCGTGCTTTGAGTTGATTTTTATTCAGTTGATGTGGGACCTAGCTTTCCTAGCTTTCTGATCTTTTCCCTTGAATGGCATCTACATTCTACATTCAACTCTAATGCAAGCTCATGTTGCGTTTGACACGAATTTTCATCCAACAATGCCTGCAATTCTTCGTCTTCAAATTATTTTGGCTGACCTGGCCGTTCTTTATCTTCCACTTCATCTTCCACTTCCACTTCCATTTCACATAAACATAAAGGGATATAAAAAAGGTACTGGATATTTATGAGACATTTGCAGAAAAACAAACTGAACATAATATGATTGTGGAAAATTTATTGAGATAAATCATGCAACACAACCAAAATTGTATATTATATTCTTATAAAAATTGTATATATAAAGCTTTATATATATCTTAATATATAAATGTTTCGTGTAATGATTCTGAAACTCTTAATTTTTATATAAACAATAAATCCTTATTCATTTCAAACTATATACTATTTTTACCAAGACTTTTTCTAACACTTAACTTTTTTTTTTACAAATAAGATTAATATAATCTTATTTAAGTTCATTAACTAATTTAATTTGAATAAGTAAAACAATTCCAATTATTTTATTATTAATAAAAAAAAATCTATTATCACATTAAAATGAGCAAATGAGAAAATCAATATCAAACCAATATCGATCGACGATTAAATTGTTTGGATTTATACCTCGTTATAATATAATTTATTATTCTTTTAATTTAATATAAAATATATATTATATATAAATAGTTGAGGTGAGGTATTGATATCGATATGAGCACGTATTTTATATAGTAAAAATAATCATTTTTTGTGTTCAAACAAAACAAAGTGGATTTATAAATTGTTTTCTATATACACAAATATATATATATATATGTATAACTTGTATATTTGCATTAAGGATATTGTTTAAATTCAAGCTATATATATATATATATATTATTAGAAATAAAATAAAATATGTATATAAGTAATTTGTAAACATTTTATATATAGTGAGTGAAAATGAATGAATGAATGAATTCAAAAGAATATATCGCTGTGAAAAGAAAATATAATTTTTAAGAAATGTCAAACATATTTATTATTATATATATACTGTACACATACAATAAATATTTGCAACGACGGAATTGTGTGGATGTACGGTGTGGGTTGTTGATACCAGAAAACAAAAACACAATATAGGATATATTTTGTATATGTATATAAAAAAAAATAAAATTATTATTATTAAAATTAAAACATATTTTCTATATAGTTATTTAATAATATGTTATTATATTCACAGGATATATATTTTTTTATCATATATACCGATTAAAACTTTATAAATATTTATTATATATAAAACGCATATATCGTATATATATATATATATATATTAAACCACTCGTATATATACATATAGAGAGCGTTTTTTTTAAGATTGTTATCCTTCAACTTTTATTAACATTTTATTTTTTTTAATTTCAACGTACTTGTATATATATATATATATATATATGTACAACACATAAATGCATTGAACCGCAAAAACATTCATCGTTTTATGTTTTTGTTTTGTAAAAAAAAGGATATTCTGTCTGTACTCTTTGTGTACATAGTGTAATTTTATTTTACATTCGTCTATATATAAAATTGTTGAAAAAAAATTATATTGTGAATAATAATGTATATAGTGTATATATAAATATAATAATGTATACGGCCTGGCCGACTCAATGGCACCAAAATACAGATTAGTATATTGTTATATATATATAAAAAATCATACATATATTTATTATATAAATAGTAATTGTTCACTTACTTATATATATATATATATATATATAGAGTAAATCGGATATATTAACATTTTCCCAACAAAAAACAAAATGGAATTTATTCAAATCAGGCATTACGCTTTTACTACATGGTTAATATTTTAGATATATGTGGATATATAGACAAATAATATTCAAAATTCTTGATTGATATTCAACTATACAAACAAATTATATACATAGCATTGGGTATAGCAAATGAAAGAAAATCTCCTTTAGAAATCCACACATGTATAGAGTTTCCAAAAATAAGGCTATACAAAATTTCATTTATAGAAAATTTGATAGAATTTTACTTTAAGATTATTACAGAATTGCCTTCTTTAGAAAATTATATTATATACAGAATTTCCTTCTTTCGAAAACAAAGTATATTATAAAACAATGTAAAACAGAATTTAATTTATAAAATGATGTACATAAACCATTTTATAAAATTATGTACAACAATCGCTTTATAAGAGTATATATAGAATTTCCCTCTATATATATATATTTCTCTCTTTAGAAAATTGTATACATAGAATATAAGAAAATTATATTATATAGAATTTCCTTCTCTAGAAAATTGTCTACAGAATTTCCTCTAAAGGATACTATGTACCAGGAACCCCTCTTAAGGATATTATGTATACCAGAAAATTGTAAACAGACTTTCTTCTTTAGAAAATGATATGTAAAGAATTTCCTATTATAGAAAATGATCTACGCAGAATTTCCTCTTTAGAACATTATACTCGTATATACAGAAATCCCTTTATAGAACATTATAATCAGAATTTCTTCTTTAGAAAATGATAAACCAAATTTCCTCGTCGAGAAAATATTATACATATAATTTCCCTCTTTAGAAAGTAAATACATAATTTCCTTCTTTAGCTATGACTATATATACAACAGAACTTTCGTTAGAAGATTATATAGAATTTAGAACATGATGTACAAAATTTCTTCATTATAAAATTTAGATAAAGAATTTCGTTTACAAAAATTATGTACAGAAATCGCTTTTGAACATTATATTATATACAGAATTTATTCCCTCTTTAGATAATTGTAAACATCGTTGGATATAATTACCTACAGAAATTATTTAAGGAATTGTTTTTTTAGAAAACTAAAACACACCCTCTTTAGAAAACAGTATACAGAAGTTCCTTCTTTTGAAAATTATATTATATAGAATTTCCCTCTTCTGGTAAATTATCTACAGAATTTCCCTCTTTTGAAAAATATTTACAGAACTCCCTTTAGAAAATTGTAAAGAAGAGTTCTTCTTAATATAGATAATTATAAATCAAATTTTCCTCTTTAGAAAAGTATCTATACAGAATTTCCTTCTTTAGTTAAGCAATATTTCATTTAGAAAATTATACAGCTCGTCCCATATAAAGCAAAATAAGCGTTCATTTGGAAGTTCTGTATAATTTCCCATTGATCCTTAGAAAATCAAACAGAATTTCCTTAGAAAATCAAAGTGAATCTCCTCAGAAAATTAAAACAAAATTTCATTTAGAAAATAATACAAAATGACTGTTAAGAAATTATATGCAGAACTTTATTTAGAGAATTATATAGAATTTCCTTTAAATAACTATGTAGAATTTCCTTTAGAAAAAACTACAAAATTTTCTTTAGAATATCATGTACAAAAATCGCTTTAGAACATCATATTACATACAGAATTTATTCACTCTTTAGATAATTGTATAAACAGAATTTCCCTCATTGGAAAATTATCTACAGAATTTGCTTTAAGAATATTATATGTATACAAAGAAATCACTTTAGAAAATTGTAAACAGAATTTCTTCTTCATATAGAAACTTATAAATCGCATTTTTCGCTTTAGTAAAGTATATACAGAGTATTTCCCTCATCTTTAGTTAACTTTATGCAAAATTTCCTTCAGAAAATTCTACAGATCGTCCATTATAACAGCAATCTATAGAAATTCCTTTGTAAATATGTACAGAACTTCCTTTAGAAAATTATATATATATATAGAATTTCTTCTTTAGAACATTATGAATATAGAATGGCCTATATTTATAAAATTATATACAGAATTTCCTTTAGAATATTATATGTACAAAAATTTCGCTTTAGAATTTCCCGTTTTTAGATAATTTTAAATAGAATTTCTTCTTTAGAAAATTATGAATCGAATTTCCCTCTATATAGTATAAATTATATTAAGAGTTTTCTTCTTTAAATAACTGGTATAGCAATTCAGAGATTTTGTATAATTTCCCTTTGAAAACTATACCGAATTTCCCTATATAACGTATACAGAATTCAATTTCAAGTAAAAATTGATAAAGAATATCCTTAGAAAATCAAACAGAATTTTCTTTCTGGAAAATTAAATGAAATCTCCTCAGAATATTAAACAAAATAGAAAGTTATACAAAATGACTGTTAAGAAATTATATATAGCACTTAATTTAGAAAATTTTATGAAGAATTTCCTTTAGAAACTTCTCCAAAATTTCCCTTTAATTAAAATTAATTAAAATTTCCTCAAATAATTAAACCGAATTCCGTTTAGAAAATTAAACAGTATTATTTGTTTTAAAAAATTTTAAGTTTCCTTTTTTCCTTTTAAATTGAATAGATACGAATCGAATATATATTTTTTATTGGTATAAATGCACCGTAAATACACATATTTTAACATAAGAACAAAAAGAACTTTGTTTAAATACATAAATTTTCTGCAATGACTTTTTTTTTTCTGTGAATTAATATAACATCTTACATATAACCATATATACAGATATATGAGGATTCGATACATGCCAAATTTGTATAATAGAAAAAAAAACAAAATATTCATAAATATATAAGGTATATATTGAAATTTTCAATTTAACATAAATTTCCAAATTTTATTTTCTCAATAAGTTATGATTATTCCATATAGATATATATTTAGGGTGGTGGGTATTTTATACATTGTATATATATAGAGAAAAATAACGAAACAAAACGCATCAATATATGTGTTGGTTGAAAATATTATAAAACAAGTAAAGATATATCGATAAATTATGATTATGTTTTTGCAAGTATCCAAATATTATATAATAAATATATACTTTTGATATCAAAATATATATATATATATATATAAGTGTACGTGTAAAACACGTAAAAATATGTTTGTTTTTTTTTGTTATTTTCTATATGATATTCCAATCATTATTTATTGATTACATATCTATATATCTTATATTACATTTATATATTTCCTAAAAGTTTATTATAAATATGAATCCATCATATATGGGGATATTTCAATGTGCGTATATTTAACACATTCATATATATTTTTTCTGTTTTTCAATTATATATACATTTATAACTTTTTCTATACCGTACTTATATATTATCCCGGTAAAAATGAGAATTCTTTTTTTATTGATCCTTTTATAGGATTATCATTCCTTTCCTTTTTAAATTAAAATATGATAATATATACATGTTATAAATAATTGTATTCACACAATAATATATAATAATAAATCGAAAGCATAATCAATTGTTTAATCAAATTGTCTTCGCAAATCCTGAATACCCTGCCTGAATATAATACTTGTAAATATATATATAGATCTACTGCGTTTTATAATTAAAGATTTTAATCTACATATATATAGATCCCCTATAGAGATTAACTATATATATGGTGTTTGTTTGTATATTATTCCATTTAATCCGACATATGTATATATAGTATATGTATAAAAATCATTTTCTTTTGTATATTCGCAAGATTCATTACATTATTAAAGTATATATATATAGCACGAAAGACGTCGTATCGATTTATGACTGTAAACATTCGATTTTGTGACGGTAAAACTTCCAGAATTATTTCCAATGAAATATTTCTATATATATGTAGGTTTCAAATAGATTCATTCATTGGATTTTGAGTTATAGTCTGCGGCAAAGATTTCCCACAAATTTTCCTATACTAAGCACTTACAAAAAATGCGGGTTTTTTTCCGAATATGATTAAACATTTATAAATTTGAAGATACATTTGAATGTGTCGATGGGATAGCTCCTATTTTTTTTTTTATTAATATTTGGTAATGGAATAGATAAACCAAATTTTCCATTTGTTTCATTGGAAATATTTGAAATCAAAACACCAAATTCTCACATATTGTATAAAGAGATTAATAAACACTATATACATATATATAGAGATTGGCTATATATAAAGAATTTTGACTATATGCTTTTTGATTACGTTTATTATATAAAGAAAAGATTAATGTTTTGTAATGATGAAATTTCTTAGATTTTTGAGTCGTTTTTTTTTCTCATATAATACTTTCCTGCCAATATTGAACACGAATCATTTCGAATCATTGTGATACGATTTTAAAAAATTGTCATTCATTACAAATTCAATTTAGATATATGATGAAGCACTATAATAAATATTAAATATCAATGATAATCGATTAAGTATTCGCATAACATGCACATTTTCAGCCCGATTTATTCATTGCGGTTCATAAGTTATTAAAGATTTTCCAAAAAAAAAGACTATACCATCTAATTTAATCAAACATCACTTTCACAACGATTCATAAATGTTTTTTTTTTCCATAACTCATAAACCAATGGATGAATCGGGCTGAAAATTTGCATACTTATCTTATAAGGGACGCTGAATACGAATAAATTGATTTAAAACCGATTAATCTATTGGTTTTTGAGTTATAACCTCTGACGAAGATCTCCCAATCAATAATCGGGCTGAAAATTTGCATACTTATATGTTTTAAGGGGACGCTGAATCCGAATAAATTGGTTTCAAACTGATTTATCTATTGGTTTTTCGTTTTTGGCAAATGATAATCGATTTCCATATGAGTCTCATATAAACCTCTCCGCACATATCGCAATATGTTTTGTAAAAAAAAAAAATCACCATTTTACTATATATGATGTTATCTCATAACACTTCACAGACCATAACTTATATTACATTGACCCCTATATATATATATAAACAAACATATTCCAAACATTTTGTTCTGAAACGTCAATTAAATATATATTTCTTCTGGGACTATATAGAACTATATCTCAATGTCATATCTATATATATATATATATATATATATATATTTAGAACATAATATATCAAAAACCAAATCGCTGCAAACTTACAAATTTAGTATTTATATGGTATTTTAATATGTTGAACAACAAACTGTACAAATTCTAAATCATATATATATATATATAATAATTGAACCGCTGAAACATTAAGTATTTATTTTATTTATCCATATTATACATATATATGAAATGATGGGATATACAATACATGATTCATATATATTGAATAAAAAAAAAATAGAAAATTGTAACCGTCGATAAACCCTCAACCACCACCGCCACAAAACATATATTTATAACATATATACAATTATCGCATACATTTGCTATTAATAATATATATCATATATGATATATCAAACACAATCACTGCGCTATATCAATATATATCATATATAAATAAACATTATAATAACTATATATAATTATATAAGACCTATCCAAAATCACAATATATTATGGTTTCTTTTTTTTAAATTTTTTTATTAAATGATTTCTATATATATATTTTGGAAAATCGATACATCAATTTAATATTAAAATATATTTTCCCCATTTACGTCATCAACAAAATATATACAATAAAAATAAGGATGTATATATATATATATAACGAAAAAAAAAAATCATCATTATAATATAGATATAGATAAAAATTCGCTCCCATTCAACTTATTTTCCAATGATTTTCCCTATGTATAATATTAAACTTTTCCATCATATCTTTACATTTTTTCTCTCTCATATATAAATACAAATAAAACATAGAGTATAAATAAATCAATAAATAAGAAAATGTATATATACATAAAGCTATATATATATATATATATATATATATGGGTGAATTGAAAAGCGCATATTTGAATTTTCCAAAAAAAAAAAAAAATCTAAAAATCTATATAGAACCTATACCTAAACCACCTATAGAACAGAATCCAATTTATGTATATCCATATGGAAGTTAAATCATTATCAATAAATTAATTTTAATATATGAAATGATGATGTGAAAGGAAAAATACCCTTGTAGAATTACGATCACAGCAGTGGAATCAACCCTTCATAGATGGAAAATTTCAAGTGAATTCGATTTATTGTATTTAGAAATTTAACGAGAAATCTCATTCGATTCGTACGTGAGAATGGATTGTGGAAGGATATAAATGAATATATTTATCAATTCGATAGATCCCCGATTTTTGTTGAATGGTTTATAACCAATCAATTATATCTCTAATAATCCCTATAGGATTCATGACTGAAAATGAAAGGTGGTAGAAAATTTCTATTCCTTTGTTTTGTATAATCGTTTATAATATTTTAAAAAGGAAGAAAAAACAAGTCCTGATTTATTAATATCGATTCAAAATTTTCCATTTTGTTTACCAAAGAAAATGAATCATAACTTTTTTTCCATAAGAAACACACTGTATTTATTTTTTCTGTTCAAAATAAACCTTTAATAATATATAAGTATATTTTATCGAGTTTTTTTTTGTTGAGGGGTGGGAAATTGTATAGGTATAAGTTCGACTATATATAAGCTTTATATATAGGATACATTCAAATAGCTATGATTCATATTGTGTAAGAGTATGTAAAAGTTTTATATAAAAAAAAATACTGACACAACACTCACACAAAACATTTTCCACATTTTCCAACGTTCATACGTTCGTGTAAAATTTTACTGATTTCATTGTGTGTTGTTTTTTTGTCATAATAAGACAGACAGAGTTATAAATTTGAAAAAAAAAACATATTTATTTTAACAAGTTTTCTTTCTATATAAACTATTTGTGGTTTTTGTTAATTTTTGGTTTTGAGTGCGTGTGTGAAGTTTTCTTGTAACTTTGAAAACACAAAAAAAAAAACATTGTTGCAAAAAAAATTAATTATACAGTTAACATTTTGTGCGACAGTGCGTTATCACAGTAGTGATTTTTTTTTTTTATTTGGTCGGGTTTTCCATTTTATTTTGCAATAAAAAATGCAATAACATTTTTAATAATATATAAATAAAGACAAGGAAAACTTTGGAAAATCTATAAAAAAATACACGCATACTTTTGAATTTTGTGGGTTGCGAGGATACAATAGTTTTTATATATAAGATTTTCCATTTTTTTTTTGTTTTTTTTTTTTGTAAGTAATTTTATAAGATATTTTAATTTCTATTTTTATGTTGTTGTTTTTGAAAAATTTTTCACATATTGAAAGTTTTCCTTATTTACAATATGGCTGTTTTTCTTTCTTTTGCTTTCGAAATCAATGATGCGAGATTTTTTTTTTTTTGTACTACTTAATGGGTGGTTTTTTTTTATTTTTAATTAAATTATTTTTATTTACTGCGAAATTATGTTAAAGTTGTTTTTTTTTTCTTTTATTTTTAACTATATACATATATAAATGAATTGTTGTGTTTTTCAATACTATACTATATATATATATATACAAAGTTAAGAAGAAGAAGAAGAAGAGTTTTCCATAATTTATGCTTGAGGAAAATTCCATAAAGGGGGGGATTAAATTCTTGAAAATCTTTCATATATAAATTTGTTGTATAAATGGAAAATTATTTAAAATATTAAAAAAAATAAATATGCATATTTTTATAATTATTTCGAATTAAAATTTACATATTTTATTTTTAAAACAAAATTTTATTATGCATAATTTTAAGTTCTGAAAATTATAATTAAATGAAAAATGTTTATGGAAAAATATTATTATGCGCATTTTGATGTATAGAAAACGTTGTTGTATATATATACAATACAGCATCTAATATATCTATATACTAAACTAAAATCGTTATCTCAAATTATAACATATATTGTATATTTATGTATTTAGATATAAAAAATATAGAGTTTTTTTTATTTTAGTTTTGTTTTGTATAATAATATTTCATAAAATATATATACATAAAATATTGACGTTTGTCCCAAAGTGGCGATAGTATTATATACTTGCTGATATATAAATACAAATATATATACCTACTGATGCGATTGCGATGCTATACTACAATTTATTTTATATACTCGCTAGTTTTACAATAGTTTTGCAATAGTTTTCTATTACAATATATATGATTGTGCATTCGATGTAACTTTTTTTATTTTTGTTTTATTATGCATATATATACCGATTCAAATTTGTACATCTATTTGTATAATAAAAACATATTTTGACTTCATTATTATGTATAATATATTCATTTGTAGATACAAAAAAAATTAGTTTTATACAAATAAAAACATTGAAAGTATCACAGATAAAAACAATGTATTATTTATATATAAATTTCAATCATTATTTTGACGATTTCCAAATAATAGTGGGATTTCTTCATGAAGGAAAAAAATTCCTTAATGCGGAAAGTTTTCCTTTTATTAAAAATGGAATTTCTATTTTAATCTAAACCCATATTTTATCTTTATATAAGTAGTTAAGATTTGTATATAATATATAATTGTTTAAAGGATTCTTTTTATCTCTGTTATGCCTTCTGATTCACTAGGATCCAAATCCAAAGGATTTCCGATTAATCACAAAAAAATCATAAAGTCTTATAAATCGACATATAAAAGTCGTGTCTTTACTTTTCCGATTATAGGTTTATTAAGCGGCCCATGCGATAAAGAATTTTGTTATTGAAATTCGCAGTTTCGAAAATAACAGAAAAACAAGAATTTGTGCTTATATACAATTACAAACCAATCTAAAACATTCCGCATACCAACCACCTCAGTATTTTTCTTAACGATTTTCAAAGTTCAATGTTTTATTTCCGCATTGTGTATGAGTCATATATTATTATATTATATATATATAGTTAAAATAAATAAAATACAACTGAACATAATAATATTATAAACCACCTGTTTAATATAGATTACCGAAATTATTGATTGATAGAAATACTGCTAAATTCATTAAATTTTCAATTCAATTTGTAAAATGTTTTCAATACATTTTTGTAATTTGCAATTTAGTCTTTATTTGTTTTTAATTAAGAAATTGAATTGCTATATCTATGAGAATTTTGTAATCAAATTAATTTACAATTAAATTAATGTATTTTGATATTTGATTGATAATCAAATATGGAATTAGGCTTGCCACCCGTCCTATCCTTTGGGGAGGACAGTCCTCCTTTAGCAGGAAAATGTCTCCGTACTCCACGAAAGCAAAAATGTCCTCCCTCACAAACAAATAAATCGAATTTATGCATTTTATAAAATTTTAGTACATTTTATACCATATCTA
Source organism: Dilophus febrilis (assembly GCA_958336335.1). NCBI lineage: Eukaryota > Metazoa > Arthropoda > Insecta > Diptera > Bibionidae > Dilophus > Dilophus febrilis. The sequence goes on along the minus strand of OY284472.1, from coordinate 6,210,481 downwards.
GATTCTTTGTTCTTGTTTCAAAGAAAGTATTTTTTGTATTAAAACGGCATTTGTGTTATTTTTTTTAATTATATATTGTTAATTACATAATTTGTTAAACACTTATCATATGAAGTTCATGACATTAGAATTTTTTGTTTTTTTTATACTTCATAAAATATATTCTAATAAATTCAGATTTTTTTTTGTGAATGTCCTCCCATGGCATTTCTAAAAGGTGGCAAAAGCCTATATGGAATATTACTTATATAATGATGCGAGGTGACTGTTTCCAATTATATAACTCTTATAAAATCCGAAAAATTATTTATTATTATTATTACTATATGAATTTATATATTATATACGTATATGCAGTTTCACATTACAGTATTGTGGATATCCACATCTTAGAAAAATCTTTCTATAGATTCTTTCTATATTTATTGTATATATGCAAAATTATTCAAGTTTTTTTTTATTGAAATTGTTTTTCAAATTGAAATGAATCTGTAAAAAGATATGGGGTAAATTCTTTCTATATATACATCTAGAAATAGTTTTGATATATTTATTTTGTTTTCTATTTAATAAAACGTATATTATTGTCGTTCGTTATATTTTATATATATATATATAGAATATGACGACAAAGAATTGTATACATTATTGAATAAATCGGGTATATATAAAGTATATTATGGTATTATATTGCGAATCAACATCATTAACATCCTACGCAATATTAAAAATAAATATATATTTTCTCTATTTTAATAATTGTATATATAAAAATCAAAAGCGATATGCACACGCAAATATTCTCTATATTTTTATATGTATAATAATGCAAATTTATATCTATTGTCTTTATTGATTATATATAAATATAGTATATATAACATTCAAGTTTAATCAATATACGTATTTGAAAATTAAACTCTTTTTCTTATATACATATTTTCTTCTTCTTCATTCATTCATCCATCAATATATAATTTTATTTGGCAATATTATATAATGTTATATGTGCACAATCAATAAATAAATATCTAAATATATATATATAAGAAACGTTTCAAACTATATAAATATATTGCAGTGCCTAATGACTTATATTCAACTTTTTTTTTTAATTATTGTTATTTATTAAAATTTCTTCCTCAAATAAAAAAGTTTGTATGACTATATACATAAGGATATGCGAAATGTATATTAAAGAAATAGTAATATTAATCTTATACTGTTTTATTTGGATGATTTTCAATCATGCCTTAGTTGTTTTGTTAGCGTATAAGAGTCTGAAACGTGCTTACATCTGTGAAAAAGACAATTATAACTTGAGTTGCTCTATCCCATATGTTAAAAGGTAAAACTTGGATTTGGTTTAAGTAAATTACAATTTAAAAAAATCTCTTAAATCCCCGACTCTCTTATTGCAAAAACCATTTAATAAAATTAAAGATAAATTCAATACAAAAAACACCTAAACTTTCCATTCACGTTATTCAAGCTAAAATAAATGTTTTCTATATACTGCCATATCGTGTTAACAGAGACTTTTAACAGAGACATTTTCCTCATTATACAATTTCCTTTAAATAAATATTTAAGCACAAAAATACCTTATAGATATATAAATATCAAATGCAAACATCCTTTTTTTTATATATATTTTCCTTGTCATTGATTTTATATATATTATATATACATTTGAATATATATAGATTCCATATGAACGCAGTGACCTATCTATAAAAATTTATATGTTGAAGTTGTTTTTCTTCTTCTGGAAAACGTGCTATTTTTTTTTAAAATATCCGAAATATTATAAATTCCATATACGAAATTTTATCAAAAACAAAATATAATTTTCATTTACTTTTTATTTTAATTTTATTTTACTTGTCAAATCAATGTATGTATATTTCTTTCATTTTGTCATATGAATTTAAATGATAATTTTATATGTATATACAGAACTTTATATTAAAAGAAACTGAATTTTCTTTAGGAAATCATGTAGAAAATATAGAAGGAAGAGGAAATCATACCTAAAATAAATGTTATAGGATTTCCTTTTAACAAAGTTATGTACAGAATTTTTCTTTTTAAACATTTTTTTTATTAAAAGAAACTGAATTTTCTTTAGAACATAATGTAGAATTTTCTTTATATAGGAAATCATACCTTAAAAAAATAAATATTACAGAATTTCCTTTTAACAAAGTTATGTACAGACTTTTTCTTTTTAAACATTTCTGATACAATATATTTATTGTTATAAAATCATATACAGACTTTTCTTTTAGGTTTTTCTATGATAAAATCATATACAGACTTTTCTTTTAGGTTTTTCTATGATAAAATCATATACAGAATTTATTCTTTAGAAAATCACTCAGAATTTTCTTTAGAAAATTATTTACAGAATTTCCTTTAACATTTTCTTTTCAGAAGATTGTACAAAATATATATCTTTTAGAAAGTTTTAAAGATTTGTATTTATAAGAAATTTTACAGAATTTTTGATTAGTAAATCATCCAAACTTTCCCATATAAAAAATTGTCCAGACTTTTATTTAGAAAATTATATACAGAATTTCCTTTAGAAAATTATATATACAGAATATCCTTATGGCTGAGAATATTCTGACAACTGACTAACAAAAAAAAACAAACCACAGATTTCTATAGAGGTAGACAAAAGATGAAAAAGATGTTCTATTAAAATTGTGTATAGTGCGATTTTTAAGTAAAAATAAATCATATTTTTTTATGTTAAATTATTGAAAATTTTCCGCATTTTCAAATTATTGTAATTTCCGAACCAGGTAACCAATCTTTATGATTAGACCGCACCAAAAGAAAGGTATTTTCAAGCATTTTAAGAATAAAATCAAATTAAATGGAATTTGAAATTAAATCACATTGATAAATGCTATTATTCCATCAAAAATTGTTAATACTCATGCATTTTCCATGAGGACTAATACATTTTATTGCATATTTAAAAAGATCATAAAAAATTACTAAAAGTCTTCTAATATCCCTTAAATAAAAGATTGTTTAATTTTTATATTATTATAATTTTAATATATGAAATTTTCCAAGGTTTTTCAAATTTATTATACATTTAAAAAATAGTTAAACTTACCATATTTTTGGTTTGAATATGAAATTTCTTCCTTTTCAATACCTATATATACAATACAATATATGACTAATTTTTGCCGAGGAAAAATCATATATAAATATTAAGATTGTATAGTAAAATTGACCTTGTTATATATAATGATTCATTTCAGGACATTTTCTATATATATTATAATAAGGATTTATTACAGTTTTGTTTGATTAATTTGATTAATGTTAATATACGAACAAAAATTTATTGATTATATCATATATCAATCAATCTTTATTTATTGTTATATAGATTTATAATTTATTAAAAAAATAAAATTGAGTTGACTGCGTTTCTTTCCTTTTGCATGCGTTAAAATATCGATTTATATATAATTTAATATACAAAATTTTATTAAGTAAATATAAGGTTCATTTGAAATGTTATTGCGTTACATTTTCAAATATATAATCAATATGTAAATGTTAATTGTTACGATCACAGATGATATCCTTAAAATTAATCAATATTTATTTTATAATAATCGAAAATGATCTATCCAAGATTTTATTATTCAAATCTCTATTTTATATATTTTCTATAATCATCTCTATATATGTTATTGAATTTGTAAATACGATTAAAAATGAAAATTCAAATAATAAAGGTCAATACAATTCATTGAAAATATTATTGCAATGAAAAATAATAATAATTCTTTGTGTATATATATCATTTGGTTTTTCTTTATTTTAAATATTATTTATAAATATATATATTTTATTTATATAAAAAAAAATTGTATAGACAATCATCTAATTTTTCTTTTTTCTAAATGTTGGCTGTACCGCCGCCAATATCGCCGTTCGTATATACGTACGCGATGGTTATATTGGGGAAAAATTAACCACCACCCAATATTATTCAACCTCTTCTCTTTTTTTGATGTTGATTAATATTTTTCCTGCGCGTATATTTTACAACAATTTTTCATCCATATATACAATATACAATAAAAAATGAATCATTTATATACTGAAAAAAATAATAAAATTATCCTTTTTTATACTCACTCATCAAAATATAATATATCCTTTCTCACATATTATATATATAGAAAATTCTTCTATATACCAGAAGAAAAACAATTTCATTATATATAGTATATATACCTTTATGGTATTCAAAATGTATTCGTTTGTTACAGAAAGTGATTGTTAAGGGATGGTGATGGTGGTTCATATATATATAAATAAATAAATAAATAAATAAATAAAAGAAAAAAGAAACCAACGATATTTGACGATAGAAAAATAATAATATACGCCATTTTGAATATGTGAAAATTTTTTTTTTTGTTATATTTTGCGACAAATAAAAAAAAAAGAAAATAATATAAAAAAAAATTTTCATTATTTTTCCATAATTTTATCAATCCTTGTTATGAATCGTTTTTTTTTTTTTTATTTTGTTATTTTGTGTGTTTTGAACAACTAAAAAAAAGAACCAAGCTTTGTATATAGAAATACAATTTAATTAATAAGAAATTTTAAAATAAAAAAGTTTTGTTTTGTTTTTCTTTTTATTTGGGGGAGGGTAATGTTAAATGTAAAAATAAAAAAGTTTTTCAAATTTTCCCTTTGGACATTTATTAAGTGATAAACGTATATAGAAAAGAAAAACCAATATATCTTAAAAAGTGTATAATTTTCTGTTTTGGGATCTGTACAAAATTAATGATAAAATCTTAATACTATACTAAATAGTGAAAAAATAGAATTTTTAATCTGAAATACATTGTTCTGTGCGTGTGATTTCTGTTTTTTGTGCGAGTGTGAATAAAATTTAGATAAAAATCTTACTTTATTCAAGGTAACATTAAATTTTTTATGTATATATATAAAAAAAAGGAATTTATGATATTTTTTTTTATGATCTGCTAAAATAAAGAGTTTTTCTAATGCAAAAATAAAAAACTGTATAAGAAAGAATTCAATATATTTTTTTTTTGTCTACCTCTATAATTTAATACATCTATATATTATAAAAAAAAATAGTATATATTAAAAATATCGAATTTTTAGTAATTTAAGACAATGTTTAAGACAATGTTGTTAAATTTTATAAATTACATATACGAAAATAAAAAACAAAGCATATATAAAATGAGTCATTCCATTCAATGTGAAAACCAAAACCAAAACAACAACAAGAACGGCAGCAATATATCGAATTTTCTCTGTATTATATGTATATATATGCATGCTTAATGGAAAAACTTGTACATTTTTCTTTATATTTAATATGCATATATATTCGTATTCGTATCATGTGGTGGTGAGGGTGATAGTGATAGTGATGGTGATGGTGATGTTTATAAGAAACCCATAAATGATATATATAGTAATTTTTGTTTTGTATGTAATATATGAAATTGTGGAAACAAAAACAAGAATGACTAATCCAAAAACATCACCATCATCATCATCATCCTCATATATACATTTTATTATTCTTATTATATACACTAAATAGAAAAAAACATATTTCTTTAATAAAGTCTATATAAATATATAATAATATATTCTATAATATATAGGATATTTTATTTTATTTTTTTGTTCATTATGTGATGGTTAAAATTATGTCCTTTTTGTTGGTTTTTTTTTTATTTTTATAAATGTGACAGACAAAAATAATTTCGATATATCAGATTTCTTAAGTTGTCTGTTAGTTTTTCCTTTTATTATATATTTTATTAAATTTTTCCTTAAAAGTTTCCCAAAAATTAAAAATAATAATCAAATATATTCCAATTTTTTTAATCTATAGTCTTATTGTATACAGGAAAAAAATAAAATCGATGACCGCATTATTGATTTTATATATTAATTTTTAATATCATTTTGTTATATATCTTTTTTAAACAAACAATTGATAAGAGCTAAATCTGAACGGATTTTATTGTGAATGTTTAGCAATTTCGTATTCATTCATTCATTTAATTTTGCTTATTGCCAAATTTTTATTGATTCTGTATTGATCAAAAAAAAAACAATTTTTTCTTAATTTTGTCATTCAATCGATAGTAATGCAAAAAATAATAATATTTACATTGCTTTTATTGCTTTTTCCTTTGTCAAACTGTCAAACCTAATCGATGAAAATATTATACCATCAAGTGATAAAGCTAATAAAAATCGAAAATCCGCTTCCATCATAAAATCTCTATATATACAGATTGTTTTGATTGAATTTAATGCGTTGACCGGAATGTATTGAAGAATCCGAATGTCTTATCAATAGTTATATATGAATTCGATGAAATAAGTTTTCTTATCGTTTCAATTAATCTGATGTTTTTGATCTTTTACTTATTTTCTTCAGTAGTATTTACACAGTGATGCTGATGCGGATTACCCCAAAGGCATTATTCTTATATAGTTGTTTTTGATATTGAGGATTGAGTTTGCTTTCTGAAAAACCCTATACAAAAAACATTAATCAATTCCATCACGAATTTGAAATTTTATCATTTCTATTTGAAATACAATATAACGCAATTCTATTGCCGCTGGTAAATGCAGCTGCAATTTTATTGCCGCTGGTAAACAATATATTCTATATTAGCTTGAAATTGTCCATATTGAAATCATATGTAAAACTATATTGTGGTTTACAATGACTGAATGGACTATATAGTCTCGCTTATAGTACTGCAAAACTTTTTATATATTTATAAAGTTTCCATTAAATGCGATCTGACCCGCATATATACAAATTACATATATATACATATAAAAATTATTGGTTTAAATTCAAATATGAAATTGAAATGTCTGAAAGAAATTTATCTCTGATTGTTATTATTACAATCAATTTTTTTTATCCAATTTGTATCCAATTTGATTTGTATATCGTTTTCATTAAAAAATTGATATATATATATATTTGAGCGAATGAAGGACATATTCAATTTATTTAATTCTTTATATATATTATCTGACCCGTATATATTTTATTTATTTATTTAAAAAAAAAAACAATTTCATTATATATATAAAATTTTAATCAAACAAAAATTAATTGAATTAAATTAAATTCATACAATATACAATATATAAAATAATAACCAACCCTATATATAATATATCATATGTAATACAATTGTATACATATATATATAACATTGTCAATGATTTGTTATACTCTACATTTTTTTTTCTTTGTTTAAATATACCTTTTTATACCTTGAAATTTTATTATAATTTTTCTAAATCCTATAAAATATATGCTATATGTAAAACTGCCAGCTCCAGCTCCATTTATATATATATAGGATAAACAATGGATTTAATTGTAATGATCGCATAATGATATTCTTTTCATCATCATGATCACTATTTATAAATTTTAAAAGGAATTCATCATTCACAAATATGATATTAAATCTAATATTGCCAAAACTATAACTATATTTAGAACTTTTTTTAAATTATTCATCTAGAGTTTTTTTTTTGTGTAAAGTCTATCTGATTGTCTGTTCATTCATAAACATTAAAGGATATCAATAAATTTAAAGAATTTTCCTTACCGAGCGCATTTTTACATATTTTATATTTATATTTTAAATATTTTTTATAATTAATTTGTTTTTAAATTTCAATTCAATTTAAATTCATTTAATTTATTATTGTTTTATTTTAGGTATAATTTGAATTAGCCCTCACATCAAGGGGCTTCTCGCCGTCATGTCGTCTGTAAAGGTGGCAGTACGTGTGCGACCCTTTAATTCACGTGAAATTGGTCGTGAATCAAAATGTATCATCGAAATGAATGGGGCTACAACAGGTGAGTTTTTATATATTAATTATATATTAAATATAAAAAACACAAATCTTTTAATTTATAAGTTGTTTTTTTGAAATTTTCATTTATATATATTAGTTTTTTTACTATTATTATTTATATTATATTTATATTTAATTTACAATACAAATATCTATATATAATTTATCAATTGTATATATTTATATAATCGCATAACTCTTATTATAACCACTCCATTTGAGGTATATATTACGTATATATAATATTTATCACATTTACAGCATTTTCCTATATATATATAACATTTTCACATAAATTTTAAGTTCTAAATTTGGACCAAAAATGTTTGAAATATAATAAAGTATATATAATAAATATAAATCAAATAAATTTTATTCATTTTTTAACGAGAGTTTTTGTTTATAAAATTTAAATTAAAATATATTTTATTTTATATTACCATTTCAAAAAAGCATTAAATTTAAATTAATAAATTCGCAGAAAACACCTGTTAAAATATCATTATATATTTGTATATACAATAAATATATTTTATACTATGCATTATAGATATTTCTATATATATAAATATAAATATAATTTACCTTTAATAAATATATTTTATTTTTAATATTCACTTCTGCGGTATATATCCATTAAATTGATTTATTTATATATATACCTAACATATATAATATAACTATTGATATTATTGTGCGTTTTGATAAAAACACGCGTAGTTATACAACAACAAAGTCAACAACAAAAAAAAAAGCCCAATATTTTTGTTTAATCAAATTATATCAATGGATTTTTCTATTTTTTGATAACAATATTGTTATATCATATAATCGAGTCGAGATAATAAATATGCAAGAGGTATAATCAAATATATTTGTATAAAAAAAATTTGTATAAAAACATAAAACATTTGTGATTATATTAAATATATATAAATATAACAAGATAACATATATATATATTAAACGAAATAAAAAGTATACGTACGTAATCATTTTAGAATTTTAATTTTATTTATATGTAAATATTCATAAATATAAAAAAATCAAAACGATATATAAAGGAAAATGTAATCATAATACAAAAAAAAGAAAACCATTCACATTTATAATTATAATCAAAAATATAAAAGATTAATTGCGGAAAAAACAATATAATTGGCAACGGTGGGATTCGAACCCACGCCTCCGAGGAGACTGGTGCCTTAAACCAGCGCCTTAGACCGCTCGGCCACGTTACCTCTTATCAATTTAATCTATTCAATGGCTGTTTCAAAAATAAAAGTAATAATATATTGATCTATATTACAATATATTTGATTATATAATAAAAATAATAATATAAAGAAAATTTTTTGAAAAAAAAAAAAAAAAAAAAAATATACACATTTTGGCAACGGTGGGATTCGAACCCACGCCTCCGAGGAGACTGGTGCCTTAAACCAGCGCCTTAGACCGCTCGGCCACGTTACCTCTTACCGCTTTAAACTATTCGATACCGATATAAAACATTTTCTTTTATAATTTTCATACATATATATCTGTGTTTTTTTCTCTATGTGTAATATATAAGCAGAAATTTTCCATTTTCTTATATATATATATTTTCTATAACTATATAACTATATATATAATGATATTATGAATTCTAAAAATAAAGTATATTTTACGTAAATATATATACAGATTTTCTATATAATCTATAAATATATATATGTATATTCGACAATTCATATTTTATTTATTTATTCTATATGTATGTTTTGTGAATATACGTAATATACGCAACACAATCTATATATATAGTGAGTCTCTGCGAAGGCGAACATTGAATATGCAAATATATATACCATATATTGATATTACATATAGAAAAAAAAATTATTATTCATTAACAATAAAATACTATTATTAACAACACAATTTACAATTTTTTTGTATTCTTTATTGTGTAATAAATTTTATTTGTTTAATTATATATGTAAATATAAATAATATTTTCATTCATTTTGTATATATTTTAATCATATTATAATTTTAAGAGTTATTATTATTTTTTGTATTAAATGTTTTAATAAGAAATATATATCAATATTATAATTATTGATTGATTGATTGCGTGAAATGATTGAAGAAATTTATAAGATATAAGATTATAAACCTTTTTTTTTTTTTCTTTTTGTACCTAGAATTTTTACCCTCAGTTTTTGGGTAAAATTTGAACCCAACATGATCTTTTTTTATTCAAATAATTATATATGACTATATCAATAATTTAAATTAAGCATTTTTGTTTCTATATCTAAAGACCCAACCCATCCATCCACCTATAAAGTTGAAAAACTTGGTCAATTGTTTGAAAAAATAAAAAATACAAGTTGATTTTTTCTTCTATATTTTTCAGTTTAAGTTTTTTAAATGTTCGTTAAGCGAGCTAACGGCAATATAGAATTCGAAAAGGTTTTTTTTTGTAACGAAGGCTAAAATCAAATTGTATATTTGCTGCAATTCTATATATACAAAAATCCTTTTATACCCCATCCATAGTATTGAAATATCTGCAATCTGCGATATCTATATACAGATTGTGTTAAGATACGATTGATAAAACAAAATAAAAAAAATTTCAAATTTCCAAGATTTTTGCATGATTTTATTCGATTTTTTGTAACTAAAAATAAGAAACATTTGAAAATGGATCATAAATCAATCTAAAAACATAAGAAAAATACCTTTAAAAACCGACGCAAAATAGTGTTATGAATTTATTCAGTGTTTATTATTAGGGATACATTTAAATGCATAGATATAGAGTTAATATACTTAACAAAAGTATCTATATACTCTATTCAAATCCCAATTTTTTCTCTCTATATCTTTATATATTTTTTAGCCATAACAAATCCAAAAGTTCCACCAGGAACAGCTGATTCAATAAAACGGTTTAATTTTGATTATTCATATTGGTCACATGATGTAAGTATTAATTATTTATATTCGAAAGATTCAATATAATACAACAATATAATTAATTAATATTTTGTATCTATAAAATAGCCTAAAGATTTGGAATTTTCAACACAAGGAATGGTATATCGTGATATTGGTGAAGAAATGTTACAGCATTCATTTGATGGTATATATAATAATTGTTATATTTTATTATGAATTATTAATTTAATTTGATTTTTGATAAATTCTTTTAAATGTAAATCTATATATACGCAGGTTATAATGTATGTATATTTGCGTATGGTCAAACGGGTGCTGGTAAATCGTATACGATGATGGGTAGACAGGAAATTGAGGGTCAAGAAGGTATAATACCAATGTTATGTAAAGATTTATTTCGTCGTATACGTGAAACAACAAATGGTGATTTACAATATAATGTAAATGAATTGGAGATTTATTTAATTAAATTTAATTTATTTATAGAGTTTTTATTATAATTGAAATTTTTTTTTTGTTTTAATTTAGGTTGAAGTTTCCTATATGGAAATTTATTGTGAACGTGTACGTGATTTATTGAATCCAAAAAATAAAGGTAATTTAAAGGTACGTGAACATCCACTGTTGGGACCGTACGTTGAAGATCTATCAAAATTGGCCGTTACATCATACGAAGATATACACGATTTAATTGATGAGGGTAATAAAGCGCGTACGGTTGCCGCAACAAATATGAATGAAACAAGTTCACGTTCACATGCAGTATTTACAATATTTTTTACTCAACAACGTCATGATACATTAACTGATTTGGTTACTGAAAAGGTAAATAATATAGATAAATGATCTAATAATAATAATGATTTTATTCATCATAATTATTTTTCTCTATAAAATATAGGTATCAAAAATCAGTTTAGTTGATTTGGCCGGTTCGGAACGAGCCGATTCAACGGGTGCCAAAGGTACACGTTTAAAGGAAGGTGCTAATATAAATAAAAGTTTAACAACTTTAGGAAAAGTTATATCAGCATTGGCTGAAGTTGTAAGTGCCAATAATATTTTTAATATATTTTTTTATCATTTCAAATTATAAAATATTCATTCATTTATTTATTTATTTATTTTATTATTTTATTTTTGGTTAATGAATTTTTGTATAATTATCATTCAAATCACACATCAAATTCAAAATTTTTAAAAATTTTATGAAGATCGTAAAATTAATATTATTTTCTTTATATATTATTATATATTTATTATCATTCATAAAAAAAAAATAAAAAATAAAATACACACTCGCTTGGATATAAATATAAAATACATATATTATTAATAATAAAATTATATTTAGTCCGTAAGTATTTTTAATATATTTTTAATATATTTTATTTCATATAATTTTTTAAAATTTATAGAAATTTAAATTTTCACGCAAATTCACACACAATGATTTACATTTATACATTTAAATTTAATTAACACACAAAAACACACACATAGACTATAAAAAAATAACAAAATTAGATTAATTGATTAATTGTTTTTTTTTTTTAAATGTTTAATAATTTAAATAATGTCATAATTTAATATATACTAATTATAATTATGTTCATACAAACAAATCTATATTGTCAAAGGCATCAAAGAGTAAAAAATCAAAAAAAGCTGATTTTATACCATATCGTGATTCCGTTTTAACATGGTTATTACGTGAAAATTTAGGTGGTAATTCTAAAACAGCTATGATTGCAGCAATTTCACCAGCTGATATTAATTATGATGAAACATTAAGTACATTGAGGTATGTTTAAAAAGAAAATTTTATTTTTATTAAATTTTGAATTTCGATAAATGTCCCAATTTTCCGATTATGTATCTAAAAGAGTTTTAAAGTTTAAATATACTTGAAATGTTTGTACCGAGAACTTTATCAAATGTAAAAAAATTTACATTCCCAAACTTGATTATTGTAATTTCCGAACCAGGTAACCAATCTTTAAGTTTAGACCACCAAAAGAAAGGTATTTCCATATGCACTTTAAGAATAAAATAAAATTAAATAGAATTTAAAATTATATCATATTGATAAATGCAATTATTTCATAAAAATTGTCAATACTCAATCACTTTTCAAGTGGACCAATACATTTTATTGCATAATTAAAAAGATCATAAAAAATTACTAAAGGTCTTCTTTTGTATCACTTTATTCGCTTTCATATGACTTTTCCGAGATTTTCCACTTTTAAGTAAAAATAAATCATATTTTTGTATATGTTAAATTATTGAAAATTTTCCACATTTTCAAATTATCGTAATTTCCGAACCAAGCAGTAACCAATCTTTGTTACGTAATTGTATTTTTTCAATTAAATTTTCTTCTTTATTAAATTATATATATATATATATAGATATGCTGATCGAGCTAAACAAATTGTTTGTAAAGCAATTGTTAACGAAGATGCAAATGCAAAACTTATACGTGAACTTAAAGAAGAAATTCAAAAATTACGTGAATTATTACGTGCGGAAGGAATTGAAGTTCAAGAAGGTTTGTATTTATGTTTTATTTTTCCTTTATATATATAATTATGTTTTGATTTTGGTGGTATTATATGCGTGTATTGATATATCAACAAAATATATACATTCTATATATGATTTTTAAATTGATTAAAATTAATTCTATATAATATACCTATTAAAATGAAATTTTAAATATTCGATTTTGTTGAGATATTCTCTATCATTAAATTTGATAGTTAAAAAATTAAAAGTCATAATAAAATATATAACAAATAAAGTCACATAAAATTTTGTTAGCCATATATAAGTAAAATTAAATTTTCATATATGTAGGACCAGATGGTAAAGTGGTTTGTGAGAAACGGGATACGAATAGTAAGTAGAGATATATATATGAAATATCGGTTATTATGTATATATATATATATTATTTTAAAATGCTATCGCATCCCCCCAATAAATAAATCAATATATTTATTTTAATTATTTATTTATTTATAATGATATATATATATATAAAATTGTTTTGTGTCAATTTGCGTGCGCCTATTTATTAAAAACAAACCGCATTTATTGAAATCATATATTTTAAAAATGTTTCTATAAATTATTTGAGAGATTTTTTTTTTTTTTTGGAACAAACAAATAAAACAATTGCACAAGAATAATTTATTGTGAAAATTAAAGGATTATCGTTTTAAGATTCATGAATTCATGAATCTAGTTGAAAATTTCCATTTGAACAATTCATTGATCATTGGTGTTACGATTTTCGTGACCCGTCGATTTCACTTTATATTAACCCATTGTAAAATTTTATTAAAAGACATCACATATTTGATGTGGAAAAATCTCACCAAGTGATGTTAAACAAAATCATTCATGTCGTCACTTTATTCGTTATAGTTTGTCATTTAAATCAGCATTTCTATTCGCGTGCATGAATTTATATATATATATATATATTATTAATTATATTTTTAAACTTAAAGTTTTCATAAAATATATGAGATTAGGAAAACCGTGCGGTTTTAGCATTCATATTTCAAATCAGATTACATTTACATCATGTATGCGAAGTTCTTCATTTTGCGAATCCAAAATACTTCTTATTTTAAACAAACATTGATTAAATAAATTATGATCCTTGATAATTAAATAATTTCTATTATTTCCACTTTCGGGAAATGTAAGTCTTATATTTTTCGAACCAAATTCAAATCACCAAAAAGGACCAAATCTCATGTTTCGGCTCAAATGCGTTTTAAAAAATCATCTCAACTCAATTCCATAATCATTATATCATATTATTTATTATTATAGCTTTCAATTTGTATATTTTTTGTAATAATATGATTCATAAAATTTGATTGATTTGAGCACAACATAATAAAATAAAAATTGATTGCAATAATAATTATAATTAAAACCACCGACACCGAATTTTTTAATTTGTGCATTTTAGTAAATAAAAATATCTTAATTATAAAATACTAGATATATTATACATAAAGAGCTACGTGATTCAAGAGGTAATACACTAATTAATATTCATTTTTAATCATTTTCATTATCAATTGATCCTATATATACAAAAAAATATCTATTCTATTTTAGAATAGACCAACTAAATTTAAAACTATTTTATTACAATTTATTATAATACGATTTGTTTTTAATTAAATTTATTAAATTTTTAAAATCTAATATTATTTAATTCATTTTATAATGTTTTATGGAAAATCCATTTATGGAAAAATAAATTATATTTTGATTTATTTAAATATGATTTCATTTCAATCAATGGAAAAATAATAAACAATCAAAAATCCTAAAAAGCTTTGCAGAATATAATCATATTATTTTATTTTATTGCGATACTATCCCATAAAAAATAAAAATAAATACCTTTCCATCAAACGAACCCCCCGCCCAAAATGATGATGGCAGGTTGGGCAAAGCTATATAATAATAATATATAGTAAAATCTAAAGTATTCTAAATTAATTTTTAATCTAATTTCAATAAAAGTAAAGTGATCATCAAATAAAGACTCAGTATTATTGTGTATGCATCTATAAATTGGAATAAAAACAAAACCGATATTGATTTTGAAGATTGACGACTCTACGAAATTTTATTATATAGATATAATTGCATTTGGAAATACAAGCTAATTTGTTTTATTGTGACCCAAAAAAATTGATGGTCTTAGAATTTAATTTTCAAAAAAAATGTCCAAAGACAGTATTATTATTTTTATATCTTTATCTTCAAAATGGTTTTAGTTTTATTCCAATTTAATTAACTCTTATCCCATTGAATCCTTGTTTGATGACCACTTAATATACAAATGGATTGGTTTTTTTTATTTTATTAGTTCTGGAATTAATTAAAATAATAACTTTAGTTATATTATTTTAAATAATAAAAAAAAAAAAACAATATTTATGTAATGTTTCGTCCAACCTCGTCCAAAAAATCGCAAAAAAAAAATGATGCGATTTCACAAACGCGAGCACAATTCAAAGGCAATAATATTTTATTGTGTGTTGTTGCGTTTATTAGATAATTTTATATTATTTTTTATTTAATTTTTTTTTGTGTATTTCTCTCACAAACGCTTTCGTAATATTTCGTAAAATTTGGTCATATATATATAATAAAAATTAATTAATTTTACGCAAAAATTAAATGTGAAAATAATTTTTAAAATATATATTTATATAAATTGATTGTTTTTTCAAATTATTTAAGAATCTGGGAGTCTCTTTATTATTATCTAATTATATTATCTACAGGTATTATTTGGATTAATTTTTTTGAATCAAATTTCTCAAAATCAAAATCAAAAAGAATTTATATAAAAAATAAAGAGACTATTACTTCAGAAAAAAATTCTACTGAAATTATTTTCACTTGATAAGTTGATTTTTTTTTTTATTTTAAATTGTATTTATGTGTTTTTTAATTTTTTAAAGAAAAAAAAAACAAATATATTTTGTGTGCCTTTATTATAAATAAAAAAAATAAAAACAAACCATTTTTAAATAATCAAAATATTTAAAATATTAAATTATTAAGTTTTTCTCTTCATTTCATTTTTTCTTTTTTTT
Source organism: Dilophus febrilis (assembly GCA_958336335.1). Taxonomy (NCBI): domain Eukaryota; kingdom Metazoa; phylum Arthropoda; class Insecta; order Diptera; family Bibionidae; genus Dilophus; species Dilophus febrilis. The sequence continues at coordinate 6,193,928 of OY284472.1, read as the reverse complement.
TTGTTTTTGCAGAAGATGAAAATCATCAAATAAAATCAGATTGTATTGTAAATAAAGATGGTCAAACATCACCGCAAAAGGGACGTGCTCGTAATGGATCTACAACTGAAATGGCTGTTGATCAATTACAGGCTAGTGAAAAATTAATTGCTGGTATGTTTCTCTTTTAATTTAATTTATTTATAGATAAATTTACTATAAATATTTATTGTTTTTTTAAAATACAGAATTAAATGAAACATGGGAGGAAAAATTAAAACGTACCGAACAAATTCGATTACAACGTGAAGCAGTTTTTGCGGAAATGGGTGTTGCCGTTAAAGAAGATGGTATTACGGTTGGTGTTTATTCACCAAAGAAAACACCACATTTGGTAAATCTAAATGAAGATCCAAATTTATCCGAATGTTTATTGTATTACATAAAAGATGGTAATTTTATTGATATTTTCTGAATAATATTTTACATAAATTAAATTTATATATATATATTAATTTGTACAATAAACGCACATTTCGATTATAGGTATTACACGTTTGGGAACGTCCGAGGCGAGTGTACCACCACAGGATATTCAATTATGTGGTTCACATATTTTAAAAGAACATTGTACATTTGAAAATCGTAATGGGATTGTTACGCTAACACCGAATCCCGATGCATTGGTCTATTTAAATGGTCGTAAATTGGTTGATGCTGAAATTTTAACAAGTGGTTCACGTGTTATAATGGGTAAAAATCATGTATTTCGTTTTACCCATCCGGAACAGGCACGTGAAATGCGTGAAAAACAATTAAATGAAATGTCAGAAAGTTGTTTGGCCGAAACGGTTGATTGGAATTATGCCCAATGTGAATTGTTGGAAAAACAAGGTATTGATTTGAAAGCGGAAATGAAAAAACGTTTGGATGCCCTCGAAGAACAATTTAAACGTGAAAAATTACAAGCCGATCAACAATTTGAAGAGCAAAGAAAGGTAAAAAAAAAAAAAAATTGATTTCTATATATCAAATTCTGATTACTGAGGATTTGGTGCTTTTTAAATTTTTAATTATATCATTAATTTATTTATTTAATTTTATTTTTATAATATAGTCATATGAAGCTCGAATTGATGCATTACAAAAACAAGTTGAAGAACAATCAATGACTATGTCAATGTACAGTAGTTATAGTCCTGAAGATATGCTTCCCGAAGAGGATATATTTGGTAAGTGTTTTATAAATATATATCATTTATTATCCATGATTTATTTGTTATTTCCTTTAACATTTAAGATGAAATTAGAATTTTATTTTGATTTATAAACAACATTTTCTTTAACCATTTTTCCGTTTTGTTGAATTATAAATTAATAAGTTCTATATAAAGGGTGATTTTTTAACAGCTATAGGAAAATTTTTCAAAAAAAAAAACACATAAAATTCAGAAAAATGCATGAAATCTTTACTTGAATCGATAGTACGGTCAATATAATCCAATTGTGGCATACTCTTTCCAACATTTCGGCCGGCATTTCTCACGAATACATGCTTCAATGTTGTCTTCCAATGCGTCAATTGAAGCGGGCTTGTCTGTATATACATGAGCTTTAACATATGATCCCACAAAAAAATAGTCTAAAGGCGTTAAATCGCACGATCTTTTACCGAACTCACCTCTTAATAAGTCCATTGTTGTGCGTGCTGTGTGTCATGTGGCACCGTCTTGTTGAAACCACATGTCATGCAAGTCAAACTCTTGCATTTTGGGCAAAAAAAAGTTGGATATCATCTCACGGTAGCGTTCACCATTCACAGTTACGTAACGATTCGCATCATCTTTGAAGAAGTACCGTCCAATGATGCCACCAGCCCATAATCCGCATCAAACTGTGACTTTTTCTAGATGCATTGGTAGCTTGGTTGCAATGCTTCTGGCTGATATTCACTCCAAAATCGACAATTCTGCTTATTTACGTACTATGCCCATTGAGCCAAAAATGAGCTTCGTCGCTGAACACAATTTCGTCGCGATGAACTTTCTTAACAGAGCACGCATTTTGATAATAAAATTCAATAATTTGCAAGCGTTGTTCGTTTGTAAGACGATTCATGGTTAAATTATAGACCAAACTGAAGATGTTTGACAGTGAAACAAAACACGAAACGTTCGTCAACTGTTTAAACCAGTGTTGCCAAAAAGATAATAGCTAAAAAATCACCCTTTATAATGATTAAAACTGATCAAGACAATGTATTCTCCTCAATGCAAATATTTTTTTTTTTGCAGTAAAATTCATTGATCTGATTTGATATGAAATTCATTCATTTTTTGAGTCAATTTGAATCTAAATAAGAATAATTTATCTTAATAAATATCAGTAGATGTAGAATAATAGAAATCAAAGATAGAATTATGTTTAAAATTTAATTCAATTCAATTCGATTAAAATTGTGATATACAAACATTTTCAATGAGTTTTCTATATAATTTTATTAATTTATAAATAAGATAATTCTGTGAAAATAAAAACATAACTTTGATTTTATAAATAGAACTTTGATTTCGCCAAGTAAAAGAATATTTATATAGTATTTTTTTCGAATGGATTCATTATAAATATAAGATAAAACGAAATATTATGTAATAAATCAATTGTTTTTTATTCAAAATATTTACTATAAAAAACATCAATTTCCTTGAAAGAAAAGCGCCGCAATTTCTAAATTTAACAGCAACAATTAGGAGGAGATTTGCATTAAATTAATTTTGTTAAATATAGAGCAAAAAAGTGATTCATCGAGCCTGCTAGGAGTCGAACCTAGAATCTTCTGATCCGTAGTCAGACGCGTTATCCATTGCGCCACAGGCCCCCCGTAATCAGTGATCCTTTTGTACAGATAAAATATATAATTTCTATATGATTGTTTTTGTGCTACAAAAGAATATGAAAACGCAAACAAGAACAAAATGTACAAAAAATATATATATAAAACATAAAATTCCTTTTAAGGAAACTCTAGTAATGTGTTTTTTTTTCATATATACAATAAATCAATATCCTTTTGTCCTTTATAAAAATTGGTTTTTGTTTTCTACATATAAATAAAAACACTTAACCGGTTTTCAATAATATACATATATATAATAAATTATTTGAAAAAGAATTATAAAAAAGAAAAAAAGGAAAGCAGCAATGGAGGAAAAAGATAACCACGAGCCTGCCAGGAGTCGAACCTAGAATCTTCTGATCCGTAGTCAGACGCGTTATCCATTGCGCCACAGGCCCATATAAAATACCATTTTAACAAATAAAAACAATACCATTTCATTTGAAAATGAAAATTTTAGACTGTTTTTTTTTTTTTTGTTTCCATAAATAAATACAAAATCTATTTTTAGGATATTTAGCCTCACACCACCTAGATATATAAATAAAATCACAGTATGAAAATAAATGAAAAAAACATTATATCTATAGATATAGATGGATAGATATTTAAAGTCTTTATGTATTATGGTATTATATATATGATATTTATTTTTTGTTGTGTAACAAAATCTATATATTGATTATTTTTTACTTGTATTTGGCTGATCTCTAATTCATATATGTATAAAAAAAAAGTACACACAAAGATAATGTGTGATATTTAACTAAACAATTTTAAAGTACCTTAATTTTTTTGTTTTTATCAAATAAATGTTTTTAAATACAATTATGAATAAAAAATATTGGGAAACCCAATTATATATTGACCGATGCTTTATAATATTCAAATTTAGAAATAGATTATTATATTGTTAATGTTTGTTTTTTTTTTGTTCCAGTAAATCCATTATTTGAATCATGTTGGACGGCACGTGAAGCTACACTTGCCACATGGGCATTTCGTAAATGGCGTTATCATCAATTTACATCGTTACGTGATGATTTATGGGGAAATGCAATATTTTTGAAAGAAGCCAATGCAATATCCGTTGAACTAAAGAAAAAAGTTCAATTTCAATTTACATTGCTTACCGATACATTATATTCACCATTACCACCAGAATTGGCACCACCACCGCAACCACAACCACAACAAATGAATTGCGCCCTCAATACAGGAATACCATCAACACACAATGATGATGATTTTTGTGGTGGTAATAATGGTGGTGGTGGTGGTGGCACTGGTGGTGGTAATTGTCATGGTATCGTTAGTGTTTGCGGTAATGATGAAATTGTACCATTACCACGTACAATTGTTGCCATTGAAGTTACAGATACTAAAAATGGTGCAACACATTATTGGACATTGGAAAAATTACGGTATGTTTTTTTTTTATTTTTTATATAATTTTCTATTATTTAGTGATTTATTTATTTGAATTTTTTTTTTTTTGTTATCTTCATATATGAATATGATGTATATATATATGTTTATATACAACAACACACTTATTTTTACTAAAAACTTCCTCAAAGGCATTATTTTTATTTCTATTCTATAAAGACACTCTAAAGACACTCAAAATGCAACTAATTTTACTATATCAAATATCAAATTTATACTAATTCCAACCAAATAAAAATATAAAAAACAAAACACCAAAAAAAACTATTTATGAAATAATCTCACTTTATCTATAACTTTATATAATTTTTGCTTATCATCTTATTTATATTGTTTGGTTTTTTTTTTTCTTTTTGGTTTTTGTGTTAATTTTGTATATTTTGTTTGTTTTTTTTACGCTCCCTGAAGTAGTTTTGGGGGGGTAATAAATTAAGAACTTATGGAAAACAGAGATTATGGAAAAAAATCAAATATATATAGAAAAATTACAATAGCTCGGCAGTATTGTTATTTCTGGAGAAGTTTTTTTTGGTTTTATTTATATAACAATATTGTTGTATAATAATCGAGATTGGAATTGGATATGTTTTGAATTAACTGCTTTTTTGAATTAACAGCTTTGATATTAACTTTATATATAGCTTTATATATAGCTTAAATATCTCGTATCGGATTGAATTCTAACAAAATAATCAAGGATATGGATTAAGTTTCTTATTATTAAAAAATGTAACAGAAAAATAGACTTGAATTTTCTATATGTTTTACATAGAGAAAGAGTTTTTATTTGAAATTTGTAAATAAAACAAAGAATTATGTGATTATGTGATCATAATAATATCATAATCAGTCCCTAAATTTATCCTAAGAATCTTATTAAGAACATCTTTTATTAAAATCTTTTAAAAAAATCTTTTATTCAAATATCGTAAATGAAAAATACCATAAAATCAATGTAACAAAGTTCTTTAACATATGTCAGGGATATAAGGAATTTGAAAAATAACAAGAGAGTATTTAATGTATATTACTATAAGGACTTGTAAATTGTTCGATAATTTCTTTTGTTTTGGATTAAATTTCTAATAGAATTTGAATTAAAACTGCAGCTTATTTGATGACGATCTTTTTGTTAAGATTTTACCATAAAATAAATCAAAATTTTGTATAAAATCTAAGAACAACGAAAAAGGTTCTAAAATATCAGATTTTTAACAACAAACAAATTTTTTTATTATACACTCTCAAAATTAATAAACCGCCCCTAATTCTTCTTCATCGAATAAGAAACATAATTTTAAGAATATCCTATAAGAATTATATAAAATTAAAAATACCAAACAATCCCAAAAAAAAAAAAATTAAAAACACTTAAAAAAGATATTTTATCATAACAAAAAAAATATATTAACATATATATATATATATATAAAATGAAACAAAAATGAAACAAACAAAATATCCAGTTATCGTATTGAATTAATGCGTCAAATATATAATGCTGAAAGTCCACCACTTGGTAGTGGTAGTGATCTTGGTGGTTGTGTCATTTGTTTTGATGGCGGTGGTAATAATACTGGCGGCCACAACAACCACCATCACCACCGCTCCAATCATAATCATAATAATATGAATCAACAATCACAACATCAAAAATGTTCTTCAACTTCTTCAAATGCTACAACAGTTCCTGCTGTTGCTGCTGTTGGTGCTGCTGCTACTGCTGCTGCTGCTGCTGCTGCTTCTTCTTCTTCTACTTCTACTACTACAACTATGAATTTGAATCCATTTACATTTAATGTGAATGCCGTTGGAAGAAAACCACCAGAATTATTTCAATGTCTTACCGGTGGATCATGTTCAATTCGTTCAAAAACATCACCCAGATTAACTTTAACAAATCTTTTACCGTCTAGGTTTGATTTCGTTTGAATTCGTTTATTTTTTTTATTTTTCTTTTATTATTTAATATATATTGATTGATTTATTATATTTTATTTTTTTTTAATTTCGATGTGCTTTTTTTTGTTTATTATTTTTTTTTTAAAATATTTAATATTTTGCTGAATTCTATAATTTGTTTATGTATTTAATGTTTTTGGAGAGTTTTTCTTTAATTTATTTTATTATTTGGTTTCCTTTAACTTTTATTTATTTTTTATTCTGTCTTAGCTTTTTTTTTGACTATTTGAAATTCTAAACATTAATTTAATTTGTTTTTAACAACAATAAAATAAACAAATCTCTCGTATACTTGATTTCTTTTATCCTTTTTTTGGACCGTTTTTTTTACAATAAAATCTAAAAATACCTCATGCCTTTGAGGAATTTATATACAAATTAATTGATTTTAATTAAGTTTTGTTATTAGCTTAATTTAATTAATTTAATTGTTTTTTTTAAGTAGATTATTTGAAAAATGCTGCGTTCGGCTGCATTGCAATTTTATTTTTAATTTTAATTCATAGATTTTCATTTAGTTGTGGACATTTTATTTTAACTATAAAAAGATTTGGAAATTAAATTCAAAACTATATTTGACTTAATTTTGTGAATAATTATAGAATCAATTATTGAGATCGCTATAGAATTGAAACATTTTGGTTTTTGTCAAGGAATCTAAAAAGTGTTTTTGATTTTGAATATAGTCAAATTTGAAATTTACTTTTGTATTGAAAATCCATTTTTTTTTTTAAATTATTATCGATGTTTATAGTTTAAGAAACATTTCCATTCGATTGTTTGTTTTTTATTATTGATGATGAAGCTGCTGCTTTTCAGCTTAAGCGTCGTTGTATTATTTTTAATTTATTTGAAAAAAATATACATACGAAATCTTTATAATAATTGGACAATTTTTAATTAGAATATCTTCTTCTTTTTGTTTTTGTTTTTATGAATTTACATATATATAGACAACGTTTGGAATTAATGCGTGAAATGTATCATAATGAAGCTGAATTAAGTCCAACATCACCGGATTTCAATGTTGAAAGTTTAACGGGAGGTGATCCATTTTATGATCGTTTTCCATGGTTTCGTATGGTTGGACGTTCATTCATTTATCTAAGTAATTTATTGTATCCGGTGCCGCTTGTCCATAAGGTGGCAATTGTTAATGAACGTGGTGATGTCCGTGGATATTTACGTATTGCCGTACAACCAGTTATGGTAAATAATTTAACAAAAAGGGGGTGAATTTAAATTATTTAACTAATTTTGATATTAATTTTATCGACTTCTAATCTTTTGATTTAGGATGAAGAAAGTATTGATTTTACAAATGGTGTTAAACAATCGGCACGTATAATATTTGAAGAGGATGCAAATAATCATCAAAATACTAAACGAAAATATAATAATCGTAATCAAAATAATATGGACAAAAATGATGATCGTTTTATTGAAGGCTATGAAAATAAAGATATTAAAATTGAAGGTAAGAAACCATTTTTTTTTTGTTTTATAAATTAACGTTGTACAAAATAACAAGAATTCATTTGGTTTATTTGATAAAAATAATTCTCATTGGTTTATTTTTGATAAAAATATAAAAGAATTAGAATTGGAAGATGCTGATTCGGGACGTGGTGATTCAAGTGTTTCATCAGAATTACATGAAAATCTGGATCTGGAAAATGGTGCAGAACATTTACAATTGGGTAAAGAATTTACATTCCGTGTTACAGTATTACAAGCAACGGGGATTGCAGCTGAATATGCTGATATATTTTGTCAATTTAAGTATGTATAGAATTAATTTTTGATTTTATTAATATGATATTAATTAATTATTAAATTATTTTTAATTATAGTTTCTTACATCGTCATGAAGAAGCATTTTCAACTGAACCGGTTAAAAATACAGGATCTGGTACACCACTTGGTTTTTATCATGTTCAAAATGTATGTTTTTAGTTTTTTTTAATTTTTAAAATGTTATTATAAAATAAACTTATATTTACTAAATTATTTCTCTAAATACATTAAATACATTTAGATTACTGTACCAATTACAAAATCATTTATTGAATATTTAAAAACAAAACCGATTATGTTTAAAGTATTCGGTCATTATCAACATCATCCATTGCATAAAGATGCAAAACAAGAATTTCAAACAAGACCGCCACCACGTCGTATGTTACCGCCAAGTATTCCCATTAGTCAACCGGTACGTAGTCCAAAATTTGGTCCATTACCGTGTACACCACCATCAACTGTATTGGCTAAACATGATGTTTTGGTATGGTTTGAAATATGTGAATTGGCACCAAATGGTGAATATGTACCATCGGTATGTATTTATTTGGATGATGATCCGGAATTAATTGTATTTATCACATTATAATGTTTTTATTTACCCAAAAATCTTTATAGGTTGTTGAACACAGTGATGATTTACCATGTCGTGGTCTATTTCTATTACATCAAGGCATTCAACGACGTATTCGTATTACAATTGTACATGAACCAACACCAGAAGTTAAATGGAATGATATACGAGAATTGGTTGTTGGTAAGTTTTGCAATGGGCGTTGGGGAAATTTTCCTAATAATAAAAACTAAATTTTAATTTACGATTAATTTAAATACAGGACGAATTCGTAATACTCCAGATCCGGCTGATGAACGTGATGATGATTCATGTGTATTATCACTTGGTATATTTCCGGGTGAAATACTTGAGGTACCTGGTGATGATCGTTCATTATTCAGATTTGAAGCAGCATGGGATTCCAGTTTACATAATTCCAGTTTATTAAATCGTGTTACACAAGCCGGTGAAACAATTTACATAACAATAAGTGCATATTTAGAGGTAATTGACTTTTTTTTTGGTTCTGTATTACAGAATTAAAATTACAGAATTAAAATATCAGTTATTTGCAAAAAATAACTAATTAATTTTTCTTTTAACAGTTGGATAGATGTGCACGTCCGGCAATTATTACAAAAGATTTAAGTATGGTGATTTATGGACGTGATGCACGTACCGGTCCACGATCATTAAAACATCTATTTTCCGGACAATATCGTAATCCAGAGGCAAATCGTTTATCAGGCGTTTATGAATTATCATTTAGAAAAGCTTCTGAAGCAGGTAGTCCAGGTAGAAATGTTTAGAAGTAGAATTGGGGCCAACCAGAGATATATATAAATAGAGAAAGAAATAGATAAATAAATTCTATATAATAAACCACCTTTCGGTTCTATATATCAAAATTCCAAAATGAATTAACTTATCAATCGCGTTTTTTGTTTTTTTTTTTTTTTCATAAAAATGTTTTTCCTTTGGAAAATCCCCAATATATATTATTTTCATTTCTGTCTGATTTTATTGAATTTATATTTATTCTTATTGTTAAATTTATTTATTTAGTTATCTGTTTGTTTGTTACATTTGTTATTGCTAAAACATTTTATATATTATGTTATATCGCTATACATATATAGAGTTAAAAAGAAATTATAAGATGGCTTTTTGTTATTATTAAATACGTTCTTGCGTTATGCTAAAAAAAATTAATTTATAGAATAAATTATATAGTTTTTTATATATATAAATTTATCTATATTATATTATATGCAAATGAATATAATGAAAGGTGTACAAAGAAGACAAAGACGAGTTTTGGATACAAGTTCAACGTATGTTAGAGGTGAAGAAAATCTTCATGGTTGGAGACCACGCGGTGATTCATTGATTTTCGATCATCAGGTAAATATTTTTTTGATTATTTTTTGTATACTAATTTGTTCATTTGATAAATGTTCATTAATTTCATTTGAATATTACACAGTGGGAATTGGAAAAACTGACACGTTTAGAAGAAGTCGGACGGGTACGACATTTATTACAATTACGAGAACGTTTGGGTATGGATAAAAATCCAAATCCAACAACAAAAACGGAAAAAGATGTTTGTAATTTAGCGGCACGTTCATCAGCATCACCCGTACATATGATAATACCGGCATCACCACAAACACCAATCAAAGATAATCAAGCATTATTGCTTATTGAACGTGATTATACACAAAAAGAACAAGATATGATGATGAAATGTGTACGGCTTATACAAGGACGTATCGGTTCTTGTACGACTTCACTAAATGGTGGTAATAATCCGGCTATAGTTAATGGTGGTGCTGTTGGTGCTGGTGGTGGTGGTGGTAATAATAATACAAATAAAATAGAAAATCCAATTGGAAATGAAATTGGTGGAAATGTTGGTGTAAATAATGTTGGTTTACAAATTATTGATGCATCATCGCCGGGCGATGAAGGTTGTGCCGATATGAATATGAGCTATATGTCGGGTAATTCCATTGAATTATGTTCACCGGAACGAATTGAATTGCCAAATGGTTGTTGGGAAGCGCCAGCACCACCATTACAGCAAGCATTACCATTACGTTTGTATGTACCCGAATCGGAAGAGATTCGTGTCAGTCCCGTTGTGGCACGTAAAGGTTACTTAAATGTTTTAGAATATGGTGCAAGTGGATGGAAAAAACGTTATGTGGTATGTAAAAATATAAATTTTAATTTTTACCACGAGAAATTCAAACAAAATAAAAATTTATTTAAACAAGATTATTTAATAAATATATCAATTTTTTTCCCCAATTTTATTTAGGTTGTCCGAAGACCATATGTATTTATATTCAGATCGGAAAAGGATCCAGTTGAAAGGGCTGTTTTGAATTTAAGTTCAGCACAAGTTGAATGTAGTGAAGATCAAGCGGCTGCAGTTAAAATACCAAATACATTTAGGTATATACTTTATAGTAGAAATATAACAATATTTTTTGTTTTTATGATCTAATTGTTTTTCTTTTTTTTTCGTTTCTGATGAATATATACTACAGTGTCGTTACTAAACATAAAGGATATCTATTACAAACGTTAGTTGACAAAGAAGTTCATGATTGGTTGTATGCCATTAATCCATTATTGGCTGGACAAATAAAGTAAGTATTTTATTTTTTTTGTGGTTATTTAAATTATTTTTATCATTTATTATATTATAATCTCTTTATATCTGTATTATATTTGTTTTAGATCACGTTTGGCCAGAAGAAATCTGGAAGGTGTCCAACAGCAACCACAACAACAACAGCAACAACAACAACAACAGCAGCAACATCAACAACAACAACAATCACAAATTTCAAATAGTTGTAATAAATGAGATACAATAACGATGGAATCTGTGTTAGTGTACTAAAATCAAATATAAACAAACATATAAAAAAGCATTAAAAAATCGTAAGTTTTTTTTATTTTTTATTATTTATTTTATTTTTTTATTTTTTTATTGTATATACATTTTTTTTTTTATATATTTTTTTTAACAAATTTTAAATAAAAACATTTACAAACTACAAATACATAAACTTTCTCACACAAAGATACAAATATAATTAAAAAATTGGCGAATCAATCAAAATTTTTTCAATTCGTTAATAAATTAAATTGTTATATTATTTATTTTTTTTTATTTAATCAAAAAAAAAAATATAGTTTTATTTAATTATAAATTAAATAAATATTTATTTTATGAGTTATTTTGGTTATTATATAATATAATAAAAAAGCAAATGCTCAACAAGTTCAAAACAAATTAATTTGAAAAAAAAACCAACATCATAAAAAAATACATTCAACAAACTAACATAATAATATAAAAAAGTACATTAACATGGAGTCTACATCGTCGTTATCAAATCAAATATATATACAAATAAATAAATAAATAAAAAAACCAAAGAATATAATAATAAAATAATTTAAATATGAAATGGATTAAATAATAAAAAAAAAACAACAAGCAGATAAACCAAAAATTATAAAAATATATATTTAGAAAAATATAATAATAATAATAATAATATATAGTTTTAAATAACAATATTTTTCTTTAAATAAAAAAAAATATATATATAGAAATATTTAAATAAAATATATTATATAATTATAAAATATTAATAATAATAATTAAATAATAATATTATTATTTGTATTAATTAAATTAAATATAGTTTTTGAATATTCGATCATCAAACAAAAAAATATAAAAGTTTAAAAATGAAAGGGTCAAGATTAGAAAAAAAATTTAAAAAAAACCACGGTACGGATTGTTTTTATTTCAATTTCAATTTGATTTAATATTTCAATTATTATACAGAAACAATTAGTTTATCAATCGCGATTAATATTTAATTATTTTTTTAATTCATTTAAATTTCATTAAATCCAAAAATGATCTCGTCTCTTATTGTCTATCTATCTATCTATCTATCTCTATCACTATATAATATTTAACATTTCACAAATAAAATGCGGAATGCGGAAAGGTAATTAAAAACACATCAAAATCAAACCAAAAAAAAAAAAAAAAGTTAAATAAATAAAAGTAGTTAAACGCAAATCGGAATATGTCGAATATTAAGAATTAGGTATATAAAAAAACCAATAAAATACATGATAATTTATTTATTAAACTAAAAAACAAAAACATAATACTAATAATAATAATAATATAATAATCAAAAATATATATTAAAATATTTATTATAACATTTATTAAATAATTTATTAACAAAATATAAATATAAAAACTGCATAATCATTCCTATTCAAAATCATTAATTAAAAATTAATTTATAATGAAAATTTAACTTCATCATCATCATCATCCTAATCGCTGTCGTCGTCTTCGTTTATATTGTAAAGAATTTATTTATTACTAATTTTTTTTTCTGTTATTTTTAATACTTAGAATGATTATTATTTAAATTATTAATTTATTAAAAATATTATTTAAAACAATGAATAAGAAACAAAACCTAAATGGAATTCATATGAAAAAAAAGTAAAAAATTTAAATTTAATTTCGATTTTCGGTAAAGGCATTGTTCAAGATTTAATTATGAAGATCTAATGATAAAATTAAATTTTAATAATAAAATTAAATTTTCCACACATTTAATGATAAAGAAATCTTACAAAAACCGGAATTTCTTTCATTTTAAAGACATTTAGAAATTGTTTTATGTTAGCATAACTTTTTAAAATTTTCTATAAACGTAATCTCTTATTTATAATCCTTTCTATTGATTGATATAATCCTTTGGATCAAATTTTAATATAAACTTGTGATTAAAATTACAAATGCGTTTGAATGTTTGTTAAAAATATAATAAAATGTTAAGAGTTTTAAAGAAAATATTCTTTATTAAAACACCAAAATATAAAATGGCAATGATTCTATAGAAATATAAAGCAAAATTCCCCAGGGAATTTTTTAAGAAGATTTTAAGAAGAATTTAGAGATTATATAACAAACAATATCTACAATATATTACAGTACTCTTTATCATTAAACAAGATTTAATAATAATTGTTTAGTGCGAATAATATATATATATTATCAACAAGAAACCAAGAATACAAAACTCTAACATTTCTAGAATATTTTTAAAGGAAAACAAAACGCAAAAACGCACAGTTATTATAAAACCAAAATCATGATCATCTATAGATTATATTGACACACTTTAATTCAATTATAAACTATTTCGTATTTGTTTATTTTAAAAACGTTAATCAACATTTCTCGGTTGGTTAGTAAATCTCCCGGTTTGTGGGTAGATTTTCAATAGGCCCAATTAGACCTGTAAGTTTTACAAGTCGTTGTGATACGTTTTTTTACCCACAAAACCTCGCTAATCTAATCCCATTACAAGACAATTATTTTTTTTTGACTCTTGATATTTTGAGTTTTTTTTAATAATTTTTAAGTTAATAAACGACAGAGCATTTAACGATGATAAAACAATTAATTAAAGAAATATATTCATATAAATTCCATTTTCCGAATAAAAAAATACATTTGGATGAAATGAAATGATAAAAGACGAGTCAGCATTTTCGACAAGATGATGAAGAATAAAAATTCAAAAATAAAACGCAACAAATTTTTCATAAATTTATATTTACAATTGAAAAAAAAAATAAAAATAATAAATATTAAAATCATTATATATTATATATAATAATAATCCATAAATTGCATAAATAATTAAAAATATATAATTTATTAATCATATTGCATTGCCGATCCCCTGCTGCTGCTGCTGCTGCTAATGATCATCATATAATATTTAATTAAATATAAACCAAAAAACAATTATGTAAATATAAATAATAGAAGTTACTTATAATTTGTTCATAATTTTTAAAGATTGGTATTTGGTATTTGAATGGGTGAACGAAATAACGAAATACCCCCTCGAAAAACATGAAACCTATGCGATGACATATATAATTGATATAGATAAGATGATAATGAGTTAATGATACGATAAAGAAATGAAAAAAAATGACAATATTTAAAGAATATATATATATATTTGTAAATGCCAAGCATGAACTGTTTTTTTTTCTTCTGTAATTGAATGGATTTGGAATTGAAAAAGTAAAAAAAAAAACAGAAAATTAATGATATATATTATGTACAGGTGCAAGCAATAAAATGCAAATAAAAATTTAAAACATTTCGATGTAAATATTTAAAAAAAAAAAAAAAAAACAAATTATAAGTGACCCCCATAATATATACAGATATAATTATTAGAATTGAATTGTATAATTTTCAAATGAATTTTGCTTAATTTTAATTGTAATATGGTATACCAAAAAATAGAAGAAAAAAAACAAATTATTCTAGTCATCATTCTAGGCATCATCATAGCGTCGTGTATTTTATTTATTGTGTTGTGTGCTTATACACAAATGAAAAAAAATGATATTATTAACAAAAAATTTATATATATATATTATTTTCCTTAACACTATATAATTTTCCCATGCCTTACAAAATACTTTATATATTTTTTAATACAAAACAAAAAAAAAATAATTATTGTAATTTATAATATATAACAGTAATTATTGTTCTTAAAAATTGTAAATATTTATTTTATTATTATTATTATTTAATATTTATATAAATCTAAACGATTTTACCCAAAAAAATGTTTGTTATATTTTGAATCTGTTAATCTCAAATTCCTTAACAGATTTTTGCCCCAAAATAATGGTAGATTTTTTAAGATTAACTATTAATTCCATTATAAATCCTCATTCGTTATATTTACATGTCATTTTCGCGTTACGATTGAATTTTTATCAATGGTTATTAATTGTTTTTTGAATTAAATATAATCATAATAATAAAAATAAGTTACACAAAAAACATTTCTTCAATTTATGCTTTATATGTAACACAAAATAAACAAAAATAAAACATACTCCCCAAGATCCTTTTTCGAAAATATTATCAGTGTTTTAAGCTTTATAATGGTTTTTAATTTAAATACACTGCATAAAATGCCCATTTTAATTATATAGCACTAAACCCTTCACTAAAAATCCTTACATATTAATCTCTTTAAAATCGTATATCTAAATTATATTATATAATTAATTAAAATAAAAATACATTCCAATTGGATAGATTTTTAAAAAACATCCTTCATTCATTGATTATCTGGATTCATCACGCAGCCCCCATAATTTTTTAATTAATTTATAATAAAAATAATATAATTTTTTAACCCCATTTAAACCCCGTTTCAAAATTTCTTAATGACATTAATAATATTTTATATGAATTATAAAAAGCAAAATAAAATTAATAAAATATATTTAAAAAAAAATTATTTATATATATATAATAAAAAGAATAAAAAATATGTAATAAAACATATTAAAAACCACCACCACCCCCCAAAATTATTATATTATATTTTCATTTCATTGAAATTTATTTATTTTTATATTTATTATATAATTAATTTATTTTATATTTAATTTATTTTATTTAAGTTATTTATTTATTTAAGTTACAATTTTTATTATTTATTTATTTATTCCTTATGATGATGATATTTTATTATATTATTTATATTTAAATTAAATTAAATTTTTTTATTTTTATCATATATATTAAATAAATATAAAACCATTTGTAGAAAAAACCCCATATAAATATATATATATTATAAGATAATTAATTAACTTCATTTAAATTGATATTTTCTTAAAAAAAAAAAACAATATTGAAAATTAATCAATATATAATTAAACAAAAACAAAAAAACATGTTATATTTTATGTGTATATCAAAAAAAAAATAAATTATTTATTATGCAGTTATTTAAAAATGTAATTAATAAATATATTATATATTTAAATTTACATTATGATAAAAAACAAACATTTTTAATCTCTCTCATATTCAAAAAAATTTGCTAAATAAATAAATAAAATTGCAATACCAAAATAAAAAGAATAAAAAAATAAATGAATAATAAAAATTAATAATCTTTATATTAAAAAAATATATATATATATTAATATAATAATAAAAACAAAATAAAAGAATGGAAATATTTAACAGATAAATTAACAGAAAACCAAAAAAAAGCTTTATCATAAAATGGAAAAATAAATAAAAATATTAAATGATAATAATAAAAATAGAAAAAGTGAAACAAAAAGTTATTTTACACATAAATTAATTCCTATAAAAATTTTAAATAATTATTTTGTTTTAAGTATTTGGGTTTAAATGGGAATAATGGGTTTTCATTTATTGGGAATTTATTGGTGATGGATAAACAAACAATCATCAAATTACTATCATGAATCCTTTTTCTTTTTTTTTTTTATTTTCAGGCTCCTTACTGGACTGAGAATCTTATTTATAAATTATAAATTGAAAGAATGTGTACACGAAATCTTATTCAAGAAATGTTTATATTTGGAATCTATACCTAAATGAATAAGGCGAACCTCCTTGCAATCAATAATCAAGATCCATCAAGAAAACATTAAAAAAAAAAACAAAATCCCTATTTGAAAATTCAACTATCAACATTCATTTTCCATTCCATTATATATTCAACTTAATCTAAATGATGATTTTACGAGACCAAAATTACTGGAGAATTTAAGAATCACAACAATCAAACCTATATGAATAATGTGAACCAATTGGCAATCAATAACCAATAATCAAGATCCATTTAAGAAATCATTTGTGAAAATGCATCTATCAAAATTTTACATTCCATTATATTCATCGCTAAATCTAAGTATTTGATTACTTAATAACATACCGGATACCAATCATTTAAGAACAATCTAAGAATCAACACAAACAAATCTGAAGAATCCGGGAATCTTTAAGACAAATCTATCAAAACAAAACAAGAGAAGGTTTTTTGCCAATGAAATGGTTATCGGTTTTCAAATGGTTATGATTATTTTATGTTAAAAGGGACAACAATTCCAGGTATTGTATATTTAAATCAAATCAAATCAATTAATATATTAATAATTTCTGGATCATTTTTAATTAAATTTTTATCAAATTCCCTCAATTATAGAATTGATACCATCCCTCGATTCTGTTATATATATATATATCCACTTCCTGCATATGTGGATTATTTATTTTATATATGAATCAAGATTTACGTAAATTATAGTTGTGATTCAAAACCGTTACTGCCATCTAATGCGTGGCTATAACAATATTATTGAATGTCAAAATTGTTTATTTTTTTTTTTATTTACATTTACATCGTGTTTTTGATTTTCCCAGTGCAATTTTTTAGCTGCATACGACACAAAAAAAGACAGCGATCTTAAAAATATAATAATAATAATAAAAATAAAAATAATAACTAATAAAATATACAATCGTTTAATTCGTGAAACGCGTGTGTAATGTAATAAATAAAGTGGATAAATAAAATTAAAACAGTTAAAATAAAATAAAATGAATAAACCAAAAATAACATTTGGTAAATTTAATTTAAAATCTATAGTATTGAAAAATCAAGTGGAAAAATCCATTGATAATGAAAATAATGATGAATCTCCTTCACCGGCTACAGTGGCTATTGGAAAAACCACCGAAACCCAAACAGATGATTCACAAAGCAGTGGTTTGTTTTCTAATTTTCTATTTTTTTTAATTTTTTTTTTTTGTTAATTATTCCAATTGTGTAACAAATATTTTTGTATTTTCATTATAGGTTTTGGTAAATTTGGACGAGAAGAAATTTTAGCCAATAAAACGGCAATTTCAACTTCAACTTCAACTTCAACCGTTATTGTTAAGACTGATATTTCTGCAGATGCAGATGCTCCAAAAACAATAACAAACAAAGAATTGATTATTATGGACAAAGATCAAAAGAATAAATACAATAATGAAATTGAAGAAATTACAGATGATTTGGAAAATCATCATGTTAAAGAAATTATGGGCATATCAAGTTTTGGACGTAAAGCAAAACAATTTGATATTATTGTAAGTATATAACGGAATTTTTTTGGGTGGTGTTTAAAATGATTTATTATTAATTATTTGATTATTAATTCCACCACTTATCTATATATAGGAACAAATTGCAAAAGCAAAAGAAATATCATTGAAAAAACTTGAAGAAAAAGATAAAGACGCTGATGATGATGATGATGATGATAATGAAAATGATAATGATCAAGATGATGAAGATGATGAATTCATAGGACCTTTACCAACAATGGATATAAGATCAAAAACAAATCAAAAGTATGTATATTTTCTATATATATATATATATTGAAAATTTTTTTTTTTTTAGAACATTTTCTTATTCTTTGTCTGTATATTTTCTAATTAGAACAAAGAAAATGAACAAAGATTCAGATGATGATGATGACTCTGATGACTCTGACGATGATGATGAAGATGATGAAGAAATTGATCTCATAAAAAAGTAATTTGGAATTAATATTTTTGTGGAGTTTCTCAATAAGAAATTGCTCTTTTCCAAATCAAAACAAAAAACCATAATTACTTCATTTCTATTACAATAGAATTCCAGCAACGAATGATATTACAATGCAACATGGTCATCGGGCTGTTTTGGCATTGGCCGTTGATCCATCGGGTGCCCGATTAGCATCCGGTTCAATAGATTATGATGTACGATTTTGGGATTTTGCCGGTATGGACACATCGATGCGTAGTTTTCGTACATTACAACCGTGTGAAAATCATATGATACGTGGACTACAGTATAGCATAACCGGTGATACAATATTGGTGATATCGGGTAATTCACAGGCAAAGGTATTGGATCGTGATGGTTTTGAAAAACTGGAATGTGTAAAAGGTGATCAATATTTAACGGATATGTCACGGACAAACGGTCATACGGCTCAATTGACAGCCGGCAGTTGGCATCCATTTCGTAAAGAAGAATTTCTAACATCGTCGTCCGATTCAACGTTACGCATATGGCTAACACAATCACATCGTAAATCCCTGCATACCATAAAAACACGAGCAATGGGTGGTTTACGTACAATACCGACAACATGCACATATAATCGTGATGGTTCGGTGATTGCAGCCGGATGTTTAGATGGTTCCATTCAAATGTGGGATACACGTAAAGTTTTTGTAAATCCAACACGAACGATACGTGATGCTCACATTAAAACCAGTGAAATAACATCAATAGCATTTTCATATTTGGGTACCCAATTGGCAACAAGATCATGTGATGAAACAATGAAATTATGGGATATACGACAAATTGCTAAACCATTACATGTATTCGATAATTTACTAACACGTTACGATACAACCGATTGTTATTTTAGTCCCGATGATTCAATGTTAATCACCGGTGAATCTATAAAACAATCACAAAACACCGGTAATGTTCTATTTTATAATGTAAACACCTTTGAATTGGTTCATAAGATTGGTGTAACCGATTCGCATGTCATCAAATCAATATGGCATCCGAAATTAAATCAATTGTTCATTGCATGCGGTAATGGTACGATAAAATGTTATTACGATGATAAACGTAGTATGCGCGGTGCCAAATTATGTGTTGCCAAAACGTATCGTAAGAAAAAACATCCGGAATTAATGGGTGCCGCCCAGGTAATAACACCACATGCATTGCCAATGTTTCGTCAAGAGAAATCACGATCGGTGCGTAAGAAATTGGAAAAAGAACGTTTGGATCCCGTCAAATCACATCGTCCCGATTTACCAATTACCAGTGGACAAGGTATGTTAAACTTTTTCCAAACTAACCCTTTTCTTTTTCTTTTTCTTTTTCTCTACATTTTAATTTTACATTTTTTTTTTTGTGTTAGGTGGTCGTGTTGCATCATCTGGCGGTACACTCAGTTCATATGTTATACGTAATTTAGGATTAAGTAAACGGGTCGATGATGATCAAGATCCACGTGAAGCAATTTTAAAATATGCAAAAGATGCTGAAGAAAATCCATATTGGATTGCACCGGCCTATGCAAAAACACAACCAAAACCAATATTTAATGGAAACGATGAACCTGAATCGAAAAAAAGTAAAACTGAATAGATATTTTTTTGGGGTGTCCGGCGGCTGTAAGAAGATTTATTTTATATTTTTGTAAGTACTAATTTTTTTATTTTATTCTTTATATAATAACAATTTTTTCCATTTTTTAAATTAAAATCTTTATAATAATGTAATTTAAAAATACTGCACTACTCCCAACTCGAGTATTTGCGTGTTTTATAACAAATTCATATACTTTAAATAAAAATAACATATTTATAAATTTTAATAATATTAATATTATTAATAATAATATAAATTAAAATATTTATCGGATTTTTACAAAAGTGGGAAAAAGTTCGCATCTTAAAAAAGTGAACCAATCCCATAAATCATCGATCGAATATTGATCGAATATAATTGATAATATTTCATATCCATGGATTGTTAATAATTTAACAATTTTTTGTTCAATACATATTCGTTTATGGGTATCGTATAATTTTTTCTGAATCATCATCCAATAATTTGGAAAAGAATTATAAATTAATGTCCAATCAAAATAGTGACAATGAAAATTATATTGTCTAGCCACTTGTCTTCGCTTTAATTCGGTATACATAATGAATTGATAATAGGTTATCGATGAAATATCTTCATTATTAATTGTATTTGGTGATGGTGGTGGTGTTATTGCAATTGTTGTTGATGCTGACAATGGAGAACGGTATATAACATTAAAATTTAAATACTTCGTTTTCGGAAATATACATTTTGTTTTCATATATTCAATTTCATCATAATATCTACCGAATAATGTGATATTATAATCTTTATGTTTCACCTTATATTTATCACTGTAGTTTATAATTAGTAATGCAATTAATTTACAAATTTCATCGGTTAATGTTATGTTAATTAATGGTAATTTTGAAACAATTGGGGAATCGTCTAAATGTAATTCGGCTCCTCGGTTCAGTAACAATTTTGCACTATCATATGCATTATGACGAAGTGCCAACAATAATGGTGTCATTCCATTTATATCTTTAACATTTATCGCCGCATCGTTTTCCAATAAAATATTTGTAAATTTGAAATTATATTGACGACTTACCGCATAATGTAAAGCAGTTGCTTGATTTTCCCTATCGATATCATTCACATTCGCATCATAACGTAACAATAATTTAATGACATTTAAACGACAATATTTTACAGCATTTTGAAGTACAGTTACACCTTTTATATCTCTGGCATTCACCGTATGTTGAACCATTTGTAGATAATGTTCAATGAAGTCTGTTTTGTCCTCTTGATTATAGATAATAAAACCATGAATGATTAAACTAACATACATATCAAATGAATCAATGTAATTATAATACATTTTTTTTTTTTTTTTTTTATTTCTCTGTAAGCAAAATTCTATAATGAAAGAATTTAAACAAAATGTTAATTATTAAAAAGTTAATTTATATTATTATATATATATATTCAGATCAATGATTAACTTAATCATTCGTCAAACTAAATTGAATATAATATATATTTCATTTTTTTTAAATGAATATTAACCCGTTAAATTCATTGGTGGGTTTTAGTTTTGGATAAGAAATGTGATTTAAATAGAGAGATTTAAATCGGGGAAAAAAAAAGTGTCTCGCAATTGTTTTCAACAATTTGTGATAATATTTATTATATAATATTAATACAGATTAATTAATTTTAGTAGTGATAGAGAAAGAACAAATTTTATTATGTGTAAGTCTATTTTAAATTTGAATTTCCATCGATTAGTAGAAAGTATTAATAAAAAAAAACTATTAATGAAAATATGAAAATCATTCAGAAAGAATATTCGATTGATTTTCTATAAATAGAAAATGTTTTACTGCGACTGGGAAATTATTCATAAGGGCACTGTGAAGGGTCTTGTATTAGTAGTAAATTTTCCACTAAATGAAATTCGTTCAGAAATCGATTGTGAATGATTTTCTATTAGTAGAAAATTTTCTGCTGAAACAATTTTGTTTAGAAAGGGATTGTGTTTGATTTTCTATTGATACAAAATTTTCCCTACTAAAAGGAAATTCGTTCAGAAATGGTTTACGGATAATGATTAGAAACTTCTCTACTGCAGGAAAATTATTCACAACTGTATTGAAATTTGTTTTCTATAAGTAGAAATTTTTCCGCTAAAGGAAATGCGTTCAGTAAGCGATTGTGAATGATTTTCAATTAGTAGATAATTTTCTTTGGAAAGTATTTTGTTTTTGAAAGCGATTATGAATCATTTTCAATTCAAATTACATTTTGTACTGATGGAATTTTATTCAGAAAGTGATTTTAAAGGATTTTCTATAAATAAGAAATATTTCACTGAAAGAATTTGGTTTAGAAAAAGATTGTAACTGAATTTCTATGAATAGAAAAAAGTTTCCAAATAATAAAAATCATTCAGAAAGTGATTCTGATTGATTGTTTATAAAACAGAACATTTCATATGGAAGGAAACTCATTCAGAATGGGATTTAGAATGAATTTTTATTAGCAGAAAGTTTTCTAGGGCAGAAAATTATTCAGAAAGGCATTTTGAGTATAGTATTCTATATTAATTGAAAATTTGCTGCTTAAACAAAATTATTCACAAATGTATTGAAATTGATTTTCTATTTATAGAAAATTTTCCACCGAGGGACACTCTGAAGTGTTCTGAACAGGATATTTCTATTAGTACTCTAATAAATTATCTATACTGAAAGGAACTGCCTTCAGAAATGAATTATGAATAATTTTCTATAGATTTTCTATTGGTATATAAAGTTTTCTTGTATGAAAAGAATTTTGTTTATAAATTCATTATGAATAATTTTCTATTCATATATCAAATTTTAAACCGTTTGGAATTTCCTTTAGAATTGTATTGTAATTGATTTTCTATCGATAGAAAATTTTCCACTAAATAGAAATTCGTTCAGAAATGGGTTATAAAGCAATCTCTATATCAATTGAAACTTTTCTACTGCAGGAAAATTATTCAAAAATGGATCGTAATTGATTTTCTATTAGTAGAAACTTTTCTATTTGATATACAAAACCATTCAGAAAGGCGTTTTGCGTCGTATTCTATATTAAAAGAAAATTTTCAACTATAAAAGGAAATTATTCATAAATAGATTGTATAATGGATATTTCTATTAGTAGAAATTTTTCCGCTAAAGGTAATTGATTTTCTATTATAGTAGAAACTTTTCTATTTGATATACAAAACCATTCAGAAAGGCGTTTTGCGTCGTATTCTATATTAAAAGAAAATTTTCAACTATAAAAGGAAATTATTCATAAATAGATTGTATAATGGATATTTCTATTAGTAGAAGGTTCATGAAAGGTATTGTAAATGCTTTTCTATTAATATAGAACATTTTCTATTGCGAGGGAAATCCATCCAATCAGAAAGGTATAGTTAGTGGGAATGCATTTCTATTATGGTAGAAAATTATCTATATAGTGAAAGAATTTCTAGATTTTCTATTCATAAGAATAAGGTTGAAATGATATGAAACGGTTTTTGTTTAGAATTAAATTTCCACTTCAGGAAAAAAGTATTCAGAAATGTCGTATTGTAATTGATGTTCTATATATAATAATTGAAAAATGTCCACTTAAAAATTTATTTGATCGGAAAGGGTTTGTGAGAATGATTTTATATTAGTAAAACAATTTTCTATATGGAAAGAATTTCGATCTGAAAGTGTTTATGAATGATTTTCTATTCATTGAAAATTTTCCACTAAAGGAAATTCGTTCAAAAGGGAATTGTGAATGCTTTTTCTATCAATAGAACATTTTCTACTGACGAAAAATGTTTCAGAAATTCATTTTGAGTTGTATTCTAATTATTGAACATTTTCTACTAAAGCATATTCGATCAGAAATGTATTGTAATTGATTTTCTGTTCATAAAAAATTTTCTCCTAAAGCAAATTTCATCCAGAAATGGTTTATTAATAATTTTCTATTAATAGAACTGTTTTCTACATAAAGGAAAATTGTTCCCGAAATGAATTGTAATTGATTTTGAAATGAAATGCATTCAGAAAGGTATTGTAAATGATTTTCTATTGGTAAAACAGTTTTCTATATGGAAAGAATTTTTCGATGTGAAATGCGGTTTATGAATAATTCTCTCTGAATAGAAAATGTTCCACTATAAGAAAATTACTCAGAAATGAATTGTGATAGATTTTCTATAAGTATAAGTTTCTATAAGTCTTTCCGCTAAAGAAAATTCGTTCATAAATAGATTGTATAATTGATTTTCTATTAGTAGAAAATGTTCTATACTAAACGAATTTCATTCAGAAATGATTTATTAATAATTTTCTGTTAATAGAAAATGTTTCATCGAAAGAAAACTAATCAAATATGGATTGTAATTAAGTTTCTATATTAATCAAAAAATGTCCACTTGAGTTAAATTCGTTTGGAAAGGTCTAATGAATGATATTTTATTAATAGAACTTTTTCTATTGAAGGAAATCAAATCAGAAAGGGGAGTGTGAATGAATTTCTATATTTGTCGAAACTTTTTTACTGAAAGAATTTCGTTTAGAACTGTTTTATGAATGATTTTCTGCTAATAGAACATTTTCTACTCTCAGAAATCGATTGTGATAGATTTTCTATCAGCAGAAAATTGTCCACTAACGGGAAATCGTTCAGAAAGGTATTGTAAATGATTTTCTATTGGTAAAACAGTTTTCTATATGGAAAGAATTTTACGATGTGAAATGCGGTTTATGAATAATTCTCTATATGCGAATAGAAAATTTTCCACTGCATGAAAATTACTCAGAAATGGATTGTGATAGATTTTCTATAAGTATCGAAAATTTTCCACTAACGCGGAAATTCGTTCAAAAGAGGATTTGTAAATGATTTTCTGTCAATAGAACATTTTCTACTGAATGGAAATGTTTCAGAAAATCATTTTGAATGGTATTCTATATTAATTGAAAATTTTCTACTAAAGCAAATTTCATTTAGAAATGGTTTATTAATAATTTTATGTTAACAGAAAATGTTCTATTGGTAGAAAATTATTCAGAAATTTATTTTGATTGATTTTGATTGATTTTTTATTGCGGTATAGGAAATTTTCCACTTAAGGAATTTCAATCAGAATTGGATTGCAATTGATTTTGTTCTATATATGAACAGAAAATTTTTAACTGAAAACATTTGATTCGGAAAGGAACAATGTGATTGATATGAATTTCAATCAATTCGAAATACAATTAAACAATAATTTATCATATATATAATAATAAATATTCATCCAATCCGCAGATAATTATTATTTTATTATTATTATTATTATTGATGAGTCTATAAAATATATATACAATAATTTTTGTAAATATATATTTATTTGTAAATACTTATAAAAATAAATATATATATATATATACATTTGTAATCAATACCCCTTAAAATATTTTGTATAATATGCGATAACAAAAATAAATAAATCTGCAGCTCTAAACTCTGTAATGTATATATATATACAAACAAACAAACAAACAAAACAGATTATATATTTACATATATATATACAAACTAACTAACTACATATATACAAACTAACTCGTATCTCATTTATAAAATATATATTAATAATAACAATCAAACATAAACCAATACAACCAATTGTTGACTTATATATACTGAGAAAGGTATAAATATCATATAAATATATATTATATTTTTATATACCTACATATTGAGATAAAAAAAAATTCATATTAAAAACATATTATCGCATATCATATCGTCGTATCGTATATTAATTATATTAATATTATTAAACGTTCAATGAATTCATTCAGTTTTCATATAGTAGAGATCATCGACGGACGATAAAACAATATATAAGTTTTATATACGCGCGATTTACGGTTTATATAAATATTTTTTTTGTTTTATACTTATTAAGTGATTGAATTCTGTTTTTTTGTTTAAAAATTTTATTAAAGATTTTCGGAATGTTATAATAATAAAAATAATAAAAAATCAATAAAAGACTTTAATTTTTGCATTCAAAAAAAAAATCGCTACAATTTTAACGATTGAAAATTTAATTTTATTATTTTGTGATTGTGATTATATTAAATATAATTATTTATTATAATGACATATAATTTAAATATATAAACTAATAATTTAGTGTGTGGTTTTTTTTTTTTTTTTTGGTGCGGTTGAATTTTGTATGTACGACAACGACGAAAGTGTTATCACTGGAAATAATTTGTTTTAATTTATATATCAAATATTAAATTAATTAACTTTTTGTTTTTTTTTTGAAATTTGTTGACGCAATACACACATTTAAAGAAATAAATAAAAGGTAATGTGAAATATATTATAATGACCTATTTTTGTTGAGCTTTTTAACCATTTAAAAAATTATTTACAAATTTAACTCTACGCTAAAACAATCATCTTTTAAGGGAGAATCTTAGAAAGGGGAGGAAGGATTTTTCTAAATTTATTTATAATAACTTTCAATTTTATAAGGAAAAAACGTTGAAAAATTAAAGTTTTATCATTCAATTACATACATTGTATAATAAAATATAATAATATAATTTAAACACCGCACACATCCGTTCTCTGTATCTCTATATATATATATATATGGGGGTTTGTTATACACAGTGCGACAATTAATATTCCGGACTGGTCCTAGGAAATACATTAAAAACACGATTTTTGAAATTATTTTATTTTATTTATTCAAAATATTCTCCTCCTGATTCAATACAACTGTTACATCGATTTAATAATGATTCAAATGTGTATTCCAGCTCATTTTGTGGCATTGCCTCTCGTGCGCGTGTAGATGCTGTTTAAATGTTTTAATATCCTCAAAAAAACATCCTTTCAATTTCATTTTAAGTTTTGGGAACAAGGAGAAGTCACATGGTGCTAAATCAGGTGAATACGGTGCGGATGATTTAACACACAGACTTGATTTCGAGCCAAAAACCGACGAACAATAAGTGAAGTGTGATTTGGTCCATTATCGTGTAACAAACACCAACTATCTGATTTCAGACGATATTCATGTCGAATACGACGAATCCTGTTCATCAAACTCTTCAAAACTTCGATATAATATGAGCCACTGACCCTGTTTGACCATAGTTGGAACGAATTCTTTATGGATAATTCCCTTGCTATCGAAAAATCTTACGAGCATTGTCTTGATTTTCGATGGAACTTTTCTTGTTTTTTTAGCCTGTGTTTTAGCCATCCACGAATCGTTTATACCACTCAAAAACTTGTGTTCTACCCATAAAATTATCGCCATTAACTTGCTGCATCGATTTGAACGTTTCTGTTGTAGATTTACCAATGTTTTACGTTGAATTTAATGACTGCTCTTTGTTCCATGTTAAAATTTCTAATACTTCAACTAAAATATTGTTTCACAAGAAATGTCATAACTTTTTTATTTGTCAACCAAATGCAATGAAATTAGACGATACAGACGATAGAGAAAACATCAAGCTTCAAAACGCTTGTTCTTCAAATCACATAGATCGTCCCACTGGTTATGGGTTGATATGGGTTGAGTCCGGAATATTAATTGTCGCACTGTGTATATCAATTTTATACAAATAAAATTACCAATTTAATTCAACAACAAATTTTAAATGAATCTATTCACTTTATATATTTATTTATTTACATTAGTATAAATTTTGATTTAAGTCTTTTTATTTTTTATATATGTGAGAGATTATAAAATTTATTTATTGAGGATAATTGAATTGAATATAATAAGTACCTATTCATAATCATATAATAATAAAAAAAAAAATAAAAAAATAAATAACCGCAACACCACCACCGTCAGTTGCCATCTGAATACAAAAAATTGTTTTTTTTTAATGTTTGTTGTATTTTGTATAGAGATTCAATTTCAATTGAATTTTTTTTTATTTTGTTTTGTTTTGGTGTGTATGTAATTATCTGCGTCTGATTGTCATCATCGGTAAATTATTTGGATAATTTGTTTTTTTGTTAATCTCTATACCGCACTTGTGATTATAAATTGTTTATTGTGTTTATAATTCATATTGAATAGTGTATTAATATTTTTTAATATAATTTTTATATATTAATCCTTATCTAATAAATACAATTATATAAATTATTATAATTTTTGTTTTTAATCTTTTTCATATAATAATTGTTGTAAGGTTCAAAAATATCGCTTATATATTTTTATATAAAAAACTGATAATGTGTTCATTTATAGACAGTTGAAAAATATATCTCGATTGTCTAAAAATAAATTATATAATTATATTTTCTTAAGATGTATTTTCCTAAATTCGGTGTTGTAAGAACACTTTTTGTTGTATTTTGTTAATCAAAGCACCACCGAAATCAGAATAATAATAAAAAAAAACAATAGAAATGGTTTCGTTCTTAAATTTGCGATGATATTCTTGTATTTTTTTCCTAAACTAATTGTTGCAAGAACATTTATTTTTTATTAATCCTGTTTTTGAATCGTAATCTAAATCAGAATATTAAAGATTCAGTTTTTTTTTATTATAAGTTATTTTTATACATTTCATTTATTTCATTTCATTTCATCACCAAAACGTCCAACAGCTAAGCTGGAAACTGCAATATCCCAAAGGTCCGCTTTCACTTCATCTTTTCACCTATATATCGTGCGGTCTTTCAACATCTTATTCTTATCTATAAGCGAATAATTTTGATTCTTATCTATCTATAAGGAAAAAGCAACTTTATTCTTTTCTTAAAGTATCGAAAACCTATAAATTATTAAAATCATTTGTATTTTTTTTGGTATTGGTTCACTTCAAAGAAAGTATTACAATATATCGTGTTTTTTTTCGCTATCCCTATAAGATTGTATTTTTATTTACATTCTTTTCAGATTATGTATTCTTAATTATATCTTTAAATCTGCGATTATATATATGGAAAAGCATTTTGTCACAATAGAATTTTTTTTTGTTATATTGTAAAATATTCTTTAAACATTTTTTCCACATTTATTATATAATCATTTTTTAATGATGATCCTCTTCTTCATCATCACAAGCAAAAAAAAAACAATAACTCTTTATTTTCTTATCTTATCGTAAAATATTCAATTATTTTTGCATTAAAATTAATCCTGCAATAAGAGTGGCTTTTATCATCAATCCATATTTCGCGATAGTCGTTTGATAGCGGTGAATGAATATATATAAAAGTGGTGTTATTAATTTTTATCGTTAACTATATAACATATCCTTCCTTTGAATATTTTCCCCACAAAACACAATACCATATATTTTTAATTGATCTTCAAAGGTATCTTCAAAATTGTCTTCCACTTCAAAGGCATCTTCTTATTGGCATAGAAACAAAAAAGAATAATATGAATACATTTGTTAACAACTTGGTTATGCTTGATTATATATTTTCCATAAAACCATTCGAAATTTTAAGAATCGTTAGTTTTTCACATTATCATATAAGATTTAGGAGTTATTTCTGTTAAAAATTCCATCCTCTATAATAGTAAAATAATATGTTTTCATGTTGATCTTCTTGATTGCGTGTGATTAATCATCAGAATAAATAAACTGTAGGGTTTTTTTTTGTGATCGCTTATAGTACAGAATTTGATTATTTTCAAAATTTATTTTTGAATTAAAGTGTTTTTGTTTTCTTTTGATTCATCAACTTTGTCTATATAACTTAAGAATAGAATAATAAAAATGTTCGTTAATCGTAAATCAAAAGAACAAATTCTAATTTATTTTCTTTATCTTATTATCCTTATCTTATTAAGAGATATTCTTGATTATTTTCCAAAAATAAATACCGCTTTAAACAATCTCCCCTCTAGACGGAATAATAATTGCGATTCTATTTTATTTGAATAAGGAAATTCAGTTAGAGTTCATAAGGTATTTAATTACTATTATATTTGATAAATAAATAAATTCACTAAAAATTTCCTTTACTGATAAATCGGGGTTTTTATAACTATAATTCTATATAGTAAAAATGTATAAATTTGAATTTTATAGATATAATATCGTGTGTAAATCAATCAGTTAACAGTATATAGAACGATTTTATTTTCTCGAAATCTATATAATATAGAAAGCTAAATTTTGTGATTTGATGGGTTTTGATAAGTCTTTAACACAATTTTCCATTGCATTTTATACAGAATTATGTACCTTATACCAGGAATAGGGATAAGATAAGTCGCATACAAAATTTAAAGATCAGTTTACGATTAACGTTAAGGATAATTATAAAATTTCCGTTGTATTTATATTCGATTTTTTATACTATATAGTTTATTATGCGTCTTGTGTGTGTATATTATTCTATATATTTGCAAATTCCAAAACGATTTTAATTTTTTACTGAAATGTTTACATACGATACAAATTGAATTATGGTTTAAAAAAAAAACACGTTATTTTTTTATTTATATCTATATACAATTTTAAGATCATAATCTTTGTGTTATAAATCCCTATGTGTTATAATCAATAAAATAATCTTTAAAGATCATTGTGTATATATGTTCTTCTCACGTGCTGTTTTAATATTTCTTTATATTCTTCATATATATGCTGCGGCGCGGATGATTCTTTATAAAATATATAGAATTTTTATTATTTAATCTTAATTTAAATAAACTTAATTCGTTAAAAATTCGCATTTATAATAATATCAATAATATATTGGACGACGAACGATCTTTTAATATACAACCTTCGAGGTAAACCCGTTATTAGTTTTAACTTTAGTTTGTATATCTCTCCATAAATTATAAAAAAAACAAAAAAAGAAGATAATCAAGCATAAATCGAATGCAAATTAATAAAAATCCAAAACAAAATAAAAGGTACAAGAAAAATTTATAAATTATACAACATAAATATTATTAATAAATATCAAAACTATATAAAAAAAAACATCTTATCTTTTTATAAACAACAAAAAATAAAAATTAACACAGATTTATTTTGTATAATATTTATTAGTTTTTTAACCGGTGATTATAAAATATAATAATTTATGTAAATGAAATGATTAACAAAAAAAAAAACAGTTTTTTTTTTTTTAATAATATTTCATTCCTTTTTTTTTTCGTTTTGTACCACCTACACACCGTCGAATATTTTAATATTTTATGAATAACTCTCTAGCGAATAAATTAAATAACTTGTTAGACAAATTTCTTCACATCGATATATAAATTAAATATTATATTATTTATAAATTATTATTATATATGAATAAAAACGATTTAAATTTAAATAAATAAATATTTATTTATTTAATATTAAATTACCGCACATTACAAATAAATAAACAAAAATTATAATTAACCTATTTATTATTTTATTTGTTTATTTACTGTTTTTCAATAATTTTATTTAAACATTTATTTTTATTATGTTATTTTAATTTGATAATTTTTTCTGTTATGGAATCGCAATTTTTCTTAATTATTTATTTGCATATATTGGAATTAATTTAATATATATTTATTGATATTAATATTAAATATAATTAATATTATTAATATTAAATATAATTAATATTATTAATATTAAATAATTAATATTATTGTATTTGTGCTATTGATATGTGAATTATTTAATTATTTTAATAATTGTATTAAATATTATAATTTTTTCAAACTACCGCATATTGTATACATTTTCCTATATGATTGATGTAATGCAATCTTTTCACATATAATTTGCATTATTCCATAATACATATAATTATTATTTATATCTATATCTACTACTCTAACCACTATTATATAGGACATCTGCTATTTTATTCGTATGCTTGACTTTGAGATGCCAAAATAGCAATTTAAACAACAATTTTTTAATTCTTCTAATTTTATTTCATAAAATGATGATTTTAGTTAAATAATTGCGCAGACAGAAGTAAAAAATCTTTTATATTCAATTAGTTATGGAATTTATTTCAAAATGATTCAATTTAACAAAAAAAAAAATTTTACCATAATAATATCGGACACTTATATTATACGCCACTAAGCCAACCTTTGTAACACCTCCTTTGACCTTTATGACAGCATCCATGCTCTTATACTAGGTATTTACTAAATTTTTACATTCATTCGATGTTTTTGTATTACCTCATTTCAATGATTTTTCCTTGGAATTCTTCACTCTTTCAAATTTTAACTTTCATATCATGTATTTTCCTTTGTTTGATTAATGCCCACAACGATTCTATTCGAATATAATATCAGGTGTCCGATATAATAGTGGTTAGAGTAGTATATTTAGTAATACATAATTTTTAATTTACTGATATAAATAAAAAACGACGTGATATACGACGTATTTTTTATACATACATAGGTGTATAAATAATTTATTTAATATAAAATTATGCATTCTTTTCCTTGCTTTTGTTTCTTATATAATTATAATAAAATCTATAACATAACATAAAATATCATATGGCTAAATAAAATATAGAGTATTTATAATAATAAGGAAAATCCTTGGGAAAATCAAACCAAAAATATATGACTTTTCCGATATCATTTTCTTATATACAATCTAAATTTTTTATTCATATAAAGATAAAATGAATAAATAGTTAACTTTCCCAATTAATGTCTGTATAAACTAAATTCTATTAATTGTTAAAAGAAAATCTATATCAATTTTTTTTTGCTTTTACTTGGGGGTTTTTGAGTCGGAATTTTCATTTTTTAAGATGTCTTATCAAAAGAACAATACTTTCTTTCAATAACAATACTTTCTTTGCCCATTTTTAACAGAAAATGAAGAATTTCCCCCCTCTTTTGAAAATTTGACACGGTCTCTATAATTCATTATAGATGATCTCTGTCAAATATTGTATAGGGTTTCTTTGAACGAACTTGATTAGAATTGAGAATTTTCCAAGATTTTCATCATTTTTATATGAAAAAATTTACCAAATCCATTTCTGAGTGCGCGATATCTTGAAAATTCTTCAATCAATCGTTTTGAAAATGTTACACACTCTTTATAATGCATTATAAATGATCTCTGTTTTGAATATTGTATAGGGTTTCTATATGGACGGACTTGATTAGAATTCAGAATTTTCCAAGATTTTCATCATTTTTATATGCGGAAAAATTTACCAAATCCATTTCTGAGTGCGCGATATCTTGAAAATTCTTCAATCAATCGTTTTGAAAATGTTACACACTCTTTATAATGCATTATAAATGATCTCTGTTTTGAATATTGTATAGGGTTTCTATATGGACGGACTCGATTAGAATTGAGAATTTTCCAAGATTTTCATCATTTTTATATGCGGAAAAATTTTCCAAATCCATTTCATGAGTGCGATATTTCAAAATTCCTTAACCAATCGTTTTGAAAATGTTACACACTCTTTATAATGCATTGTAGCTAACTTCCATGTATTTTTTTTTTTTTACCTATTTTTCTCTGTCATTGGGACGGTTAATAAAAAATGATGAATGGATCTATGCGGATTCTATCATTCGTATACGCATCCTTTTTTATTATGGTCATATACGCGGTCATATATATTTCAATAGGTCATAATAAAAACTTTTATATGTTTGTTTTTGGTTTAAATTTTTAAACCTTCGTTCGCCGCAGCGGTGGGGGGTCGTACAACAAAATATTTTTGGTATTTATTTCAATATATTGAAAAAAAATATGATCATTCCAATATTCAAAGTATATATATGTACATAAAATTTATATAATAACTATAGTGGAAAAGTACATTACAAATATAAATTGAGATCCAAAGATTATATAAATTTTGATTTGTTTATTATTAATTATAAATTACTAACTAATACATTAATTTTATTTACATTTTTTTGATAAAACTATATATATATAATAGAATTTTAACTGACTATCTCACATAAAAATCAATTGAACCAACGTCTAATGTCTAATGAATGAAACAGTTTATTAATTATTAAAATTATTATCGTTATTTTTATTATATTTGACATTTAATCATCAAATAATAATAATAATATAGTTAGTATATTTATAGATTTTCTTTTAATATGGTGACTAAAAGAATTTTACAATATTAAAAATCTTGTCGACAATGACATTATCTCTAAATATAATTTTATCTATACTATTTGATTTTAAATCTTTTAATATATTAATTCTATATATTTTTTATACAATTTGTTGAATATAATTCTTATATATAATTTGCAAATTTTGTAGAAAATGCGTTACAAAAAACTTTATTCTGTAATTTAATCTCACGCGTCATACCAATAAAATTATAATATATATATATTAAAATAAATTCTATATATATGACATTAAAAATGTATATATTTATTATGCACTCGCTATGATTTAATTTATAAAAATGCCAAACACTTATAAATTCTTACAAAATTTTGTGTTCTTGAGTCCGAATCCTATTGTAGTTTTTTTTTTTGCTAATTTTTAATCTAATTTTTCACATAGAGTTGTATATTTTTTACCATGTCATTGATATAATAACCGAAAAAAGCAGTAAATGATTAAACCAACAACAGAACGAACAGGCTGTTGTTTGGACTGCTAAAAATCCAATCCTCATGGTTTTTCATAAAAAATTAGATCAATATATTTATTATTAAAACTTTTGCTTTAAACTATACTAAATTTATAATTATAATATATTCTTGCATATATACGATGATGATCGATCAAATACGAAGAGAGTTCATTCATATATATTTAATTCAATACAAAAGTGCATAAAAAAAGGTTATTTTTAATCAATAAATTATTATTTTATATATAAAATTTATCATATTGTATATTATAAAGAATTATTATCATTTTACAATATAATATAAATGTATATATAATTTACTGATAAATGCCAATTAAATGTATGAAAAGATTAAGATTTCGCAGTTGGAGATATGATAATAAAGTACTATCATTCTTCGTCTTGATTCTTTATTATTTAACCAAATTCGTTCACTTTACACACCTATCCAGATAGATAGAAAATTTCAAAGACTCGCCCGCATATATTGTAAAGATTTCCAATACTTTCCATTCTCTTATTCAGAAAAGTCATTATCTTTTTTTATATTTATTTATATACTGAAGTGCGAATTTATTTATATACCGAAGTGCGAATCATATTTATATATAGTTGATTTTAAAGACTTTAGAATTAATTTTATTATTTCTATATATATATATATATATATTATAGACAATTATACAAACTTTGTATAATAAAAATCAATATATAAAAAAAAATTGGAATTAAAATTGCGAATTGAATTGAATAATATAGCATTTAATAAAAGAATACAAAATTTAATTGTGTTTTTTTGAGTATGGAATATACAATTATTATTATTATATTGTAATTTTTTTATTATTATTATTTGAATAATAATAATAAGAATAATAATAATAACAAGGAAATCCATTGAATTTCATTGCATATTTCATTTTTTTCTCAAGACAATTATTGTAATAAATCAAAAAAAAAACTGTTGTGCGAACTTGTCTTGTAAATATCTATAATATAATATTTGCTATACTATCCGTATTGAAATGTATCGGTGGATTTTAAATGATAACGCACTAAAGTAAAGAACAAAAAAACCATTGTCATTTAATTTAGCCAATTGTATTTTTTATTAAAGTTTTTTTTTTAAATAAATTACGGAAAAATTATGATAAATTTCATCTCGCAGCAAATGTTTCAGATGCGATTAACATTCTATATATTGTTATTTTTGATGAAAATAAAATTAGAACGAATTGTTAACTGTATACGGATAATTCGAAAATATATAACAAAAATACCTTTTGAATTGATCATTTAATAATAATGAAATTCATTTGGAAAATTATACAAAATTTATACTTTAGAAAATTGTAAAGAATTTCATTTAGGAAATTGTAAAGAATTTCATTTGGAAAATTGTACAGAATATCCTCAGAAAATTTACTTATCAAAAAATTATACAAAATTTTCTTTAGGAAATTACGCCTTTAGATTTATACTAAACAGAATATCATCAAACAATTATATCCAGAACTGCCTTTACGAAACTGCCGTTAGGCAATTATACAGAATTTGATTTATGAAATTGAACAGAATTTTCTTTACACGGAATCTATACAAAATTTCATTTATTCAAATATACAATTATTCATTTCATGCAGGAAATTGTTTAGAAATTATATTAAAAACGATACAATCCTTTAAAAAATGATGTGAGACTGCTTTTGAATTATACAGAAAGTTATACACACCATTCTTTAGGAAATTATACAAATTTTTTCCTTAGGAAATTGGCTTTAGATTTATATTGTACTAAACAGAATATAAGTTAAAAATTATGCAGCCGAGCTATACCTTTAGAAGAGTTATACAGCATTTTCCTTATTACATTATATGAAATTGTCCTTAATAGATCATACGAAATTTCCTTTAGGAAACCATAATAAAAAACTTTCTTATACAGAACAGAATAGAATTTATTCAGAGATATAGAATATACAGAATTTCCTTTTGAGAAATATTACAAAATTTACTTTATATAGTAAATTATTCATAATTTTATTTATTTAATTAAACATAGAATTTCCTTTAGCAAATCATACAGAATTTTCCTTTGAAAATTACGCATAATTCGGATTTATGAAAATTTACAGACTTTCCTTTCGGAAATTATAAATGAAATGATTTCCGTTAGAATATTGTCATTTGAATTATATATATACAGAATTTCCCATATAGGAAATTTGATCGAAATTTAAACATAATTTCGCTTATATAGGAAATGATACGGAATTTTTGTTTAATAAATAACATAAAATTTCATTTAAGTAATTATAAACAAAATTTTCCCTATATATATTTCCTTTAGGGAAATGCGGCCTTTAGAATTATACAGAATATCCTTAGAAAACAATATCAGCAGAACGTTCTTTAGAAAACAATGCAGAATTGTCTTTAGAACAATTCGTTTGGGAAATTTTACAAATTTTCCTTCTACATTGAACTTCCATTAAGAAATTGTACGGCATTGTGTCGTTATAGGAAATTATACAAAATAGTCTTTAAGACTATTTGCTTATGTAGGATATGACCCGTTGAATTATACAGAATATAGCTTTGGAAAACTATACAGAAAATTATATTTTTCTTTAGGAAATGATACAGACCTACCTTTAGATAATTACACAGAATTTCCATTACGAAATTATATAAAATTGTCTTTAGAATATCATACAAACTTTCCTTTAGAAAATTATACAAAATTCTATTTAGAAAACCATATACAGAATTTTCTTTAGGAATTGATAGAGGCTAAATGTAGAGAGAATTAAAAACAATTTCCTTTTGGAAAATATACAAAATTGTCTTTTAAAAATCATACAGATAATTGTCTTTAGAGAATTACTGCACATAAATTTAGGAAACTAAATATACAGCGCGAATTACCTTTAGGAAATCATAAACAATTTACTTTAAAACATTACATTTCCATTAGGAAATTGTACAAATTTGTCTTTATAGGATATCATATACAAACATTGATTTAGGAAATTATACAAAATTGTCTTTAGGATATCATACAAACAGTGATTTAGGAAATTGATTTAGCAACAATGTCTGTACGAAATTTTACAGAATATTCGTTAGGAAATTCTGTAAGATGGCCTTTAGAATTATAAAAATATCCTTAGAAAATTATAGATCATTTCCTTTGGGAAATTTAATACAGAATTTCCTGGTAGTATTTTCTTAAGAAAATGATACAGAGTTTCCTTTAGAAAATCACCTTTAGAATTATAAATAATATCTTTAGAAAGCAATACAAAAATTTCATTCAGGAAATATTATACAAAATTTCCTTTAGAAGAAAAATTAGATAGACAAATTATGTATAATATGTCCTTTTATAAAAAATAGTGTTAAGGAAATCATAAAAAACTTCCTCTATTAAATTATACAGAATTTTCTTTAAAAAATTGTGTAGCATTGCTTTTGAATTGTACAGAATATCTTCAGAAAAAGTATATACAGCAGACTTTTCTTTATAGAAAATGATACAGACTTTTCTTTATAGAAAATTAAATAAAATTTGGACGTTTAAGAATTTCCTTAAGCAAATTATATCCAGAGCATTTCCTTTAGGAAATCATACAGAATTATTTCCTTAAGGGAAATTACACATAATTTCATATATAGGAAGTGATACAGAATTTGAATCAATCCATAACTGCATCGCATGGTAATTACTATTATGTCCGCATCATCTATAAGAATCCTTTAGTATAATGAACCCTATAATAATTAACCAATCCAATATTAATATTCAATTCAATTTCATTAATACAAAACCATTATATAAATAATACGATATAATACTCATTTTAAATGTAATACACATATTTTAATTAAATATAACTATATATATAACTAATTAATTTTGTTTTTATATACTTTCAGATAAAACGACAACTATAATACTAAAACCACACCACACCACTCTATATCTATATATTAATCCAATCAACCATTTAATTATTATATTACTTTTTATATATACATTTCTAAAAAAAAAAAAAAAATTGTGTTTAAATACAAAAAACAAAATAAAAAATAGGAACAACAAAACGAAGAAATTTATATAAATAAAATAAAATTAAAATTAAATAAAAAAAAATACAAACAAACAATGCCTATGAAAGATTGGTTATATCGCTTACAACCAGTTCAATTATATATAATTTTATTATTATCAATTGCATATTTTTTATTTCAATTAGTTTATTGTAATTTAAGTCATGCACTTACACTTTTAGTACACTCTTATCATATGTTATGTAATATAATAGCATTAACTGGTTGTATTATTACAATTAAGGTAAGTGATGTTTTTTTGTTTTTGTTTATGATTATAATTTGTACTCGTCGTTGTCGTCGTCGTCATCGTCGTCGTTGTCAATTTATTATTTATCAGAAATAATCGTCGTTATTATATACTCTATCATTATCGTTTTATATTTTTTTTAATCATTTTCATTTCTTAATATTATGCGATTATTGTTTTTTTTTTTATATAATGTATAAGGAAATCAGCTGAACTGCTGAAATAAGAGAAGCAAACAAATTTAATTATAATATTAAAGTAAAAATTGTCGTTTTTCTTTTTAAAATTATATATACATTATTTTATGAATTATATATCTATAATATATATATATATAGAGACAAATCAATTTTTACTGTTTTTAAGTCACGATCAATTTAAGTGTATATAGTTTTAATAATAATCAATTCCATATATATCTATTGTATATAATTAATATATAATATAATTTGTAATACTTTGCTGTTTTGTTGAAACATTATTACCTTAACAATTGTAGTATATATATATATGCAGAATATTACTGCGAATTGTAAATGTGTTATTATCTTTATTTTAAAAGTGATCAATAATTTTGGATTAATTACAATTATAATAACTACATATAATAATATTTATGTAATTTAAATTACCTAACAACTAAATATTATTATTATTATTATTATATTGTGATGAAAATGTTTATTTGATTATGATATGCGGTTATTTATTGTATATATATATGATTAGATATGCAATAATGTAATCGTAATCTCATATATAACTCATGAACTCATCATCAGATATAATATAAGAACAATATTATCTTATCTACGTGCTTATATTAGTATAATTATTATAATTTATAATAATAATGCCCTATAAAACAAAAACTGCGGCAACAAGATATAATAATCAAATGTGCATATATATTATAATAATAGCTATTTGTATAAATAAATTTGGTTATAATTTCATTGAAATTGATGATATATGATAAACATTTCGAAAACATTTACAAAAAATACTATATATAATACAATTAAATTATTATTTAGTCAAAAAAATTATCTTTCATTTATATTATGAATTCAAATTTAAAAAAAAATACATTGTACATATAAAGGGTGATTTTTTAACAGCTATAGGAAAGTTTTTCAAAAAAAAAAAACACATAAAATTCAGAACAATGCATGAAATCCTTATTTGAATCGATACGGTACGGTGGTCCATATAATTTAATGTTTGAAGATTATTTCATGTAAATGTTCACTTTGACTGTGCCTCAAATCCGTCCATCCGCTTAGTCCATTTTTTTGCATACTCATTCCAACATTTCGGCCGGCATTTCTCACGAATAAATGCTTCAATGTTGTCTTCCAACATTGCGTCAATTGAAGCGGCGGGCTTGTCTGTATAGACATGAGCTTTAACATAGCCCGCCCCACAAAAAATAGTCTAAAGGCGTTAAATCGCACGATCTAGGCGACCAATTGACCGGTCCCGAACGTGCGAAATAAAATGTTCACCGAACTCATCGCCTCTCAATAAGTCCATTGTTGCTGCGCGTGCTGTGTGGCATGTGGTACCGTCTTATTGAAACCACATGTCATGCAAGTCAAGCTCTTACATTTTGGGCAAAAAAAAAGTTGGATATCATCTTACGGTATAGCGCTCACCATTCACAGTTACGTTACGATTC
Organism: Dilophus febrilis; assembly: GCA_958336335.1. Lineage (NCBI taxonomy): Eukaryota > Metazoa > Arthropoda > Insecta > Diptera > Bibionidae > Dilophus > Dilophus febrilis. The sequence continues at coordinate 6,152,468 of OY284472.1, read as the reverse complement.
GCATCATCTTTGAAGAAGTACGGTCCAATGATGCCACCAGCCCATAAAACCGCACCAAACTGTGACTTTTTCTGGATGCATTTCTGGTAGCTCTTGCAATGCTTCTGGCTGATATTCACTCCAACTCCAACGACAATTATGCTTATTTACGTACTGCCCATTGAGCCAAAAATGAGCTTCGTCGCTGAACACAATTTCGTCACGATGAACTTTCTTAACATTGAGCACGCATTTTGATAATAAAATTCAATAATTTGCAAGCGTTATTCGTTTGTAAGATGATTCATGGTTAAATTATAGACCAAACTAAAGATGTTTGACAGTGAAACATAAAATACGAAACGTGCGTCAACTGTTTAAACCAGTGTTGGCAAAAAGATAATAGCTAAAAAATCACCCTTTACAAGCTATTTCGTAAATATTATACATACAATAATAATAATAATAATAATATAGTCAAATAAGTTTAAATCATTTTAAATCTTAAGTTAAAATTATATGTAAATTGTATATATTGTTATCGTCGTCGTCGTTAATTCAATTCGTTTCGTTACGATTCGTGGTTAATTTAGAATCATTTTTCATCATTAATTGAAGTATATAAAATATTTTTTCCATTCATTTTTTGTTTATATAGTCAAATTATTTGTACATTTTATTTGAAACAAAATTAAGTAATGCTTCACATTCACATTTGAATTTTTTCTTATTTTATTTGTTTACTTATTATTAACAAGATTTATTATTCGATTTTAAGATATTTAACGACTAAATTCCTTAAATCATTCTCTATGTATAGTCTGGTTTAATGGTCTATGAGAAATTTTCCATAATTCCTTTTCCACATATTACCAATTTCAAGGTATATAGACAATTTCAAGCAATTGGCAACGATTAATTTAACCAGGTATCTGCCCTTCGAGAAGGCCCGTATTCTTAAACATTAAACATTAAATAAACAATTTAAAAAAAAATCCAAAAATCATTGATAAAATACCATTTATTTGGAAAATTGTTTTATAATTTTTACTAAAGGAAATTCAATATTATATTTTGTTATTACTTTTTGATAAAGGATATTCGATAGAGTTTTCCTGCGGGAAATTTGTCTATATAATTCATTTTCTTTGCCCTATAACTTTCTAAAGGAATTTCTGTGCATAATTTTCTAAAGACGAAAGGTGCATAATTTTCTAAAGACGAAAATCTGCGTATAATATTTTAAAGGAAGCTCTATATACATAATTTTCAACAAACGGGAGATATTCTATACGTACACATAAGTATCTAAAGAAGAAGAAACTGTGTATATCGTTTTCTAAAGAGGAAAAAATCTGTATATAGTTTTGTTAAAGGAAATTCTATATGCATAATTTTATAGGGGGTTCTAAATTTTCTAAAGACGAAATTCTGACAATTTTGTGTTAGATTTTTTGTAGAGGAAATTATTTAGATAATTTTCTGAAAGACATCTTGTAGAGTTTTCTAAAGCGGAAATTTTGTAGAGTTTTCTAAAGGAAAATCTGTACTAAACTCTGTCTATACAGTTTTTAAAGGAAAATGTTTCATATAATTTTCTTTATAGAAAATTCTGCATATAGATTTCTAAATTTTGAAATTCTGTACATAGGTTTTTGAAGTGGAAAACTCTCTGTGCATTAAAATGAAAGCAAATTTTGTATATTTGATTGTTTAATAGAAAATTTTGTATTTATAATTTTTTAAAGAAAATTCCTTATATAATCTTTTAGAGAGGAAATTCTGTAGTATATAATTTTCTAAAGGAAATTCAATAGAGTTTTCTGAATGGAATTCGGCGTCCATATAATTTTGTTAAAGGAAATTCTGTATATAAAATTTTCTATAAATGGATTCTATAGTTTTCCAAAAAACAAAACAAAATCTGTATATGTAATTATTTATAAAGGAGATTTTCCAATTCCAATTTTAAAGAGGAAATTCTGTATTACATTTTCTAGGGCCGTTATTTTTTAATGAAAATTCTTTATATAATTTTCTAATGGTAATTCTGTATAATGTGTTGGGTGGATAATTTTGTATAAAGTAACTATAGATTTTACAAAAGAGGAGATTTTACAATTGTAAAAATTAAAAGCAAAAAACCATCAAAAAATCCTTCATTTCTTAAGAAGCCCTAAATAGCAAACGGGAAATTGTCCGTTTGTTTTTGTGCCATTCGAAAGACATATTCCATATATGAATCTTCCAAAAAGGATATCTCTCTCATATTTATAAATAATTATAAAACATATAACATTTTTTATTGTACAAAAGTGGTATTATAGACTTTTATTATATACATTTTCCATTTTCATCATTATCATTATAATATGTGTATTGAATTGTTAATTAAATATAATTAAAATATTCGTCTATATAACACAATTATATAATAATAATATTAATATTCGGACTATACATCGGCGACCTTGTCCTAATGCAATTAAATATATATTGTATATATATAACCATATATAAAACGATGACGATATATACGTACGATAATATAAATATTTTTACATTTCATTACCATTTGATATACATAAGAATATTGTAAAATATATATTGATCATTGAATACATGAATACAATTTCAATATTGTTTTATTATATGTTAATCGTCGCATAATTCATTTTATATATATATATATATGTATATTGTCCACATTTTATACAATTTGAATTTTGAATATAATACAATTATTTTATATAACAATAAAAATACTTATTATGTATACAGTAATATAACGAAATCGGAAGTTTGAAGATCGCGGAATTGTAGAGATATTTATATTTTTTTCAAATATGGTACTCTATGTACAACAATTTTTAATTTAAATATGAATTCATGACAATATAAATATATATATTTTAAATTCGAAAGACAGAATATAAATTAAATTAATAAATTAAGAAACAATTGTAATTACTTAAACAATTCAAATTCAAATAGATTTTCGTACATAATAAAATTATTTAACTACATTTTGGTCAGTAGAATTTCATCTGGTAAAACATATTTTATTTTTAAATAGTGTATTTTTTGCAATATCATATATCACGAAACTTTAAATATACATATTTAAAAATTGTCTTCAATTATCCATTTCCCTTTCTAATTAATTAATAGTATAGCTAATATATAGCTATGAATATACAAATTTTTTTTTTAATTTATTTAAATAAATAAAATTTGTGTATTTCGTCTTCATTTTCGTTTAAATTTTTCGAGGTATATAAATATACAAACAATTGAAAGTTATTATTATTATTATTTGAAAAAAATGTACAAATACAGATTCATAATTGAAAAAAAACTATTGTTTTAATATTGCATGATCAATCGGTTATCGTCTATTGGAATCATTAAACCGAAAAATATACAATAAACAATTTATATTGAACTTACTATATTCGATTATTTGATATTCATTAAATGTATATACAAAATTTAATCCAAATAGAAATCCAAAATATTGTAATTGTTTAATATATTGAATTGTTGCCGCCGCCGGTATTGTTTCTGACAAACAATTTCATATCATATTTATATTGTCAATGTGGTGATCTTCATTCTTCACCGTGTCAATGTTTTTTTTATTTAAATTAAATTTAAACAAATATGTAATGTAATATAATTATTATTTTTATTTTACTATAATCGCAATTTATATATACAAATTTGATATTACATAATTTTATTTTATTTTATATTTTTTGTTTGTTCCAAATTATAACATTGACATGCATCAATGAATATTGTGAGTTTTAGACACACTACAGAATTTAAAAAAAAAAAAAATATAAAATTTATGTAATAATATATATTGATTATAAATGAATTGAAATGTAATGTGTTTTAATGCGGTTTTTAATAGGTAAAATTTAACAAAAAAAATTTAAGTAATTTGCTAATTAAATTATTGATCAAAAGTTTTCTTAAACAACATAAACGTATAGATTTCATGAGTAATTCAAAACTAATTATTGATATAATTTGATTTTTTTTGTCTTTTAATTAATTAGATTAAATAATTCTTGTACAATTTCAATCAAATCTTTAATATATTCATTCCTGAATTAAATATTTCTAATGGAATTGTTCAATTGATGAACGAAAGTAAATTATAAAATTTAATCATAATTTTAAAGTTTTTCTCATAATTTACCAAATCAAATACCATTTTTTCAGTTAGATCTGATCATTTATCATAATAAAATCGCATACAAATGCAAAATAGCCTTCAATTAATTGGTGGAATTTTCTGAAATAGAAAAACCCCACCCATTTAAAATCATTCATTTCCTATTCCATAATTGATACATAAAGAAATTTAATCTCTCTATATATTTAATTAAAACATTCTGTAATTCTTTATATTATTAAAAACAAAAATAATAACATTACTTATATATTGATGAATCTTTTATTGATTTATAGAATAGTAAAATACCTTCGGGTTTTCCCAGAAAGGATGATCTAAATATTGAGCAATTGCCAACGAGTTCATCCTCAGAAGAAATACCAACAAAAAAACCAATAAATGATAATGGAAAAAAATTTGTTGTTGATAATAAAACAACGGCATCACCACCACTAGCGGATGTAAAGGAAACGGAGACATCCACAACAACCACAGATAAAAAACTAGCAACCAACAATGAACAAACCAATAATAAACAACAATTTAATGAAACATCATTACGTAATACATTTGGATGGACACGCATTGATATTCTAACAATGTTAATTGTATGCATTGTATTATCATCATTATGTTTTTCCGCCTTTATTGAAGCGATACAAACATTAATCCATATTGATCATCAAGATGAAATGCATTATGAAATAATTGTATTAATCATTGGCATATGTGGATTAACATTAAATGGTTTATGTTATTTGTTAATCGGTGGTTTTACATTTCATCAAGGTAGTTTTTTACATCAAACAGCCGGCGGTACTGGTGGAAATATTTTATTAAATCAAATTGTTACAACGTGTGATGACCGTAGTAGTAGTAGTCGTGCATTAAAATCGGAAGAATCGGAACGTCATTTATCCAAAATTAAACCACCAAATGGTGGAATTGCTGATAATAATAATAAGATTACAATAAATGATTTGAATACCGATACGATTAATAAGAATAATAAGAATCATCAACATATCAACAATACAATACAAAAAGAAAATTGGTTAGAAATATTACGTGATAATTGTAGTAAGTGTGGTATACATATATTTATTGATTGATTGATTCAATAAATTCTCGTAAACTATTAATAAACAATTTTTTTTTCAATTTTAGGTTCCGTTTTTGTTATAATTTGTTCAATTATTGTCTATTTTATTGAAAATGAAAGTGTTCTTAAATGGATTGATCCGTTAATGTCAATGGTATCGGCTATTGTTTTATTAAGTTTAAGTTATCCATATAGTAAGTGTATATTTTAATTAATTTTTATACAATAAATATACAATAATTTATATAATCCATCCATCCATCTACATATAGTGAAAGAATCCTGTTTAATTCTATTACAAACAATACCGGCAACAATTGATATTGAACAATTTAAAGGTTCCCTTTTAAAATCATTTCCGGACATTGACAATGTACATGATCTTCATGTATGGCAATTATCTAGACATAAATATGTATCAACAGCACATATTGTTTTTCAAAATCCAGAGGTAAAACATTTGAAATTATCATTAAAAATCATAATTCCTTTTCCTATAGATGAAATTAAATCTATTTTATATTTTTTTTTTTTTTTACTTACTATAGGTTTATAGTAAAATAATGGATTCAATAAAATTGTTCTTTCATGAACAGGGTATAACAATTGTAACAATTCAACCGGAATTTCTATTAGATGGTTTTCGAAATACAACAAAATTAATTGCAATTGCACCATTGCCAATGGCAACGTCGACCACGGCGACCACAACTGCCATCAACAATAATAATAATATTGATAATGAAAATGATGAATCAAAGTGTTTAATGCGTTGTAAAGATTCAATGTGTAATCCAAAGAAATGTTGTACAACAAATAATACGAATGATGAAATAATAATTGAAAAATCTATAACAAAAAATGACAAACATAAAAATAATAATAATGTAATTAAATGTAATTCAACAATAGAAAATGGTTGTACGACTACTGGAGAACATTCTAGTAATTTTTCTAGTAAAAATATTATTAGTAATACTACCACCATATCATGTACAAAAGAACATTTTTGTCCATCAACATCACGAGCACATAATACCGTTATTAATATTGTTGCTGAAAATATGACAAAATGAATATATTTATTATTATATTATTATTTTTCGGCATATATATATATATTCAGGTACAAATTCAGGTATAATTAAGAAAAGAACACCAAATACAGATTAGATTAGAGATATAATAATCGAGTGATATTAATAAAATCATCAAATATATATAGTGATGATTTGATCAGATCCACAGATAGAAAATGTTTATAAAAACAACATAATATAAATGGAAAGCGGTTTTTTTTTTAATTTGTTAACCATAATTTATTATTTTTATTATATTAAAACAATTCAACCTATGTATTTTTTTTGTAAAAATTGTAATTTTTTTCGCTATTTTATAAGAGACTGATGATTTTAGAAATACATTTTAAAATAATTTAACTAAAAATAATACATTAAATTTTAAACCAATAACTATCGTTTATAAAGCTGATAATAATAATACCGCAGCTTGACAATAATGTTTTCTTTTTTTTTTTGAATTTTATGTGATGCCTTTCTGTGGGAAAATCTATATTTGTAATTGTGATGGAATTCAATTTAATTTTAAAAGTTTAAAAAAAAAATAAAGGTATTTTTTATCATCATGATCATCTTTATCATAACTATACTATATTTTATTTATATATTCATTTTAGGTCGGTCATATATAAAATATAGGTATTTTAGGCGCGTACATATTAGGTAATAAAAAAAAACATTTTATTTAATCATTGTATGTTTAAATCGTCCAATATCGGCTTCAAATAATACTTTACTCATTAAATATTCAGCCATATTACGTTGATCAACGGTAAATTTATTCAATTTTGTTTTAAGATATTCACCAAATACGGTATATTCATCATCTTGATCTATGGATACAACCGGTGCAGGTACATTTACTTTTGATGGCGATTGCATTATATATTGTTGAACATATTTTAATAGTTCAGAAAATGAAAATCCTTCATCATATTGATCCAGTGTTTGATTGTGGTGTTGTGTTACACTTGGTGAAGAAGCCGAAGATTGATGATCAAGAGATGGTGTCATCGATTGTATTGATTGTATCAAATCATTATCTAAATTTTGGTAACTAGTAGAAGATTGTTCCTTTTTTTTTTTTTTTCAAAAAACAATAAAAGAATTAAATTTGTGGGGATATTTGAAATAATTCATATATATATATATATATATATATATATATATTTATACTTACGGTAGTACTAGTTTGCATAACTATTGTACAATTATTATCAACATCATTATGCGTTTGATCAACATCCATTGTTACATCTTCTTCAGTTTCTGATGGTACCTATAAATGCATATCATAAAAAAGGTTTAGTATTTCAAATTGTGGATATGAATTTATATAGTTAATAAATATATATATATATATATTACATTTTCTTCAACGTAAGAAAATACTTCAACGAGATTACGATCCATACTTGATGCGGAACTTGATGGTACATTAATTGAATCATCCGTTTCGGACATTACATAATCTACGTTTGGTCTTTTCCTTTTTGATGTTTTATCGAATTTCGTCTATGGCATATTTCAATATACAAATAAAAGAAGAAAATTAAAATATAAATTTTATGCAATAAACAATTTATGTGAATAAGAGAGATGTTAAATCGGATTACTCATTGAAAAATCAACAGAAAATGGTATAAATTATACAGAATAAACAAATCATTTAATTCTTTGCTTCTTTATCACATTCCGAATGGGTTATAAAAATGACACAACTAAATGGGAAGCTCTATAAACATTGAATTTTAAAATTTATATCAAGCAGATGATACAATTTATATCTTCTGTGGATTGCAGTACACAACAAGATATATTGGCTGAAAAGAGGCTTTATACACTCGACAGGACTACTAAAAAATATACCACGATGGTATTTAATAAACATATTAATATATTATATATAGATAGGTTTCTGGAAAACAACATAAAAATTATGCATATTGCTGTACATACCATTGTTTTTTCGGTTGTTGATTGTTGATCGTCATCGTTGACCTGTCTTTTTGTTGGCAAAGGAACTGCTAATTTTTTTAACATTCTTTTACGAAAACTTGATGGTTCAAAATGGTCAGAACATACTAAAGGTATAATTCCAATTAAATCTTTTGCCGGTTTTAATGTTAAACTTTTTTCCCATAATTTCTTTATCTTTAATCTTAATGGGAATCTAAAAATAAAATGTGTGACAAAATACAATATTATTATTAACGATATATTTGATGATCATCGATTATTATTATTATTATTATTATTAGGTTAAACAAAAATAATATATCAATAACCCCAGATGATTCAGAAATATATAATTTATAAAATATATTATTGAGACTCACGGGTAATATTTTATTCCTTTTTTAGTTAAACTATTGTTATTACAATTTTCAACACAACAAAATTGATCTGTACTAGTATTTGTATTAGATTCCATTATAATTTTTACAACTTCCAAATTATACAAATAGAATCTATAATGCGGATATCCTCCGGGATGAATATAGGTAATTTATTAATTATTATTTTCTGATTGGCGCTTCGGAAAAGTATGTTTTTGTTTTGAAAATAGTTTTTACAATAACCATTAACCAACCAAAACAAAACAATAACAATTCAAAAATGTATGATGCAATAACGTGAAGTTGGTTTAAAAAACAGAAAAAACATTTTTTAAATTCAACAATTTCGAATAGATATGACAAAATAAAAATACCAATTTTCAAGGTTAAATGTGATGATAAACCACTTTTATTATTATGAAAAAAAAAAAAAAAACAACCACCAAATTTAATATAAACAAAAAATATAATTAATTATTAATACGTTAATATTTAACTTTTAAGTAAATTAAATTGATATTATTTTTTGGCCGGAGCCTCAACTTTACACGTTTCCAATTCCGAACGTAATTGTTGATTAAAATCATCTTCTATATTATCATCATCCCAAGCATCTTCCCATACATTATTATCTTCAAAATCTTTTGTATTATTCCATTCTATATACATAAATATAATAAAAATTTATTTATAATAACTATATAATATTAATTATAATTATAATAATAACATTAATAATATCGCAATTCAAAATTTAGAAATTGGATAAAGACAAAAATGTTTTACCCTCAGTTGGAAATTCATCAAATTCATCATCTTCGCCCAATAGACCTAAATCAATTTTTCCCTTTTCCACAGCCATTGTATTTTTTAATTTCAATTTAATTTAATTATTTTTTGCCTTTTAATTAACTATTTTATAATTGCTATTAATATATAATTATTTTTTCTAGATTATTTTTGTAAACAAAACGTTTTTTTTTATATCTATTTTTTTTTTTTTTTTACAGTTTATCTTCTCAACACAAAAGAAATAATGGCGTTAGTTTCGCAAAAAATAAACAAAAGAAAATAAACAAATGTCACAAAATAAATTATCGTCAATCAGAAAAAAAAACCAACCAACAACAAAAGATAACATTTTCAAGATTTTCTTTCATTGGAACGTCAATAACAAAAAAAAATAAAAATAAATTTTTTTTTTCATAATACATTTATTTTTATGAAAAAACAAATTTATTTAATTATTTAATTAATAATAATATAATGGCATTAATTTTATTAAATTCTTTACATATTGCAAGTAAGTAAATACAAATCAATATAATTTATAATAAAAAGCTAATTGTCTATAAGATTGATTAACATTAAATTACAAAAAAATAAAATAAAACAAACCATTATATAATTTTTCATGTAATTGTTTGTTGGTTTTTTTTTTTTTTTTAATTTATTGATAAGGTTAACTTTTAATTATTATTAAAAAATTATTAATTATTAATAGAATTAATTAATATTAATATTATTTAGAACAAAATACGGCAGCCTTGGGTGTAATATGTATTAAATCAAATGGTTATGCTTCGGATGCCGCCAGCGGTGCTGGTAATAATAATTCACCAAAAGTATTACGAACAACAAATCTATCGGAATTGAAACGTGGTACCGGTGGACGTTCCAGTTTTAATGGTATGGTAGTCACAATTTTCGGATGTACCGGTTTCGTGGGCCGTTATTTGGCAAATCGTTTTGGTAAAATTGGTTCACAAGTTATAATACCGTATCGTGCCGATCATTATGAAGCAATGCGTTTAAAATTGGTCGGCGATTTGGGTCAAGTACTATTTCAATTTTATAATTTAGAAGATGTGAATAGTATAAAAACGGCCGTTAAATATTCAAATGTTGTTGTGAATTTGGTGGGACGTGATTGGGAAACGAATAATTTTAATTTTAACGATGTTCACGTTGATGGGGCACGTCGAATTGCAAAGTAATGTTTAAAATATTTCATTTTTTTGTAATATATTTCATATCAAAATTTCCAAATTGAACGAAATAGGGCATGTCGTGAAGCTGGCGTTGAACGTTTCATTCATTTATCATCGTTAAATGCAAGTGCACGACCCGAACCAATTCTATTACCGGGTGGTAGTAAATTTTTGGCTAGTAAATATCGTGGTGAATTGGCGGTACGTGAAGAATTTCCAAATGCAACGATAATACGTCCGGCGGATATCTATGGCCAAGAGGATCGTTTCTTACGTGTTTATGCACATATGTGGCGTCGTCAAGGACGTGCCGTTCCCCTATGGTATAAAGGTGAACGTACCGTTAAACAACCGGTGTACGTGGGTGATGTAGCCCAAAGTATTGTAAATGCTGTACGTGATCCCGATTCAATCGGTAAGGTATATCAAGCGATTGGACCGCGTCGTTATCAATTAAGTGAATTAGTCGATTGGTTCCATCGGGTTATGCGTAAAAGTGATGCATGGGGATATTGGCGTTACGATTTACGTTGGGATCCAACATTTATGTTAAAAGCAAAAATTAATAAATTAATATGTCCATCACATCCGATTGCCGATTTACATCCGGAACGACTTGAACGAGAATTTATAACCGATGTTGTTGATGAAAGTGTACCGACCCTCGAAGATTTAGGTGTTAATTTAACAAAAATGGAAGATCAAGTAATTTTTTTTTCATTATATTACATTTGTTTTGAATTTGCTTCTATACTAATTAATGTATTTTTTTTTTTTGTAAATGGCAGGTACCATGGGAATTACGACCATATCGTGCTGCCTTATACTATGACGAAGAATTGGGTGAATTTGAAACGCCATCACCACCAAAATTCATCAATACTAGAATGTATTGATTGTATAAAATAATAGATAATTGAAAATTTGTTGATGTTGTTTTGTATATATAAAAAAAGGAAATAAAAGATCCGACGAAAAATTCTATTCTATAAGTAATTTAAAACAAAATAAAGAATAAACGGTTTATAAAATGATTGGGATTGTCATCGGAATGTGGTGATTATAATTGTGATTGTGATTTTTCGATATCAATTGGATAAATTCTTGTACATAAATAATGGATGTTGAAGAATGGATTTATTAAAATACAAAACAAAACAAAACAAAAATCGGTAAGAATATTATTATTAATTTATATTTATTTATAAGTTTGAGCAGCAGCAGCAGCAGCAGCATCCGAAATAGAGAATAATATATAAGTAATCTTTAAACATATTTGTGTAGGATATTTACTTTTATAATACTTGTTATTTATTTTTTATACGAATCATATTCAAATTACTAGAAGAATTTTGTATAGATTTTGAGGAAAATATTTCCACTTTCTATAAATTAGACCTCTGTCTCCTCCCATAACTTAATCTTGTTACCAAGTGGACAATTTTATTCAAACTCTCTACCGTAAAAGGTTTACAAAATAAAAAACAAACACTCTAAATATATTTTAAATGCGATTTAATTGTATTTTATTAGAATGAATAGGATTATTTGTTATATAAACAACATTTATAGAAAATTTCAAAAACAGAAAAGCAGCATCAGCACCACGGCGATTTCAATGTTCATTCATACAACGGACACAAATATTAAATATATAAAATTGATAAAAAGAAGAATCGCTATTCGATTAAGTTGTTTCTTTCTTCCTTAAATTACTCAATATATAGATATAATCGGATAAGATAATAATAAGTTATTAATATAAGATAATTTAATTTTTCTTTTTACGATCAACTTGTTGATTTGGTATACCGTCTTGTAATTGTAAAATATGTTCAACTGGTTCGGGTCGTCCATTTGTACCGATACGACACGGTTGTACAATACCTTGACGATTTAATTGTTCCATAAGATTAACTAATTTTATCGCCTCATATTCTTTTTGTTCATCGGTCATACCATCAAATGGATTTGGTCGCGGTGGTTCATAACAACCCAATACCGGATTTATATCATGTTGTAATTGTTTATATTCTTCGGTATCACTATCTTCACTGTCCGTTGAATATCGTCTTGTTTTATTATTATTATTATTACGTCTTCTATTACAAATTGTACCAGTTCCACCGTCTAATAGACCACGATTTGCAAATAAACCAGCTGCATTACCATAACCAATATATTTTATTACTCGACTAACTGTGATCAAAAAGAAACGAAACATTACATTAACAATACAAAAACGACATTCTGCACATTTTCCACTTACCACTTTCTTTACAAATAACAAATAGTAATTCAGCCGATAAATCACGTACTTGTGTTGATGGCGTTGTCAATAGACGACACAAATGATTACGTAATTCATCGCCCACCTCGGGACGTGTTTTAAAATCTCTCAACGGTGGTAAAATTACCGAACGTACGTAACGTCTCTGAATTGAATCACATCTTACCGATTTTACTAATGCCGTTAATACCGGTGATAATAATTCTTGTTGTGATCCAACATTCTAAAAATAATCAAACACACAAAAAAAAAAACAATTAAATGAATAAAATAATTCTAAATCAGTGTAGAGAAATTCAAGAGCCTAATTACCATTTGTTTTAATAAACGACATTGTAAAAATTTTAATAAAACATCAATTGCCGATAAATTCATACCATTAAATTGAATAATTTCAATTGAATTATCATCGTCATCATCGGTTGATGTAATCGATTTGGATTTGTCCATTTCTTTATTAACATCAACATCTTCAGCATCAGCATCAACATCAGCATCATGATCATCAACGACAGTTACCAATTCTGAATAATATTCAATTGGTATATTATTTAATAAATTTATCGTATTCGATAGTAAAACATTTCGTTTTTCTTTTGGTATACATTTAAATAGTAATAATTGTCGTAAAATTGTTGCTAAACGTTTATAAGCGATTTTATTCGACGATATTTCATTTTTAATAATCGTAATCGTATTATCTTCAATATTCAAATTATTTTCATTTGTATCACGATCTTCATCATCATTTATTATATTCTCGTCATCATAACTTGTGTCCATTTCATTGTTTAGGGTTAAATTAAATAGAGCTTTTAATGTTTCAATAAATAAATCAATACGTTCACTGGATGTTCGTTTAACATTCATTATTGGTTTGATTGCATCCGTTAATTGTAAATCAAAATGATCAACAACATCCGTTAAACCTTGATCACGTCCAATTTGACGGGCGTCCACATTCAATGCGGTTATTAAAAATAATAATTTCATATCGTAAAATTGTAATGTAAAATCAATTTCATTTTGTCTATATAATAACATAATAATAATAATAATAATAATAACAAGTTATATAAATAAAATCTATTTAATTTTTGAGTTTAAATTGAATTTACTTGGAATAACGTAAACGTTCAAGTATTCCCTCAATGGCACCATTAGTTAAACACCATCCTTGACAATTAACACTTTGATAAACCAAATTGCATATACATTTTAATGCTTCTATTGATACATCATCATCAGATGCGATAGTACATTTTATATTATTATTTATTTTACAAATATTTGCAACATTCAATAGATATTGAAAATGTTCATTGGTTATCGTTTGATCCAAATATGTTTTATTTCGTGATAGTATTCGTAATGCCGTTAGTAATAATATTAATGTTTCATTTGTTAATTGTTTTACATTTGATTTCATTAAATTTATTGTTATATTCCAAAGGGTTGGCCATTGATCAACTGCCGACGAATCATCGAATACTTTTAAATCAAATATATCACAATGCTTATGAAGAAAAAGAGATAAATATTAAATAGATAATTAGTGAAACATATTTTTGTTTTTTTTTAATTGTGCGATATTCAAAATAGAAATATAGTAAATTAACACGTATTTTATATAGAAAATTAATATTACCGAATCAGGAATGTAAAAGAAACCTGTAAAATGCCGTATAAAATAAAAATGACTTTGAAAAACAAAAAAAAAATCACATACCTTGCAAACAAATGTTTCTAAGATTTTACAAGATTTTGATAAATCTGTACAATTTTTAAGTGTATCCAAATCGTTTTGATCCATTATGGATTATCAAAATTAAATTGTATATTCCTCTGTCGCACAAAAACACAGCGTATTATTCGTTATCGTCCTTCGTTTTTTTTTGTTGATGGATTTTCTTCGTGTCTAATCTCGTTTCCTTGCAAATTTCTTCCTTTGATAGTTGTAATATTTTTTTTAATCACTAATATTTTTAATTTAATAATAAATTTAACTTATTATTATTATTATTAGAATAATCAAAATTCCATTTTTTCTATGGACCGAAATGGAAAAAAGAAATTTTTAAGGATAGGCGCCACAAAGAAAAAAATTGTTTTGAAAAAAAAAAAAGGTAAAAATAATTTATTATTCATTAAACAAAAAAACATTACAATATAAATAAAACCAATAAAACCCAAAAAAAAAACAACTTCAACAAAACCCAAAAGATGGTTTTTGTCACAACATATAAAGTCAAGATTTTGATTTTAAAATGGACTCCATTTTTTTTTTTTTCGTCGGAGTATGTCGTCGTATGTTCAATTCAACGAACGATATCGGCTATATAGAATTTTAAAAAAAAAAAACCCTACAACAATAATAAAAATCAACAAAAAAAATTTAGCATAGCAACTGTCAGAATATTAAATGTGAAAAAAAAATATATATTATTTTTTTTTTTGTGTTCTTCGCAGTTCTTTATTTTATATATTATTTTTTTCTATTGTGTTTTTTTTTTTATTAATCATGAAATAAAAGGAAAAAATATAATTAAATAAATAAAAAATAAATAATTTTAAATCAAAAAAATCAATTAAAAAATATATTGTGTGTGTGTTATAATAAAACAGAAAGAAATAAAAAAATATCAACGGAACAAAGTTTTTTTTTTTTTTTTTTTTTTATCATTACTTGTAATTTTTTGTTGTTTTTATGTGATTTTTTTTTTTTTTTTAATTTTATTTATTTAATAATATATTTTTTAAAAAAAAAGAAATATTATAAATAATTACAAAACTATTTTTTTTATGTGAATGTTAAAGAAAAATTCTATATGAATCCTAAAGAAAATTCAATTAATTCAGACGGCGAAGCTTCAAGGTATTAAATGAATAAAAAATACAATTTATTAATTATTTTACACTTTAATACAATAATTTAATTATTTTAATATTATAATAATATATAATAATACTAATAATATAAATTTAATAATTATAAACGATAGAGAAAAACAAAATAAGACCTTTTGTAAAAAAAAAAAAAAAAATTTTGAGGTTATAATGAATTCAATGTTTCTTCTATATATTTAAAAAAAAAATTGATTATAATAAAATAAAACGGAAAAACAACTTGGGATACAAAAAAAAAAAAAAAAAACAATAAATAAAATAGGAAATCTCATCTCACAGCCAAACAAATCATTATTATTATTGTCATCATTTATCGACGATCGTCCCCGTCTCCGTTTGCAATGTTTTCATTATGATTTGTTTTTGTTTTTTTTTTTGTTTTGTATCCCAAATTGAAAATACAACAAAACAACAAATGGTGGCACACAAACAAAACATATATGAATAAAATCATATTACATATATATTAAATTAATTTTATAATTAACCCGAATAGAATGGATCGGCAAAGGAAGGTGATTCAATGATACTTCCTTGTTTATCACAAACAGCAAAAACAAAACAATAAATAAAATGCGAACGCATCGAATAAAATTCCCACTAATTTTTAAATAAATTCCCATTAATTTAAATTATTTTTAGAATTGAATTTTCTTTCTCTATATATATATTAATTATAGAAAGAATATTTCTATTTTATGTTTCCTACTTTCTCCTTTTTTTTTGTTTGTTTTGTTGCTGGAGAATGGATGATTATTTTTTTGTATAATGATGATCGCTTTACCTTTTGAAGATCACCAATCGTTTTCCGGACAAAAGAAAACGATTCATGTCAAATATATAGTTAAATGACTTATATATCTCTATATATATATATATATGAGATAAAAGAAAATTAAATTGAAACAAAAAATACAAAATTTTTAATTTTTCTTGTTTTATTTTAATAAATAAATACAGTTGAAACGTATCCATTAAATTTTAGTTAGTTCCGATTTGTTAATTAATTTACTTGTTTTAGAGTTATTGGTTTTTTTTTTTGGTTTTTTTTTAATATAAATAACTAGCGGAATTTTCAAATTGTCTTTCAAAGTTGTTTTTTTTTTTGTTTAAATTATTATATTAATTGTAAATTCGTTTGATAAAAGTGATAAGTGATTTTAATAATAAATTTTAATTTGTACAATTTTGTGTGTGTTGTTTTCTAATTAATAGAATAGAAAAATTATTAGTTTTTTGCATCAAAAACCAAAAAAAAAAACAAAAGAAAATCCCCCGTTACAAAATGAGTTACAACAGAAGATTTATTAATTATCGTAGACGGTATTTTAATTTGATTTTTTTTTTTTTTTTCTAAAAATATTTTACTAACCGAAGAAAATCAAATTGAGATTCCAAAAAAAAATCCATCCAAAATATACAATAGAAAAGGTTTCCATTAAAAAAGTTCAAAGGAAAGTTTTTTATAGATCGTTAGAATTTATCCCAACCAACGGTTCGTTTTTTTAGGGTATTCCGTTTCCGTTTTATTTTTACAATTGAAAGAAACATTGAATTCGCATTATATAAAAGAAAAAAAAACACTACTATCGTTTTATTATATTATAAATCCATATTCAAAAAAGCAATAAAATTCAAAATATTCCAATTAATAATTAAAAAAAAAAAAAAAATTAGGTCCCCTGAAGAATTATCGTCCTCACAACAACAACAACATCAACAACAAGAATCCATTGAATTTATGCAATCTATTGATAAAAATAATCAATCAAATAATATAACAATAGATTCATCACCACCATCATCACCACCAGCACCGTCATCACCATCATCTGTACACAATAATATAAATAATAATAGCAATAGTGAAAATGATGAAATTATAAAACGTGCGGCTGCCAAACGTTTAATTGAACAATATTTTTATCAATTATCCGAGGGTTGTGGTCAACCAACATGTAAAAATAAATATTGTGCATCAAGTGGTCAATTGGTAAAATTAACACCAAATCAAGCGGCAGCTCGTGCCATACAATTGTATTCACAAGATGCTGAATTATGTACGGTACATCCATCAAAACGTTCTAAAATACCGTATGATGATGATGATGATGATAATGATGATGGTCAACAAGGTTGTTCATCAACGAATACATTACACGATCGAACAACATCTGATGATGATCCACATAGGATGGATCACGAAAGCAGTAGTAATGAAATATCAAGGTATTTTCTATTTCTTCTTCCCAAAAAATGGAAGTTTGTCTACGTGATGAAAAGAATTTTATTCTTTTTATTGAAACAATGAATGAATGATTACATTATCATATAGTAATTACAGATCGTTTAATTTCAAATCCTATCCTCCGATCTGAATTTATCTCCTCTATTTAACAAAACGGAAAACAACGAACAGTTTTTATTGAGAACATTTTCCCTGATCCTTTAACGTTTTCTCGAATAGAAATCCACAAGAGGGGGAGTTATTAAATGGGCATTTCTCAATTCTTTGTATTTAATAAAAAGAAGAAGTTTAATGATTAGAGAATATTCTTTCTTTTTTTTTTTTTTAATATATAGAAAACTTTACTTTGTCCACTTATTTTTTTAGTCACACCAAATGAAGATTTGTTTTATTGTCTCATTGCAAAAAGTAGGAAAAATCAAACAAACAACAAAACAAAACAAAACATTTTAATATATATATATTTAAAACAAAAATAAACAGATGTAATTTTTATTAACAGACAAACAGCACACACATTAAAAAAAAAATAAAAATAAGAAAAACGTTTTCCATTTTCCAATTTTGAGTTTCTTTGTTTTGTTTTTTAATATAAATATTGTAATATTTTTCTTTATATTGTTTTTTCATCATCACTTTTTTTTTTGTTTGTTTTATAAACAAAATTAATTTTTTTACCACATTCAATTTATTGTTTGTGTGATGTTTAAAAAAAAAATTTACCAACATTGAAAATTGCATCTATATATATATATATTCTTATTTCTTTTGTTAATCTGAGAATGTCGCATTCAATAAAATGTCATTGGATAGAGTTCAAGAGGAATAATCTATATATAAAAAGAAAAGATTCATTTCATTAATGGATTAAATTGGATTTTTTTTAAATGTTTATTCTCTATTAGAGTCTATATTCAAGTCTATTAGATTCTGTTAGAGTCTCTATTAGAGCCTATTAGAGTCTATTAGATTCGATATGTTTTATGATGATCCCATCGAAACTCTTCAAACGGTAAAGATTTCTAGAGATTTAAAATTGTTTTAAACATTTAAAAAAACGTTATCTAATAGAGATTTACTAATAAAACAATATTTATTTTAATCAATATTTTAATATTAATATTTAACAAAATTATTTCACAATAATTCTTCTATTCTAGTTTACCAACAACAATGGATATAACAACAACAAATTCACCAATAAATCGTAGTGGTACGGCTAGTACCAGTAGTGGTTATCCAATTTATAATAGTGGTTCAGCATCATCAGGTATAGCAGGCGGATCCACAGCATCATCATCATCAATATATTCATCACCATATACTAATAATACATTAAATAATACTACTAGTAGTAGTAGTAGTAGTAGTAGTAGATATCCACGATTATCTGCCACCACATCAGCCATATTAGCTAAACATAATAATCAAACAATTAAAAATGATCCAGAAGCATTGTATTTGAATGAAATAAAATTAAATAAATTAATTGATCAGTGTGTAGAGACATCAATTGATACACCATTAATCAGATGTCTGGGCATATATTTTTCATCACGTGAATCGTTAGCACATAGTTTTGAAAAAAAAATACATTTAGAACATTTAGATGCGATATTGGAACGGGCACCGGCCGATTTAAAAACAATTAAAAAAGAAGATATACGTATGTTTGAGGGTGATATGGATAAAGATGAAGATAGTTGTGCGGAAAAAAAACCATTATCAAGTTCATTACCGCATTATACGTCTGTTGATTTAATTAGTTTACGACGTACAATTAAAAAATTACAAGCCGTTAAACCAAATACATTTGAATCATTAAATAATGCTCTTAATCGTTTGGGTCTCGATTTAACAACAGACATTCGGTTTTCCACGGATCGTGAACTATTCGAAGAGATAATCACCGTATTTGTAATTGCATTTGAAGTGATTATGATTGGTAAGTGAATTTATATTTTCTGGGTCTGGATCTGGGCTTTGATCATTAAGAAATAACGTCCATCTCATCTGAGGATTTACCTTCCTGCACGAATTCCTTACCAAAAACCATCAGATTTTTAATAGTGTTTGCTGAAAATATTATTAAACATTTATAAGGATTTTTAGAAAATATCTTCTTTTTTTTTTTTTTTAAATCCTAATAAATCTTTTCCTTTAAAGTGTTTTATTATTTAAATTTATTGATTTACTAATTGTTTTATTTTGTTTCTAAAATTCATTTAGGTTCAGCTGAATTTTTTGATGTTGCCATACCGTCAATATGTAAGGCGGCCACCCATTTACCGGTATGGGCACAAGGACGTCTGGCCTGGATATGGGCAGTCAATTGTAAAAATGAATTAAATAATTATATTCAAGTGTTACAGCAATTGATTAGTATTCAAGTGATTACCGGTAATTATCAAGAAGAATCATTTGTACAATCAAATGCAACAATTGTCGGTGCAACAAAAGTTTTAAAGGTAACTTTGAATTAAATCATAATTACTTGTTTGTATATACTTGATTGTATATATAGTGTTAATTTTAAATAATTTTATTTAAAAATAGATAATTTATTATGCAAATATGTTGGCTGCTGATAAACGTGAATCTCCAAAATTACGTGCAGACGATGATGATGATTATGATGTAGATGTTGATGATGAAGTTACTGAAGGTAACGATGATGGCGGTAATACATTAAATAGTTTACCAGGACCGTCATCTGCATCAAGATCAATAACAACAACAAATGGTAGTGGTAGTGCTAGTGGAAGTGGTGGTGCTGCTGCTGCTTCCGGCAGTGGAACAACAGCTAGTGGTGGTGGTGGTGGTGGTGGTAGTAGTACCCGTCAACGGGCAACACCAATTGATTTTGAACCATTAACATTTGCGTATAAATTTAATAAATCAAAATTAAAATTTGATGAAGATCCATTGGCACTTGAATTAAATATAAATGTATTGGATTGTCCACATCCATTTTTACCATATGAAGAATTTTATAATGAACCATTAAGTGATGTGATCAGAATGGAAAATGATTATTTAATATATAAAAAGGGTGTCGGTACGTGTATATGTGTATATGTTTTTGTTCAAAACTCTCAACATCAGTTGTTCATTTTTTTCGTAATAGTTTAATAGCATTTCTTTTTTTTTATTTAATTTATTCAAGATTCAAGAAAATTTTCATTTATGTTGCATGCATTTATATTGACACCGGCAACAAAAACAATGGCATTATGTTTTGATAGTCGTATTCGGATGTACAATGAACGTTGTCAAAATATCATTGAAATGCAACGGATGGGTCAACCGGCAAATCCATATTTAAAATTACGTGTACGACGATCGCATATCATTGAGGATGCCCTCATTGAATTGGAGGTGATCGCAATGGCAAGTCCAAAAGATTTAAAAAAACAATTAGTGGTGGAGTTCATCGATGAACAGGGTATCGATGAGGGTGGTGTTAGTAAAGAATTTTTTCAATTAGTTGTCGAAAATATATTTAATCCGGATTTTGGAATGTTCATCCACAAAGAGGATACGAATACGAATTCCGTTTGGTTTAATTCGAATTCATTTGAAAATGAGGCACAATTTACATTAATCGGTATTGTTCTGGGACTGGCCATTTACAATAATATTATATTGGCTGTAAATTTTCCGATGGTTGTCTATAAAAAATTGATGGGCATTAAAGGTTCGTTTATCGATTTAAAAGATTGGGATCCGGTGGTGTATCGAAATATGAATGAATTACTGGAATATGTTGGTGATGACATTGAAGAGGTATTTGTACAAACATTTAAAATCACCTATCATGATGTATTTGGTAATACATTAACACATGAATTAAAACCAAATGGTGATAATATTATGGTTAATCAAGAAAATAAACAAGTATGCGTATTTGTCATCATTAAACTAAATTTTTATTTACCACTTATTAACTTTGCCGTCTATTTGTCTATTTCAAGGAATTTGTAAATCTTTATACCGATTATTTATTAAATTCAAGTATAAATAAACAATTTAAGGCATTCAAAAGGGGTTTTCAAATGGTTACCGATGAATCACCATTACATTTATTATTTAGACCTGATGAAATTGAATTGATTGTTTGCGGCAGTAAGGTAAATGATAGATTTATATGTTGTTTTAATTTATATTGTGTTTATGTAAAACGTTTTTTTTTATGTTATCAATTATTAGGAATTTGATTTCAATGAATTGGAGAAATCAACAGAATACGATGGTGGTTATACAGAAACATCACAAATTATTATTGATTTTTGGCATATTGTACACAATTTATCGTTGGACTCAAAAAAGAAACTATTGGAATTTACAACAGGTATTTTTTTTTAAACCTAAATCTTAATATTTTAATTATCAACATCATAACGTTTCGTTCTGAATTTTCCCCGGCTATGAAATATATAGGTTCTGACAGAGTACCAGTTGGTGGTTTAAGTCGTTTAAAATTAATCATTGCACGTAATGGACCCGATTGTGATCGTTTACCAACAAGTCATACATGTTTTAATATATTATTATTACCCGAATATAGTAGTAAGGAAAAATTAGAAGATAGGCTATTAAAAGCCATAAATTATTCAAAGGGCTTTGGAATGCTATAACACACAAACAACACACACAAAAGCAAAAAAAAATTTTTAGATTAGTTTTGAAAAAAAAAAATTTTTTTTATAAGTTGTTTTGTTTTTTTTTTTTTTATTATTATTATTATTTAACATCAACATCAACCCACCAGCAGTAGTAATTTATATTGCTTTAATAATTCTATCCACAAAAGAATCGTAAAAAAAAATTAAATCTATGTGATTGTTGTTGATGTAAAATTATTAATTTTATTTATTATAATAATAAACACAAGAGCTGTCTATTAAATTAATTTTAATATATAATATATTTAAAAAAAAAAATAAAAAAAAAGAATAAAAGTTTTTGTAATACCAGAGACTGATTAAAAAAAAAGAAAAAAAAATATAACCATCATTGAAATAAAAACAACATAAACAGAATAAGAATAAGCATAAAATTAACCAATAAAATATTCTATTCTAAATCCAATGTGATGTCAAACAAAAAAATAATTAACATAAAGAAATTTTCAGTTTTTTTTTTTTTTTTAATCATAAGATAAACACTATTCATTTAAAATAATCTTTAAAAAAAAAACAATATATATTATATATTTATTATTTTATTATTGTGAGGAAACAAATAATATTCTAAAAACAATCAATTAAATAAAATTATTTTTTAAAAACTGTAATTAATTAATTTATTTATTTATTAAAAACCCAACAAAAAACAAATCGAATTTATTTGATGGAAAAATTCATAAAAAAAAGCCCAACAAATTTTATAAATTCTGATAAGAAAAAAAAAATAAAAACCTAACTTTTATGAGGTTTGGCAAAATATTTAGTTTGATAAAAATAACATTTGAAAACTTTAAGGTTTGAGAATTTATATTTGATATTTCCCCCATTTATAATGTCATCAAAAAACATTACAATTTTTTTATATGAATGTATAACATATTGGTATACGGGCATATCATCGACGCAGAAGATCATGGTTCGAATCTCTCTTGTTGTCACACAGAAAATTTTTCATATGAATGGGAAAACATTTGGAATGATTAAAAAACAAATAAGAAAAAGAGAAAAAATTAAATTTTTGCTTTTTTTTGCTAAAATTCGACCTGAAAAATACAAGAGTTAACTCTTGTATTTTTTTTTTGGACCTCGTCCTAGCGCCACCAAATTTTACACAGTTATAGCCCATGAGTAAATATCAAACGTCCATAAATATGAAGTCTGTAGATGGTCCAGGAACACCAGGACCTGACTCTAAAAATCGTATTTTTTCCATTTTCAAACCCCCGTAACTTTAAATTTTCTTCTGGGATTTCGGTGGAACCCCAGATGAATCGATAGCCTATTTAATTATCTATCGATTGATGCAAACCCCCCATTCATATCCCCTCTGGTTTGGCCATCGGGCAGTAATGAATTTTGGGTAATCCCATGTAGACCCTGATTCCGGTTGAGATTTCAATAGGAACGGATTGCTTCATTTTAAATTTCACTATATCGTTGGAAAGACAAAAGATTAAGCTTTCATTTCACGGTGGTTTCATAATTTTCCGATGAAAATTATGGATTTTCCTAGAACATTGAAAAACACCTATTTTCGATGAATTTTGAAGGTCAGTTCGGAGGTGATCCTGATGATGGATCAATTCCATCTTTGGTGACATTAAAGTAGAGGATATACCAAGTGTTTTGACGGTCTAAACGTAAAAAAATCTTTAACGGTTTAGGTACAGTGGTGGTTCAAAGTTGGGTCTACCGGGAAATTTGAAAAAATTTCAATTGACCGTCCTGAACGTAATTCTGATGGTATAGCAAAGTGCTAAAACAAAAGTTACGTTAATTTATCACCCCGATCACATACAAAAAGCCCACGGCTCTATCTTGAAAAAAATCAATTTTTCCGATTTTTTCGATTTTTTGGAAAAAATTATGAAAATTTTTTTTTTTCATTAATTTTTATTTTTTAACGGGTGACATCGATAGACATCGTAATCAGACTAGTAATTTCGGCTATACAAAGTATTTTTCTAGCTGGTATACTTTTGATAATCGACTTTTGATTTTTTCTCATCCAAACGTTTTGAAGACCCAAACAATTTGTTTTTTTTTATCTGTAAAATCATTTTACATTTTTCAATAAACAAAAATTAATTTGAATATAAATTTATTATTATTAATATTTTGATAATTAAATTATACAATCATTCAATCACACGCACATCATCAAAATCACAAAAACAAATACAGAATACAGAAAAAAAAAATTGATAATGATTTGGATGATGAATAGCTTTTCTAAGGGGGGTTGTTTCTTTTATGTTTTATGCCACTTATAATATTTTAGGCTTCTCTATACAATTATTATTATTATTATTATTATTAGTAATTCCAAAATATATAAATATAAATAAATAGTAAAGGACGAGAGATGAAAAAAAAAAAATTTTACTTACGGCCAACACAGCAATTAATTTTATTTTAAATAGTTTTTAATTTTTCATCAATGTCACGTAAACGACATTTAATTTCTGGTGAATTATCTTTTTGAAATGTTTCACGACATTCATTAAATAATTTTTTAACCATTGATAATTCATCCAAATACTGTTTACCAATTAATTTTTGTACTAATGTATAAACGATATTCAACGATTCTTTTCGTGTTGATGTATACGTAAACGTTGATATAAATTGAATGACACCCATAACTTCTTTACATATCTGTTCTAAATCAACATTAATTGGATTTGTTTTTAATTTTTTCTCTTGATTATTATTTATAGCAATTCCATCGATTTCCATTTGATTTTCATCAATGGAAATTCCATCGTTATTATTATTTTGAGTTGACGTTATTATTACATTGAACATATTTAAACGTTCTAATATTTTATTTATTGTAATCAATAGGCTCACTTGAACTTGACGACTATTTTTACGTATGTATTGACAACATTTTTCAATAAATATTAATTGATATTTTTCTTGTGTTTTAATTGACCGTTTTGGCCATGCTTTACCTAATGTCAAACATATTGTTTCTTTTAATTGAACATTTTGTGTGGCCAATTTTGAGCGTTCATCAATACGTTCGGTGTGAGATTCAAAAACACCGCCGCCACCGCCGCCACCACCCGATGTTTGTGATTCATCACTTTGTTCAACAATTGGCCAAATTAATGTTAACAACTCTTCAAAATAATCCATATTAAATTTTTCTAAAATTTCACCAATTACCCGTAATGCATGAATACGATATTTTTTTGGTTCTTCTTTACGACACTCACGCATAACAGCATCAATAATTTTTTTCTTTAAATCTATATCGAAAATTGTTGATTTTGTGGCAGTGCCAGTCGTAGCAGCACCGGTGATTTTCTTATCATTATTATTACCATTTTCATCATCAATGCATAAATTTGATAATGCCTGAAGTAAACGTTCTTTACCATCAAATGTACGTCCCGATAAATGTATCAATAAATCATTTATTAATTTTTTACGATGTGTATCCGGTAAATTTGTTTCTAATTTTGTGGCAATTGTTGAAATTGAATTACCACATTGTGCTTTGAGCGTCCACGATGCATCCGTTAATGATTTATCAATTAATTCCAATATTGAATCTAAATTTAATCGGATGCCGGAATCACCAGGACTAATGTCCAACCATAATTCTTTCCATAATTCAATAACCGTTGGATTTATATCATTTGGTTCTTCATGCATTGCAAAAAATATCAACGGTAATGTATATTGTGAATAGTCTTTTAACATTTCATGATGTCGTTTATTTATTGCCAATACAGTTTGTGGTATTCCCTTATTCGTTTGATCTTCAAAATAGAATTCAGTTAATTTTTGAAATAATCGTATAATTGATTGATCCTATCCATGCAATATATATTGAGAGATATAATTAATAACAATTCCTTCATCAATAAATAAATTATAACAAAAATTTTACCTTAGCCGAACCAATTAAATGACCAATTGCACTTGCATAATATTTTCGTACAACATTATTACGATCTTTTAAACCACTAAAACATGCAGCTAAATATTTTGAAATTAACGGTGTCATTTCTTTATTAAAACGTATGCATACCTATAAAGAAACAATGGAAAAATAAAAACAATATTTCAAATACAAAATTTAAGAGAGAAAAGAAAAACCGACAAAAATCTTACCAAACAAAGAAAATGTGGACATGCAATTTTTGTTCCTAAATTAACGGAACCCTTCATTAAATCAATAATTGCCGGTGTCATTTTTTCAAATGAATTATAATCCATATGACGAATACACTTTGTTAATGTTTCCATTGATAGATGTTGAGTGGCCACTTCGGCTCGTACATTATCGACAACCTCTTGGGCATCCGAATGCGAAGCTAAACGTGTCGATAAATATGATAATTTTGGTACTTCTAATTCACCGGTCGCTTGTAACAGATACGGTACCAGTGTTGGTAAATGATGGGTTAACAGAGCACCAGATCCTTCAATTAATTCCGACAATGTTTTTATACTAATTTTACGTATTTCTGGTACTGTATTTGTAACACCCCGTTCCAATATCAACGGTAATATTGAACTAGCAACAACATCACCAGTTTTACCATAATTTTCAGCAGCCGATTGTATACAAATTTTACTAAGGGTACGTGTTGTACCGTCAGCCGCAACCCGGGTACCTTCATGTACATCATCCATAACACGAAACAATTGTGACCATAATTCAGCCAATTCTGGTTCAGGTATTGTTTTACTGTTTTGTGTAATATTTTGATCAATAACATTCAATTTTTGGTCAATTTTCACTTCGTTGGTGATCGCCACCACGGACGGTTCATCAACATCCATTTTTTCCTCAATAATTGATTCTTTTTTCTGGTTTGTTTTTGGCACTGCCATCATCAAATTATCTTTATATTTTAAACGTAATCCATTTGGTCTTTTAATTAGATCACGAATGGCCATACAACATGCAATACGAACACGCCATTCGTTATTCGTTAAATTACTAACCAATTCATTGAAAATTTCCCAATAATATAATTCAACGGTTTCTTTAGTGCTTGTCACAATTGAATCCCAAATGGAAATCATTGAATTTTGTATTTTTGGCGTTGGATCATATCGATAACGATACAATCTCGGTACAATACTACCCAAATACGGTTGCATTTGTGATTTTGCATTATACGAAATGGATTTTAAACCGAATGCTGCACCCAATTTACTATTCCACGTTGCATTATGATTGGCCAATTGTAAAAATTGATAAATCATTTCCGGTTGATTGAGATCCGATGCTAAACCGCATAATTCTTTGTACGTTGAAATGTTACCACTGTAATGGACACAATAACCAACAAGCATCATTTTTTAGAAGACCAACAACACCCCAGAAGGTAAATCTTTAATGCTAAAAAATATTAGTCAAATTTATATTTACCCAGTTGGTGTTTTACCCAATTGTCCTTCGACAAACAATTCTGTATCATCAGAAACGACACGAACATCACGTCGTCCACCAATTAATTGTTGTAACAATGAGTTGGCCAAATCCGATTGAGCATTTTCATCACACAGCGAATACACCAAACCTAAACCACGTGAAGCAACATCTTGAACAAATTCTATATGTATACAGAAGAAATATCATTAACATTTTAAGAAATAAAATAAAATTATATACAAATAAAACAGAAAAAAATACCAACCACTATCATCCGATAACAAATCAGTAAATGCATATTGTAATAATTGTTTTTTTTTATAAATTGCCGGACGTTTTGCACAATGTTTAACTAATGCCAATAACCATATTGATGTTGCATGTCTTGAACATGGATTTGGATCGGGTACCACCTTAATAATATCCTGAACAAATTCATTTAACATTGATTCATCACAATATGGATTCGTTTGGGTATCATCAAATTCGTGTGCCTCTTGACCCAATATTGTTGAAACAATTGATTGTGCCAATGCAATATTAAGTACAACATCTTTTGACTAGAAAGAATTAGTAATAAATATATAAAAATAAAACAGAAATTATTATAATTCATCATCATCTTCATCATCATACCAATTTAACCATTCCACGAAATACAATTAAATTTGCTTTTACAAAATATTTTCCATCACCAATGGCCAATGCACCCAAACATAAAGCTGATTCTTCTTTTAATTTTGAATGGGTATGGGCACTTTTTAATAAACGATAAATTGTTCGTGCAATTGAACCCCGTGTTACAACATTTTCTAATAAAGTGTATTCAAAAGTAGAAATTCAATGTTACTTTCTATTCGGTTTTTTTTTTCTCTTGTAAGATAACATACCAATTTCATCTTTTTCTGCTACATCATAAGTGAATTCCTCCTCATCCTCCTCCGTTTGCTGAATAGTATTAGTAGTAGTAATTGATTTGGAATTAACTTCTGTTGTTTGTAATTCGGTAACCGATGCAATTAATGACAATCCTTGAATTGCCGATGTTAGTATTAATAATTGTGGTTGTTTTAAATTACCGGCTAGTTTTGAAAATGAAATCAATAAATAAAATAGAATTTTTCCATTTGATTATAATTCAAAAAAAAAAAAAACTGCATACCAATTATTTTAATAGATTCTTTTAATTCCGTCCAATTACTTCGATACTCATCACTAAACATTTCCTTTATTTTCATACATTTAATTTTACTATTAAATGCATAAGCAACAGCTAAAATACATCCATGTTGATGTTCAATTGTTTTATTTGTTAAATTATACATTCCAGAGATTTTACTATTAAATTCACGATCTGAACATCCGTAAGCAATTAAAATACCTAATATTTTAGCAACCATAACACGTATCGTTTCCGTAACATCTTTCAATTTTAAACACAGGAAATCCATTAAACTAAAACATGATTCAGCTAATATATCCGGTGCACTACTTATCAAATCATATAAACATGCAAGTTCAAATTCCCCATGATGCTTAAATGAATTTAATATATTTTTTAATAATGTTAAATAAATATGAATTTTATTTGTTTTCTCCGCCGTATATTTTCGAATTAACCATTGTTTTAGTATTGGTTTTTGTTTTTCATCACCCGGTTTCGATCGACAACCAGCCGAAAACCATAAACAATGCCTCAGATAAGTGATAATTTCAATGATTGTATGATAGGTATACGGTATATTTGAATTACCATATGCATTATAACGATCAATTGTTTTATTACGTAAACGTTCTTCGTACATATCATTAAAATGACAAATCATTTCCATAAATGATGGTAATATAATTTTATGACCATCGCCCAATCGATTATTTCTTTCAACTTCATCATTTATATCATTAAAATTCATTATTTGATCATTCATTGATTCCGTTGATGATGGTTGACCGTTGTCATTGCCCAATAGCATATCAATTGAATACATTTCATTATAATTTATTTGATCTTGTCTTGAAACTCCATACAAATGTGATGTTATCGTTTCCAGTATTGCTGAATGATAACCGGCAATTAGCAATAGTTGATAACGTGCCGGTACAAAATGTTCTGGATAACATTTTGTTAGAAATGAACAAATAACATTTTGTATTTTAACATCAACGGAAATGTGTTTTTCCAAAAATGTTAATAAAAACACTTGATTTGTATCGGGTACAAATTTTAAACTTTCTCTTAATTCTGCATTTAAGTCGACGTTCGCTTGATTCGTACTGGTTTTATCGGTTTCATTTGTTTTCATCAACTCGGTACTCATGGATTCTTGTTTATTCGTTCCATTATCAATTTTACCATTCTGGGCAATTGCCGATGCAATGGCAAATAATGTATCACGTATTGAATCATGTAATTCCGGTGCTGAACTCAATAAATCTTCAAATAATATTGTAGCCAATACAACATCTTTACCGAATATCATCGGTGAACGTTTTGCTAAATGTTCAATGGCACGATAAGCACCACGTTGAACTTCACCGGGTTCCTCCGATTTTTGACCAATCACCTTTAGAAAACCATTCAATAGGACTTTTGTTAATTTTGTTACAAAATCAATTGGTGCTCTGTTTCGGGGGGGAAAACAATAAAAAATAAAATAAAATTTAGGTTTAAAATTTAAGCAGCATCAATATATTTTTTGTAAATGTAATAAAGATAAAAAATATTACTTACTCATCAATTAAATTAACCGCAAATTGTAATGATAAAACTTTACACTTTTGATTGCTATTCTTTCCAAATACACCTTCAAATATCACCTGAATACCTTGTAACAATTGAATGGCTTTACCTTTACCCTTCAGTAAATATTGTAAAATTTTCTGTCGTACTCGGGCACTGCACGGTGTTGTTTTACGTTCCATTATCTTTGTATCATTACCCAAAAATATTGTATAAAATGGTGCAGATAATTTTGGTTCTTTCCAATCCAATGATGTACTGATTTTACTGAGTGCTGCGACCGCCGGTGTTACAACACTAAATCGTGTATCGGCCGATGCCAATACAATTAACGGTAATATTTCCGTATCCGGATATACATTTGAACATAATAATCGGCATATACCTTTTTTCAATTGTTCCAATTCTTCGGCTTTCCAATTGAGAGCCGACAATAATCGAAATGCATATGGGGATAAACCAGCTGGTAATTCACCTTGTTCTACAGTTCTAAAACAAAAGAAAATTTTCAATAATTCAAACATTTTACTGCTGTTTATTTAAAAAAAATTCAATCTTACCCATATGGAAGTAATAAAATCTCTTGTAATAATAATAGAAATTTTTTTTTAGTTTTTGGTTTATCTGATAAACTAAACATTTTATTTCGTTGATCATCATCTTCTGGTATTTTTATTGTTTCAAATAATGGTAAAACCATCAGTAATAATCTATAATCGTTAAAATAACATTAATGAACAATGCCCCCACATGAATCAACACAATCAAATCAACAAACTTACTTTTCCTGATGATTTTCCGATTTTCCCTCTAAACAATTTAATAATTTTGGTGTTAATTCCATTTGTTTTTCAATGGGTAATCGTGGAAATCCCATTGTTACATAAATTATTGAAAAATTATGTAAAAATGTTACATTACTACTTTCATATTGTTCCAATAGGGCTTCAATGGGTAATTGAATTTTTGATCGGGATTTTAATCGTTTATTTACGTGAGTTAAAACTTCCATTACCTATATTATTATTATCACAAAATCACAAAATTTAATTCTATTCTTTATACAATTATAAAATTATATATATTTCTTTGTTTGTTTTCAATTTTTTTTTTTAACGTACCTTACATCGTACATTTTCATGTGGAGAAGTGATTTTCAGTAAAACAGGTGTTAAAAATTTTAATATTGTAGTTTCAAATTGTTCATCTGTATCGGCTGTTCCAAGACGAAATAATACTCTTTCCAAAAGTTCTAAGATAAAAAAATTAAGATAATCACAGATAGAATTTCAAGAATTTGAAAATGCATTCAATTATTGTTAAGTCATTCGCATCATCATTCATTGCACAAATAATTTAATTGTTGGTGTTGTTGGTTTTTTTTACCGATTGAAAAATTTACATTTAGATTATTTCAAAACCGGATAAATTAATAAATTAATTGAATTAATTACACAAATATTTATATTTATAATTTAAAAATTAATTAAATATATATTTTATTTACCAATTTCTGATGATGGGGTAGACATTTTTTTATATTATTTATTATTTATTATTTTTATTTATTTATTTTGTTGGTTTGATTCGCGTTTTCGTATTTTTTTTTTTTATACATCACAAATTACAAAAAATATTTTGAATTTTGATGGTTTTTTTTTTGTTGTTTATTGTATTGGCGTGAAGTTATCAATATATGGTTATGTTCATCAAAACGATAACATTTAACATTTATACAGGTTTTTTTTTTTAATTGATAGTGTATTAAGAGAGAGACATCTAAATAAAATAAATAAAAAAAAAAGATATTTTATTAATAATTTTGATTTGTTTTTGAATATTTAAAATTAATTTTTAAATGTTTTATAATTAATTAATTAAATTAATTAAATTGTTTTTCTTTTTAATTAAATGGTTTGAATAATAATAATAATACTATCTTTAATAAAAATATACTATTTATTATTTACTTTACTTATAAACATTGGATTAATTTTTTCAATTTTGAATTAAGTAAATATCGTTTATTACAAAATCGTTCATTATGTCCAATTGTTTTACAAATTAAACATAATTTTCCATTTCCCTGTGATTCACTGATTAATTTCATAAATTTTTTTGATTTTTTTGTATATCTAAAAAATTCCCTGCAATTCATTTCATTATGACCTTTTCGCGAACATATCCAACAATGTGTATTCAATTGATATTCCCGACAATTATGTTCAGTGCCTTGTTGTGTACAACGTAAACATTGTCGACAATGTTTATAATTTGGTTTAACACAAATGGCACACAGTGGACAATGCCGATAACGTGAACCATTTTTTGATGGACATTTTTTACAAATTTTACAATGGGCATTATTTGAGAATGTCCAACGATTACATTTTTTACAAAATTTATAATCCATTGTATTGCCGCAATGTTCTAATGAGATGGCATCCAATGGAACATTTGTAAAGAGACGTATTGGTGAACCAAATTTACAATTTTTATTATACACCTTATGATTTAAATAATTTATTTTTAAATCAATCATATCCATTTCGGGCATCGCATTTTTTATATAATTTTCCATAAAATATGGAAATATCCAAAAGATTATCATTGATTTTAATGGATTATTACCATTCATTTGTTGATATTGTTGGTATATTGTTTTTATTGTAATTGCTATTGGTTCAGTGCGACCGGCAAACGGTGGATCCGTAAATATTGCAATTAAATCATTGCTGTTTTATGTTTAATAAAACATACAAATATTGGATATTATCATTTTTACGAATATGTAAACGAATTCATTTGAAAAAAAAAAAAACTTACTTTGTATTATCGATTAGAAATGTTTTAAATTTATCTTGTGCTTCGCGACCATTAAAAAAATGATTATTAAACATATTATACCAAAAATATTCTGAATCTGTGTAGAACATTCGATAACGTTTATCGAAATCCAATAGAATACTTTTAATATTTAACAATTTAAAATTATTTTTTAAATATTCATGTAATCGTGGTGCTCCAATGCATATAATTTTACTATAGGAAGAGATAGAGTCGACGATCAAATCAATGAATATATAAAAGTATAGTTTAAAAAATTATAAAGTTATCTATATAAGTATATATACTTACGTTAACATTAATTTTTTCATAATTAAAGTTAATTCCATTAATGTTGAATTGGTAAAAAAATATTGTGCTTCACGTTTATCATTTTCCAATGGATGTAATAATGTTGTAGGATACAGTAATTGTTCATCCGATATATTATTAGTGATTTTATGATTGTTATGTGTTGATTCTTTATCGGTATCCAATAGAAATGCATTACAGGTATGACAATAAATTCGTTTTATTAATGGTAATTGTTTTATCTGCAAAAAAAAAAAAACATAACCATTATTAAGAATTGCTCCCATTATTATATGATTAATTATATATATATATATATACTTACATTGGATAATCGCTTTGTATCATCTTTAATTGTCGATAATGGCCACGTTGATTGTTCACTATATTTGGTATTCCAATTTTTACCGGTAAATAGTTTCCCATTATCATTATTTATTTTAAGATAAAATTTACAATCATTTTGTGTACGACATGCTGAACATGCAAAATATTTAATAACTTTGGAATCATCAGTTGTGGTGGCATCTTCATCATCATAATCATCACCATTTTTAACAACACTTTTACTACTACTATTGTTTTTATTTATTGAAAATAATAATGTAGGACCATGAGAACAACTTGGATGTTTTGTAATATCATCCAAATATAATATGGTAACATTAGATTTGTGTTGTTTATTATTGTGGTGGTGGTCGTCTATTAAATTAAATTGATCTTGTTCTAAGTTTGCAATTATTTAGAAAAAAATTTATTTCAATCAGAAAAATGGGTACTTTTTTTTTATTATTTATTATTCTACAAATATTTAATTACCCATATTTTCCTTTCACTTTCTATAATAACATTAAAAAAACTAATGATTCCACATTCCACAAAATATTAAACCAAATACTAAATTTATTAAATTTAATCCCAAAATTTCCCAAAAATAAATGTTCAATAACAAAAATAATATATAAATAAAACACTTCAATAGTTAAAGCACTTCATAAATTAACACTTTGACATATATTAAAAACATTGTAATTGTCGAGGAGGTTGTCAAATTGTAAAAAACCTTAATATCCATGGAACATCGAAAATCCCCGAATTCCCGAAACGAACAAAAACATTTTAATTGTTTCCGAATGAATGTCACAAATTATTTCATCATAAAAATTTTTTTTTCAACAAAAATAGAAACAGAAAGAAAAGTGATAAAAAAGTGTAAAAGCGGCCGGTTGAACGTTTTTTTTTATTTTTGTGTTTTATATATAATCATTTCTTATCTTTAATATTATAATAATAATAATAATTGAATTAAATTTATTTAAAAATGTATAATTTAATAAAATCAGCGGTTCGTAGTCAGGCAATTAAATCATTAGCATTTCCAAAATCATCACAAATTGTTGGTGGTAAAAGAGAATTTACACGAACATTATGGCACATGTCAAAAAATCCAGAAATAATTCCAGCAATTTCAACAAAATCGATAATAAAACCAAGTATTGGATGTACTTGTGGTTGTGGCAAACAAATCCATACAAAAGGTTTTTTTTATTTATAATTTTATATAATCGTAATTTTTTTTTTCAAGATTAAAATGTCGAGGAATTTCAAAGCATAACCTCACCTTTTTTTTCTTCTAATCTCATTTTTGTGTACCATCAAAACTTCCTAACACAGTATTTATTGCGTTGCTACTAAATAAAAGTTTACTCCAAAAATTTAACTCATCTTTTAAACTTGGAGGCGTCATAAATACATTGAGGGGGAGAGCTCAATTTGTGAAAGAAAAATATTCATTTATTTAATTGTATCATTTTCAGTTGAACGTGAATTGGTGGAATTTTTACATGATGAAATAATAGCCGAAAAGAAAGCACAAAAAGTAAATAAAATTCCAACAGAAATTGATGGTTTTAAAATTAAATGTGACGGTTCAGAAGTTGAATTGAGTAAACAAACGGAAAATGAAAAGTAATTGTTAAAGAACATTAATATATATGTTATTATAAAATCATTGTTATATTATAATAATTGGCATTTATTTTTCTTCAAATTACAGAATTGTTATATCATTTAATGTTAATCATACAGTGGATACAGATGTTGCCGAAGATGAAGTACAAGATGAAGGTGAAAAACAACAAGATAATATTGCTGAAATGAAAAGTAAACCAAATTTTGATGTTGATTTTATAAAGGGTGGTAAAACGTTATCGTTTACCTGTGCATTTATTACTGAAGCACCCGAGGACGGTGAATATGGTACACAATAATAATAATATTTATAGAATTCTCATGTGATCTTCAACATTCTAAATAACCATTTTGTATTATAGATGATGTATTTGGTATTGAAGAAGTTACATGCTATGATGGTGAATGGAAAGATAAAACATATGCTGTAGCTGGTGATGTTTTAGATGGAGTAAGTTTCTTTATATATATAAACGAATAAAGATAAACTATTATTAATTCTTTTTTCTTTGTTATATAGGATTTATATAATCTTTTAATGAATTTACTTGATGAAAAGGGTATCAGTAATGAATTTGTTGAAAAATTAGGTGATTTCAGTACAATTTATGAACATTCATCATATATTGGATTATTAGAATCAATATCAAAGTTTACTATTCCAAAGTAAAACAATTAACTAAAAATTCTAGATTCATACATTCATTCTTTTAACATTTGCTGTAATATAAAACATTTTTTTTATTATTATTATTATTATTATTAAATATTGATAGTTTTTAGTAATGCAAAAAACAAAAAAATAGAAGTTTCTATTGAATAGAGTTCTCAAGTTAATAGAATATTGCAACTTTTCTAGAATCAATATATATATATATATATAATATAAGAAATAAATACTTTCAAAAATAAATACTATATGAAATAATTTTATATATCAAATGATGGGAAACAAAAATTTAAGAGATGTTGGGCATTATATTTTCTGGTTCAATATTCTATGGGATATGGGATATGAGATATTAGATTTCCAATTGCTTTACTGCATCCCTTAAATTATTATGACTGGAGCGCGATTGTTGTTCGGTTTCCGGTATCTTGATTTCTTAATAACAATAAGTAAAGCCAACAAGGTGGGTTAATTATATTTACCAATACATAATTTGTAATTCAAATGTTAACGTTTAATAATTTATTTACTACTATATTTTTATTTAATTTTTGTTTTAATTATTTACAGAATTAAATAATAATAACATCTTTTTTTTTTTTGAACTCTATAACATAATAATTAAAAATAAATAAAAATATTTTATCATCATGAGCCTTAATACAAAAAAAAAAATTATGGTAATTAAAAATATACTGTCGTTTTAGTACATTTATTAACTACTTATTTAAACATTTTTTAATAAGCATTTAATTAATGATATGGTATATTTTGTAATATACAATACACCAACCAAAACGATGCTTCATTATATCCTGTGTGTTTTTTTTATGATTAAAATTAAATCGAAAACGATGAATAAAACATTAACTATTTGCTGAATTCCATTTACTATTCGATGTTGATTCCGTTTTTGATGATGATTTATCAGATGTGGATGATTGCTTTGGATTTTGTGGTGGTATTTTATATTCTTTATCCGATCCCAAATAATCA
The DNA here is from genome assembly GCA_958336335.1 of Dilophus febrilis. NCBI lineage: Eukaryota > Metazoa > Arthropoda > Insecta > Diptera > Bibionidae > Dilophus > Dilophus febrilis. Next base: position 6,114,743 of record OY284472.1, on the reverse strand, counting down.
CCATCAATTTCAACAAGTTCAATGTGTTGTTGTTTTATTGCATCCTAAATACAGGTAAATTATTAACAATTATTAATAAAAAAAAAAAAAAAAAGATGTAATAATCTTAATAATATTGAAAAATACCTTAACACATTGTTGATATACTTTAAATAAATCGGCACATGCTGAATCATTTGTATTTCCTTTTAAAAATTTTTCGGCAAACCATGAATTAAAACAGGCATCATATTGTTTTTTTAATTCATTACAATTTTCACCAATGCTATTCATATTACAGACCGATTATATGTTAATAATATGAAGGTAGTGTTTTTAATTTTTTTTTTTAATTATTATGTAATGCGATTAATTTAAAAATTTAATAGAATAAACTTTAAATTCTTATCAATAATTTAAATATTAATATAATCATAAATAAATTATGTGATGATAACACAAAGATTTTCTGTTTTTTATTGATTGATTGATTTAATTATTTATATTGCAATTTTTTTTTTTATTTAAACAAACCAAAAGATATTTACTTAAAAATATAATAACACATTAATTTAATTATATTAAAATTTAATTAAAAAAACATATTCATAACTTTAATATATTTAATTATATTAAAAATACAAAAATAAAAAACGAAGAAAATGTAAACATGCGAACAAAACGAAAATTTTTTATTTATAATAATAAAGCCGATAACGCCCGACAAGGAAAATGTCAAAAAAATATTCGCTAATTCGCTACTATTGAGCAATAAATTATCAACCACCCTATCATATCAATGAAATATTTGACATTTGTTTTTAATAATCTGTGCTCGCGCACTGTAGATGTAGTACATTTTTTTTTTGTCTCTGACTGCAAAAAAAAAAATTTTAATTTTTTTATTTTCCTCCAAACAAAAATTGCTACTTTATTATTTATAATTTTAATATATAACTATATTTATTAATAGTATTGTGTTTTTGTTTAAATTTATATTAATTAATTTATTAAGTGATAAATAAAATATATATATATATATAATACTTGTGCAATAATAATAATAAATACTAAAAAATTAATAAAAAAAAAAAATGTCGAAGTAAGTTAAAAAAAAAAAAAAATTAACGTTATATATACAAAAACACGTAGCCAAATGATTATTTATTGTTTTTTTGTGATAAAATATTAATTAAATTATATTTATTTATTTATAAAATGTAATTTTAATATAATAATAATAATAATTGTTTTGTTTTGTTCAATTGTTCAATTGTTCAATTGCTGTACAGAGAAATGATGATTGTATTCGTATATGATACAGAATGTTGTCAAAATGAAAGTGATGATCCGGTAAATGCTGTACTATATTTTCATCCAAGTTGGGTGTCAGACATTCAAAAATTATCGTTATGTGGCCAATTAATGGGTACAACACATTTTTTTCAAGATAGTTTTACAAAACCAAAAGTTATATCATTACAAAGTGGACGATTTGTATTAAAGGAATTTGGTCGTTTTATTTTGGTAAGAATAATATATAAAACTACAATATAAAAATTTTGGTAAAATATAATTGTTTTTTTTCACTTCCTATTCCTATATTTTCATATATATATAGGCTGTTGGTACCGATCGTAATATATCTAAATCTGTATTAGAACATCGAGCTGATATTTTAACATCTTTGATACAATTTTTTCATTGTGATATACAAACAATGCATGAGCAATTTTCTACAACCTTGTACGGTGGTACAATTCAACAATATAAAAGTTTATCGGAAAAATTATATCATATATTTGAAACATTTCTACCGATTTTACAATACAATGGAAATTTATTTCAAAATATGCCAATTTCAAGATTACCAAAGGTATATAAAGCTAAAAAATGTTTTTTATATTATTTTCCATATTCATATTATATATTTAATAAATGTACATTTGTTTCTAATTATCAGACCGCTAGCAATATCTATTTAGATGCAATGCAAACATTACATTCATGTCAACAAACAAAAGGTGTACTTGGTGGAACAATTTTCTATCATAATAAGTAAAATTCTATATAGAGTTAAAAATTTAAACGTAATTATATTATTAATACATTATAATTTTATTTATTTTTTCTTGCATAGGGTTGTAGTAACACAATTATCACCGGAAATAACAAAAAATCTAATATTAACTGATCCGTATCATATAAAATCAACAGCCGAATCGATAATAGTTGATTTTCATGTACCCATTGGTGTACAATTGATTGCCGTTTATATACCATTGAATGAATATCGTAAATTAGTTGTTGACGTTCAACGTACACAAAATATACAAAATCAAAATCAAAATCAAAATACATCTTCTTCAATATTACCATTTCAATTTAAGAAAAAAATGAAACGTGATAAATCGATAATATTTACAAATATTCCCGAAGAAGTGGGTAATTATTTAAATGAATGTGATTCAATTGTGGAGGGAAAAGATACTACAATTATTGATGGAAACAGTGTTGGTGTTAATGACGATGTCCACCAATCCGTTGATGGTCCAAAAAAATGTGAAGAATTAAAGGAACCTGCAGCACCAGCAGAAATTAAATGTATGCGACCACGTCCAACACATTTACCGTTACGTTTTAAAAATGTCACCGCCAAAGATCTACCAGAAAGTGGTTTTAATTCGATAAATTTCGATGAATCGGATAGTTTTCCACAATTTATTGGTCGTACAAGTGTATGTTCGACGCCGTTAACCGAAAATAAACTTTTACATGGTAATGTTTTATCAATATGTGCAAATTTAGATGAATTGGATATAGTAAATTCGAATGGAAATGGAAAAATGGATATTGTTGTTCAATCATCACAACAACCAGCATCGATACACACCGATATTATTAATGAAAAAGATAAAAAAGATATAATTTTAGAAACAAATCAAAATAATAATACCAATAATACACCGCCGCCGACAATTGATCTATATGATAAAAATTCAAATAAAATAACAACAAATTATATAGAAAATCCATTTAAATATGAAGTACGTCGTAATTCATTGAATGATGTTAATAGTACATTAAAAAAATTATCAAAACGTTTTTCAATTCGTCCCTTTGGACCATTTAATATCGCAAAATTACTAATGCCAACAAAATCGTCTTCTTCAACAGAATTCGTACAACAGACAAATAATATTGATGATACATCCACACTTCGTGGACTCATTCACCGTGACACCGAATTAGATGATATAAATCGTAAAATTTATCATACAATAAATGATCCAACGTATCCGGTATTCAATAGTGATGGAGCACCAATTTCAAAATATTTATTTCAAGAATTTTTAGAACGTCAATATCAAGAATTAATTAAAAATAAAAATGGTAAATCAAAAATGGTGGCAATCGATGACAACATCATAACACATGAAGATGATAATAATATAATTGAAGGATTTGATATGGAAATGGATATGTCACCATCACCTTCAGTAAAAATCCATTCGCAAATAGATTTACCACCAATATTACCATCACCATCATCAATAAGTTTAAAATTAAAAGATGAATTAATGATAAATGATAAATTAAATGAAAATGAAAACAAGGAAATGAAAACACCGATAAATATTATAAATTCACAATTAAATAGAAAATCATTGACATTACCACTAAAATCGTTAACTACAACGATAGTAAACGATAATGATACAAATAATAATAATAATGATAATAAATCAAATGAATTTGTAAAAGATACTTTAAATAAATTTACAAATACAAATAATAATGTATTAGAATCACCGGCACAACGTAAAAAATTAAGTGGTATTCAATTGACACCGTTAATGAGTAAATTAACAATATTATCGGTAGTGCCACCACCACCACAACAACAACAACAGCCAAATGATGAACGTTCAAGTAGTGGATTTTCCAGTTGGGATGCAACACCCGCTTTAGTTGATGTGTCCACACCAATTGATGTTACAAGATTATTTCGTCGTCGTTCATCAATAAAACAGATTGAAGATTGCATTGATGCAAAAAATGGTATTATGCAAAAAGTTGAATTATTTATATGTGGTCAACAGAATATGACAATGATATTGCTGTTAGAAGAAAATTCAGGAAAAAAACAAGAATTAGTACAGAGTATGGTAATAATAATGAAAATGATAATATTTTCAATCATCAATTGTATTTTTAACAATTTATTTATATTGTCTTTTTTTAGTTTGATACTTGTGTTTCAAAATTATCACGTATGGAATTGAATCTAAATCAAACGTTAAATGTAAATGTTGATGGTGATAAATGTGGAATTGGTGGTGGTGGTGGTGGTATTGGTGGCGGTATTGATGGTGGTGCTTATAGTTTTATATCATTAGATGAAAATTGGGATACATTACAAAGATGTGGTCCATGGACACCGGCCGATTTAAATTCAGTTGAACATATGCGTAATGATTTTTCAAAAATTTCTGGTATAACTGATTTAATTTTAAGGTAAATATCAATTGTTTAATCATCACGTTTATCATCACGCGAATCTTTTAATCAACCACACACTATTTTTTTTTTTAAATTATTTTTTAGAACTGACGATTCTGTATTATACGGTTATAAATACAGTAAATCTGGTATATTTTATAAACAAATATCACAACAATCATTTAGTGGTTTACCGCCACCGGCCGATTTAATGGGAACCATCCCGATTTGTGCAAAACGACGTTTAGAACGTGATCATTCAATTATGTTACTGTGAGTTTTTTAATTTTTTAATGTTTTTTTTTTTATCTATAAATATAAACTCGTATTCGTATTTAATTAAACAATAATAATAAAAATTATCTCAATATAAATATATATGAAAAAAAAAAAATTTGGATAATTAAATTTAGAGTTGAAAGCAAAGAACGCAAAAAACAAAAAAAAATATGATACTTTATTTTTTAGAGATTAGAGATTATTTAGAAAACGCAAATTTAAATTTAAATCAACAGTTTTAGTCAATTTATACATAAAAAAAACAAAAAAACATTGCAACTTTTAAATCAAAAAAGTGTCGATTTTATTTTATTTATTTATATTTAGTTTAAAAAAAAATATTAATTTATTCCAAATTATTTTAAAGAATTCTTATTTATATATATTTTATTTTATTTTTTAATTATTATTTATTGTTTAATTATTATATTTTTATTTTAAATTTATTTTTAAGATTTTAACACACAGTCCAAAAAATTTAATAAACTAATCTCTTGCCATTGCCATTTTTTATCACTTCCAATTCCATCATTATTCCGTAATATGCAAACCAACAAAGATTTTTTAAATACCAACCAAAAATACCTTTAAATTAATATTATTCCGTAATACCATGCATTTATTTTATAAGTACAAATTATTAATTAAGTTTTAAGAGTGTTTTTCATTTATAATATTCATTATATTTATTTTTTTTGGATTGTTGAGTTGAAGAAGTTTGGTTTTGGTTTTATTTTTATTTTTTTTCTGTTAAGTTTCACTTAAAAAAGAAAGCGTATCTATATATAATTAAGTAAATTGTTTTTTACTATTGTCATTTTCATTTAATATATTATTTTAGAATCAATTAATTATTTAATAGGAAATTCTGAATAATTTTCTTAAACGATTTCGTTTTAATTTAAAGGAAATTCTGTACAGTTTTCTTAAGGAAATTCTCTACAATTTTCTCATAGGAAAGTCGATTTAATATAAGATCAATACTGGACAATTTTCTTAATGAAATTCTAAATAATTTTCTTAAACGATTTCGATTTAATTTAAAGGAAATTCTGAATAATTTTCTTAAGGAATTTCTGTATATAATTTTCTTAACCGATTTCGTTTTAATTTAAAAGAAATTCTGAATCATTTTCTTTAGGCATTTCTCTACAATTTTCTTAAGGAAATTTTGTACAATTTTTTTAATAAATTGTATATAATTTTCTAATAGGAAATTCGATTTAATATAAAGGAAATTCTGTACAGTTTTCTTAAGGAATTTCTGTATAAATTTCAAATGGGAAATTCTCTACAATTTTCTTAAGGAAATTCTCTACAATTTTCTCATAGGAAAGTCGATTTAATATAAGATCTATTATGAAATTCTGTACAATTTTCTTAAATAAATTCTGTATATAATTTTCTTAAACGATTTCGTTTTAATTTAAAGGAAATTTTGAATCATTTTCTTACGGAAATTCTGTACGTAATATTCTTAAGCTAATACTGTATTAGTAAAAATTCTGTATATAATTTCCCATTCCATAAAAATCAAACATAATATTAAAATAACAATAAATCACCTGCATGCATCTGTTTGAATTTCATCAGTTCTGCTGTTCATCCGCATCCAATAAACAAACAAAAAAAATCCTTCTCACAATTCACATTTAAATCTCCGTTTATCTCTGCGGTGGTTGGTTAAATTTATAATAAACCAATTGGTAATATACATTTAAAATTGATTAATTGATTCTATATATTATAGTAATATATTTAAATTTCATTCATTTTTAATTATATATATAATAAAATATAATATTTAAATAAAATAAATATAAATATAAGATAAAATAAAACAATAAATGCCAAATAAAAGTGCTGCTGCTGCTGCTGCTGCTGTTATAAGAATAATAAGGGGTTTTTTTTTTTAGTTGTATATAGGATTTTTTTTTAAAATAGTATTTTTTTCTTCTATAGTTTAATTGGAATCTATAGATAAAAAATTCCTGTATAGATAGAGATTCGAAAGCGAATCGTTTTGATATTTATTAGTTCTTTTTTATCTTTGTTTATCAATACTTTCAAATTTCAAACTATAAATACTTAAACTTTATTTATCACGCACCTTTGGAAGAATGAATTCCATAAATCGTTAAGCTTTTCTCTGAAGATTAACAATAATAAAGCGAATACATCCCAATATATAAAAAATGAATATAACAAATGAATATTTTATGACTAAAAATTTATTTAATCTTATTTCTTATCGATCAATAAGATATATTATACATTTCTTATTGACTAATATTGCGCGCGTTTATGTTCTTTTACTATACCTACGACTATTTATACAAAAATACTGAAAATTCTTTAAAAAAAATACTATATATTTTAAGAGATTAGATCACATATTTTTAATTCATAAAACACATATACACATACAATTTCTTTAACAATTTTATACGAGAACTTAACAATATAATATAATACATAAATAAATATTTATATATAGATGAGATAAAATATTTATTATATATAGAATATGAATGAATGAATGAATGAATATGATTATGGTAATTTTGTGACAATCCATGGTAAACGTCCCGATTTACGATAATGATAATAATCATATCCTAATTTACTTAAAATAATCACAATTAATGAGGCTAATACAACATTTAATAAATCCAATGGTTGTATTTTATATTCAGTTGGTAATTTACAGACATCCGTATGCGTTAACGATAACACTTGAACACCAAAATTATCATCACCTTCAATGTATTTACACGTAATATTTGTTGAATCTTTGATAATCGTATGATATTTTGAAATTAACTCTTTGAAACGTATTGAAAATATACAATCACAACGCCATGGATTATGACTTAAATATAATTTACCAACATTATGATTTTTTTCTAATGCATTATTTAATGCATAAACCGGTAACTATACAAAAATTATATTATCCAATTCTACAATTAATCAATTTTTAATATTTCACACTTAATTCAATTATTACCTTTGTAAATTTATTTCCTTTTAAACTGAATATACGAAAATTTTCCAACCAATAATTTGATTCTAATATATCAATTGACTGGATATGATTATAATCTAAATAAATATCTTGAACATTACGATAAATTGTACGTAATGGTTCAACATTTGAGATCTGTTTTTTGGTAAAGAAATAAATAAACCAAAAAAAAAAATTATCAAGTAATTCAAATAACTCCGCATTTCTTTAAAACATTGGGTTATAGAATATATATAATAGATATAGACGACGTAAAGCCACAAAAATTGATCAAAGATGGTGATTATGCATTTTATATCCGAAATTATTCCCCCATAAATTCTTCTTTGCAGGAAATACCAGGTTTTTCATACAATCTATATACTTTGAATGCAAAATGTTTGAATGCATGTTTGAATTTGAATCATATATTATAGAATTTTACTATTTTTGCTAAAATTCAAATAGAACGATAAATATTTATATATAGATAAACTTATTTTAGCTTAGGTATTACAATGAAACTATTAAAATGTTCACTTTTTCCTTAAATATCCTTTTTTCGAATCATATGTTAATTGAAATCAAAAAAAAAAACAACCAGAAAATGGGTCTTCTGGCCCCAATGCAAAGAATGATCAATTTTCCACAGAAGAATTTAGAGACATATAATTAATAAAATGATCAGATAGTTTCGATTTAATTTTATCCATCGCATAGAATCGCATCACTCTATATATATATAAGATGACTGTAGAATCCCTTTTGTATAGAATCCCCGCATATATAAAAATCATAAAAAGACTATATATATTGACGTGTAATTATAATTACCTTATTATTACTTGCTATAAATGTTGTTGTATTTTCTGGTACAAATGATGGTAAATGATCTAAATTTAAATTACTACAATTTATTGAATACATTGGTTTTATTGTATCGTCAGCGTTACGTCCAATGTACGATACATAACATGAACAATTACGTAAATCTGGATTATTAGCACAGGCTTCCTTTAAATTCTATTCATATATTTGATATAAATCAATGAAATTAATATCAATTTTATTTTTAGTTTATGTTTATTTACCAATTTAAATTGCATTACAGCCAATAATGGTTTACCATTATATTTTATATCATGACATTTTAAAAGTTCACGATCTGTTACATGTTCAGCTTTTGTAATATTCAATAACCATTTTAAATTTCTTGTACAATTCCAGGGATTACCTATAAAATATTTATAATATAAATTAAGTCACTAAATACACAACGATATATTCGAGACTCAATACACAACGCCGCACGACATCATAAATGATATTCTGAAGATTTGCAATTTGAAATGAGGGATGTAATCATTGTTTTTCTATTTATCACCTTTTTTAACTGATGAGGAAATTTTTCCCATTAATTCAAAGTTTTAAATTGAATAACATTCACGCATTATATACGATAAATTACACTTTTCCACAAGAAAATATTTCGAATTGACGTGATTTTTGAAAGCAGTGAGTGAGTTCTTTTTTATATGGCCTGATGCGGAGATTTCTTGACGTTATACAAAGGAAGGTTAATTAAACAAAAGAATTATTATATAGAGATATTCTTCTTAGTTCTTCTTATTTAATCAAAATTCATTTGACATTTTCATGATTTTCGAAATGAGATTTTTCGATGAAAACTGGAAAAACTTCTTTTGTCTGGTCCGGGGAATTTTGTATTCTATAAAAGTCACCACCCCTCACCCGCTCCGAATACAATCCAATCCAATATGCGATTAGCTTTTTGAGATTAATATAATTATAATATTAATTTATATATAAATACCAGTTAAATATAATGATTGAAATGTATTTGGTAATAATAATGGTCCTTCCATATGATCCAATTGATTCCATCGTAAATCCAAAAATGTTAATGCATTTAATTTTTTAAATAATGTTGGTCGTGTATAACCAAAATTTGTCCATGAAATATTAATACTCTATATAATTATTTATTATAAAAACAAAAACATATCATATCAATAAATCAATTGGAAAAAATTCCGTATCATATATGTAAATTACCTCTAAATGTAACATATCCGGAAAATCATTATTAATATGTGTTAAATTACTGTGTTCAATACGTAATATTTTAATACGTGGAAAATTTCTTAATATTATCAATGGATCAAATGTTACATTTGGCCAACCACATAATATTAATTCTTCAGTTTTTTTAATTTTATGCATACTAAAATCATGAAAATTATTCATGCCACCAAAACAATGTAATGTAAAACCGTTCCATGAACAATTTCCAACATTTGCCTCAATGGCTGTTGTCCAATTTTCACAAATACCATGATCAATCGGTGTTCCATTATCAAAATTATTATTTAATAATTCAATATTTAATATATTTCTGGATTGATTGGGGAATGGAATAAAAAGTAATTTATTATAATATTATTTTAGCTATATCCTGTTTAATAAATAATATTTTAATCAATCTCATCGGTTATCATTCATTCATTCATTCATATCATATATGTAATATATATAAAATTATAATATCTTAATTGAATGGACTGGAAAAATTTAATAAATATTTGCAAAATACGATACGATATATGATGAGCATGATAAAAAGATTTAGTTGTTTTTATTTAATTATTTATAATATAATTAATTTTTTTTTATATATATATAAAATTGGGTGTCCAATAAAATAAATTCCAGGATCTTTTTGAAAATAAATATAGGGATATATATATAGAAGAAATGATCATAAAGAATGAATGAAATCTGTAGGGCTTTCTGTTCAGGACCGCATGTACGATATGATAATAATTGTGCGTGAATTGATATATCCTTCTTTGGTTATAAACAGTTCAGGACCTTTTTTTTAATTCTTTAACTTAAATGCGGATTTAAAAGTTCTACAATGTCAATTTGGAACACTGCGGGTGGGGGAGACCCCAGAAAACTTTACACAGATTTGATTCTATATGACAATTTCTGACAATTAATCTATGTTTTTTTTTTGTTGGTAAACGAAGGCCTGTGGTATTTATTATATTGAACACCCTCCCGGCTGCGTATATAATTTAAAAATAAATATCAATTATCGTTACTGCTTCTATATAATAATATTTATTATATATATGTTTATGAATATGTTTTTGTTTTTATATAATTTTTAATGGATTTTCAATTCTATATATATTTTTTTTATTATATATTCATATATACTTTATTTTCTTATCTTTGAGGTATTTTGTTTTTTATTAATTAATTATATTTGCAATATATTTTGTCATTTTATTATATTGTGTGTGAAGTGTCAGAGTGTGTAGTTGATATGCGGTATATCAAAAACATATATAATTAAATATATATTATATCTATATATTAACAAAAAATATATACAGACGATTTAGACGTTGTTCATATATCTGTCTGTCTGATATTGACTGGGATTATTGAAAATGTTTCTATAGTAGAGAATTTTTTTTATAAATGATATACTGTCAAGGAAATGTCGAGGGTAGGGGATTTTAATTGATGTGAATTCTTTAAGAAAATTTCCTTAAAGAACTATTTTGTAAATGAAAAGTTTCCAAAACTATGCGATTGATATGAAAATTGATTAAATTTTCAATTTATATAAAAGAAAAACTGCGGGACATCACGCAAATTGTTTTATATAATAAAAATTTAATAAATTTCATATAAACGCGTACGTACGTACGTACGTATATTAGATATATAATAATTTTTCTTATCATTCATTCGTTCATTCATTCATATATAGATATGAACTAATTATGAACTAATAATATATATACATTGATATTTAATTATGCCAAAATTATATAATTGTTAATTAAATAATAATTATAATTTTGGCTAGATATAATATTGAAGATAATATGGGAGATTGGTAAAAATATCATAACTTGGAAACCGATTGAGATAGAATAATGGGCAGACCATCAATCGATAGATAATTAAATTCTCTAAAAACGTTTCTCATTTATCAAATAAGGTTGTAGAACAAATTCTATAGTTAAAAACTATAAACGTGAAAAATTGTCAATTTAACCCGACTTTTTGTATGAAGACCCCACAATATTATTGTAAATTCGGAAAATTCAGTTTATTTTACTTAAAATTCAGTCTTAAAATCAATATCATTTCATGGAAATTTCACCCGTAAAAATTGAATGAAAAGAGATTGATTTTGACCAATTATTGGTAAAAAATTTAATTTTTTATTATATATGGGGTGTAGTAAAAATGTCATAACTTGGAAACCTATTGAAATAGAATAACGGGCAGACCATCAATCGATAGATAATTATAAATTCTCTAAAAACGTTTCTCATATATCAAATAAGGTTGTAGAACAAATTCTATAGTTAAAATCTATAAACGTGAAAAATTGTCAATTTAACCGTAGTTTTTGTATGAAGACCCCACAATATTATTGTAAATTCAGAAAATTCAGTTTATTTTACTTAAAATTCAGTCTTAAAATCAATACCATTTCATGGAAATTTCACCCGTAAAAATTGAATGAAAAGAGGTTGATTTTGACCAATTATTGGTAAAAAATTTAATTTTTTATTATATAAGGGGTGTAGTAAATATGTCATAACTTGGAAACCTGTTGGGATAGAATAGTGGGCAGACCATCAATCGATAGATAATTAAATTCTCTAAAAACGTTTCTCATATATCAAATAAGGTTGTAGAACAAATTCTATAGTTAAAATCTATAAACGTGAAATATTGTCAATTTAACCGTAGTTTTTGTATGAAGACCCCACAATATTATTGTAAATTCGGAAAATTCAGTTTATTTTACTTAAAATTCAGTCTTAAAATCAATACCATTTCATGGAAATTTCACCCTTAAAAATTGAATGAAAAGAGATTGATTTTGACCAATTATAGGTAAAAAAATTAATTTTTTATTCTGTAAGGGGTGTAGTAAAAATGTCATAACTTGGAAACCTGTTGGGATAGAATAGTGGGCAGACCATCAATCGATAGATAATTAAATTCTCTAAAAACGTTTCTCATTTATCAAATAAGGTTGTAGAACCAATTCTATAGTTAAAATCTATAAACGTGAAAAATTGTCAATTTAACCGTAGTTTTTGTATGAAGACCCCACAATATTATTGTAAATTCGGAAAATTCAGTTTATTTTACTTAAAATTCAGTCTTAAAATCAATACCATTTCATGGAAATTTCACCCTTAAAAATTGAATGAAAAGAGATTGATTTTGACCAATTATAGGTAAAAAAATTAATTTTTTATTATATAAGGGGTGTAGTAAAAATGTCATAACTTGGAAACCTGTTGAGATAGAATAATGGGCAGACCATCAATCGATAGATAATTAAATTCTCTAAAAACGTTTCTCATATATCAAATAAGGTTGTAGAACAAATTCTATAGTTAAAATCTATAAACGTGAAAAATTGTCAATTTAACCGTAGTTTTTGTATGAAGACCCCACAATATTATTGTAAATTCGGAAAATTCAGTTTATTTTACTTAAAATTCAGTCTTAAAATCAATACCATTTCATGGAAATTTCACCCTTAAAAATTGAATGATTAGAGGTTGATTTTGACCAATTATAGGTAAAAAAATTAATTTTTTATTATATAAGGGGTGTAGTAAAAATGTCATAACTTGGAAACCTGTTGAGATAGAATAATGGGCAGACCATCAATCGATAGATAATTAAATTCTCTAAAAACGTTTCTCATATATCAAATAAGGTTGTAGAACATATTCTATCGTTAAAATCTATAAACGTGAAAAATTGTCAATTTAACCGTAGTTTTTGTATGAAGACCCCACAATATTATTGTAAATTCGGAAAATTCAGTTTATTTTACTTAAAATTCAGTCTTAAAATCAATACCATTTCATGGAAATTTCACCCTTAAAAATTGAATGAAAAGAGATTGATTTTGACCAATTATCGGTAAAAAAATTAATTTTTTATTCTGTAAGGGGTGTAGTAAAATTGTCATAACTTGGAAACCTGTTGGGATAGAATAGTGGGCAGACCATCAATCGATAGATAATTAAATTCTCTAAAAACGTTTCTCATTTATCAAATAAGGTTGTAGAACAAATTCTATAGTTAAAATCTATAAACGTGAAAAATTGTCAATTTAACCGTAGTTTTTGTATGAAGACCCCACAATATTATTGTAAATTCGGAAAATTCAGTTTATTTTACTTAAAATTCAGTCTTAAAATCAATACCATTTCATGGAAATTTCACCCTTAAAATTTGAATGAAAAGAGATTGATTTTGACCAATTATAGGTAAAAAAATTAATTTTTTATTCTGTAAGGGGTGTAGTAAAATTGTCATAACTTGGAAACCTGTTGGGATAGAATAATGGGCAGACCATCAATCGATAGATAATTAAATTCTCTAAAAACGTTTCTCATATATCAAATAAGGTTGTAGAACAAATTCTATCGTTAAAATCTATAAACGTGAAAAATTGTCAATTTAACCGTAGTTTTTGTATGAAGACCCCACAATATTATTGTAAATTCAAAAAATTCAGTTTATTTTACTTAAAATTCAGTCTTAAAATCAATACCATTTCATGGAAATTTCACCCTTAAAAATTGAATGAAAAGAGGTTGATTTTGACCAATTATTGGTAAAAAATTTAATTTTTTATTATATAAGGGGTGTAGTAAATATGTCATAACTTGGAAACCTGTTGGGATAGAATAATGAGCAGACCATCATTCGATAGATAATTAAATTCTCTAAAAACGTTTCTCATATATCAAATAAGGTTGTAGAACAAATTCTATAGTTAAAATCTATAAACATGAAAAATTGTCAATTTAACCGTAGTTTTTGTATGGACACCCCATAATATTATTGTAAATTCGGAAAATTCAGTTTATTTTACTTAAAATTCAGTCTTAAAATCAATACCATTTCATGGAAATTTCACCCTTAAAAATTGAATGAAAAGAGGTTGATTTTGACCAATTATTGGTGAAAAATTTAATTTTTTATTATATAAGGGGTGTAGTAAATATGTCATAACTTGGAAACCTGTTGGGATAGAATAGTGGGCAGACCATCAATCGATAGATAATTAAATTCTCTAAAAACGTTTCTCATATATCAAATAAGGTTGTAGAACAAATTCTATAGTTAACATCTAATTTTCACAATTTTGTTTATTACATTAGAAAATATTTTCATTATTCTTCGTGATTGGGATATAGAAAAAACTCCATCATTTATATATATCTTCTTTTCAATTTATGAATTGAAAAGAAATTTTCATTTTATAAGGGATTGCTTATTAATTCATTCTTAAAGAAAGTATATATAATTAATTTATATGATTCTATTTATATTATTTATACTTTTTATACGCGTTTAAATACCTTAAATATTTATTTATTAAAACAAAAACTAATCATATATAATTGATATATAAGAAATTGTTTACCTTAACCATAAGTTAATAATAAAAATGAAAAATTAAAAACAATTTACCAAAATAACCAAAAACATTTATTTTATCTATGCGTGCTCTTATGCAAATATATACAAATTTAATTTTTTTTTTGTTATCTCTTTTATTGTTAAATTTTTTCTATATGTAATTTTAATTTTAGACACAGATAATATTTATTCATTTATTTATAAATTTATGTATACAAAAGCGCTTTAACTATAACTGAAAGTAAACATTCATATAAGAATTGAAAAAAAAAAAAAAAAACTAATATATATTTTTAAGTATATTAAGAAAAAAATTGTGTACTTGTATAAATTAATATGAGAAAACAAAAAATTCATGCTGCTATCTTATAAATTAACATGTTGCGAAAAAAAAAGAAAAAAAACTTCTAATCATCTTCAATACTCGCGTATACATTTTCTATTACAAGTTGTCTTGGGTGCGATGCGTACGTCGTAAAATGTTAGGGTGGTGATTGTGCGATGTTCTTATAGAGGGGATGACGAATTTTTAAGACGAAAATTCTCTATAGAATTTGAGATTTCTTTATTAAATATCTTAAACATCTTTTGGTGGACCTAAATAACATTCTAAATTCGACTTTGAAATTATACACAGAAAAGGGAAATAAAGAAACAATTTACCTCAGAATAGAATTTTTCTAATTTCCTATAATTTTTTAATATAGAACTTCGTGAAGGTTTGAGAATCATTTTTTATTGTCACATTTTAAAACAGTTCTATATTCAAAAGCCGAAATTGAAAACAGAATTTATAAATAACAAATAAATAAACATTTTTTTGCTAAAATTTTAACTCTTCTTAACTCGTCGTCGCTATGCTATACGCAAAAAATATAATAAATTATAATATTTTTGTTTGTTTTTTTTATTATGATAAATAAAATTCTAAAGTATATTGATTTAATTTAATTTAATTTTTATTCTAATAATCTAAAAATAGTTTTTTGTTTTGTTTTGTTTGAATTCTGTCTGTTTTTTTTTTGTATTTTTACTATTATTTTTATTAGCTCTGTACATTTTTTTTGGGGGCCAGTTAAATTAAATTGTGTAATTAAAATACAAAAAAATAAAAAAAAACATGAATTTAATTTTTAATGGTTTCTTTAAATCCATAAAAAATAAAAAAAAAATGTTTCTTCAATAAATAAAAAAAAAAAAATATAAAGAAATGGTTCGGTAGTTAAAAGAACAGAACAACTCTACAGTAAAAATTTTATATATATTTTTAAAAATAGAATTTAAATTTATAGGTAATTTGTATTTTTTTTTTAATTGAATTTGTTTTTTGTTTCTATTTGATTGGTTTCGTTCGTCGTCGACAGTTTAGCGAGAATTATAACGAAAAAAAAAATCTATTTGTTTTTCATATAATATTTGCGTGTTTTTGATATCTTTTCTGTTTTGTATATACTATAGAATTTTTATTTTTAGTGATATGTTAATTTGTTGAGTGAGGGGGGTTTTTTTTTCTCTCTATTTAATTAATTTTTCACATTGTCGTCGTAAATTATTTATAAAATCATTCTATTTTGGTTATTATACCTATATAAATATCATTCATATAAATGTAAAATTCCAAAAAAAAACTTATAGAAATTCTTTCTATTAATTGGTCAAATTAAAATATATTGACTTAAAGATGATTTTTATAGATGCGTATGCGATTGTCATTTGATATATAAATATAGTAAATATTTGTTTTAAATTTGTTTAGATGATTTAAATGTATGATGATTCGCGGTAAAGATGATCAAGATTTTGTTACAATATTTGTTAGAAAATCTTATGATCAGATATATAGAAAAGAAATTCTCATGTTCGTTTATTTATAATTCAACAAACGTTGAACTTTAAAGATTATATTTATATTTAAAAAATGTAATTTCTATATTCTTGTTTTATTCTATATACTGCTGACTGTAGAACCCCCGAAAATCTTTATTCCTATATGCGTATTCAAAAATTTAATGATGAAACAAATAAATTCTCCAGCTTAAATAAAACGAAAACTTTACTATAGTTATCGGATATTTAACTGGATACTATATATAATCTAAGAGCTCACATAGGATGAAACATTCTGCATAGGATAAAATCGATTGTTAAGGATTTTACTTATTGTATAGGCTTTGCTATACGGAGAAGAAAACTCACGAAGCACATATTCTATGAGAATGTGAAGTGTCGCATTATTCTATTGACCACCAATTCCTATAAGCAAGTCCATTGAATGTATATGAATATGAAATAGATTCAAGATATATCACAATGTCCTCAAATATATGATCAAGTGTTTCGTGCGAGGACTAAATAAACGACGTTGTTAGATTATATTGAGATTATTATGGGACTTAAGAGATCATCATACGCACGGACGCACGGTATTTGATACATAAATTGTAAATTGCATGTTAGAACATTAATAAAAAAAAAATTCCCTCGTCCGTCTGCTTTATCTTTCAATATTATGATATATAGCCGCATACTGAATTTATTTATATATAGACTAAACTGCGTTTCTATATATAACATTTTATCTAAAAGTATATATATAGACATATAAATTAAAATAATCTTTCTATATAAATAAAATGATAAAACTGCATATTTATTGATAGGCATACCAAAGAAAAAATTATGTTAATTAAACTCTAGAATAGATAGATAGATAGAATAGATAGATAGATTATTAATATTATATTAACTAATAGATTATTATATTGTGTTTATAAATGCAATTTTTAATGTTTTTTTGTGCATGAAAAACGAATCAAATCCTCCTGCGTTTATTACAAATTACATTATGCCGAGACAAAGCGTATCGATTGATTGATATAAATTGATAAAATTTTTACCATCGCATATATATATGCAAAAATGTGATGTGATTTTTATTATCATTTAAATATTGAAACTGAACATTTTTATCTCTGTATCTCTATAAATAACCTATTTTTTTTGTTTTTTTATTAATATTTACTATATCGCAACCATATATATATACTGTGATAATATAAATTAAACTGCCAAACTATAACAATCATATACGCGATAACGAATCCATCCGAATGAAATCTTCTTAATATAATGAATTTATGACCTATATATTTAAAAAAAAAATACACAATAAAGTTAATTGTTCGGTCTAGACATATTCAAATATTATATTAATTTTTAAGATAATCATCATCGTTGCCGTCGTCATTATCAGTTGTGTCCTTGCATCAACTAATTAATCTCATCTATATATTTTATTAATAATTAATGTTATATAGAATAGAATCCATCAGAATCTCAAAACGATTTGGAAAACAGATTTTTAAGTATATATATATATATATTAAAAAAAAAAAAAAACTATACTCTTATTATTTCTTCTATAATATTCATGAATAAACAATATTTATTTTTCTTATACCCCCTTATATAAATTAAATGAAGACTTTGAAATTACTTTTAAATACTATAAAACAAAAAATTTTATATTTGTTTGTGTATATAAACAATTCTTATTATATAACATTATTTGATGGTAATTAAATGAAGTCTTATTTGATTTTATCTTTTTTGTCAAAATTTATTTTGGGGGGCTGAAAAAAATTCTTATATAAATATATAGAAAGAAATAAATCAGTGTTTTGGAGTTGCCGGATATTTGAATAGAATCCAAAACATTTCAGTGGCTATAAAATCTTTGTTTAATTTTTTTTTTAATATTAGTATATAATCTTTTAACGCAGTATCCTAATTTAATATTATTTATATTAATATTAATGAATTGTTTAACTTTTTCAATAAATTTTAAGATACAAAAAATAAAAACATCCCGCGTGAGATAGTGAATCGAAAAGTGTGTTCATCCTCCAAAAAAAGAACAATCCAAAATAGACTGTATATTGATTGATTGATAATCCAGTTCTATAGTGCGGTTTGGATTTTCACGGCTATTTGAAATCGTATATAATATCTGCAGACATTTTTAAAAGATGTTTTTTGAATTGGTGGGATTTATATAGTATTTATTAACAACGCGTATACTATAATTCATTTGATATCATATCAAAGTATAAATCATCGTGAATTTAGAAAAATGTTATATAGATATTGATGATAATATACGAATCTTTGCTTTTGGATTACATTTCGCGGATTGGATGCGATTTCATTGAAGTTTCATAACGGCAAAGAAGACGATTTCTATAACTGAATATATAAGACATAACCACATACATAATGTTATTCCAATTTTGAGTTTTTTGGTGGTTAAATTGGCAAAATCAACCTCTTATATAATAAATAAAATCCCAATCAAATTGTGAATTCTAAACTCCACATTTATCGATGTTTTTCAATGATTTGTAATCTCAAATATACAGTTTCATCATTAGTTTTATGAGTGCGGGTGTCATATTTGAATATCCAGTTGTATTCATCTTAATCGGAATCCAATTGGTAAGTTTTTAGATGATATTGCAATATCTATATTTGTTGTTTTGATAGTTATATGATAGCAAAAAAAAATGTGATCTCAGTTTACTAGACTGCGATCTCTGTTTAACTGACATTATTTAAAAATATTTTTATTTTTTTGTATCTTTGTATCTTCTTAGGCAAAATCGAAGAATATATTTTCAGGAAATTTCAATAAAAAAAATGTTTTTGTTGCCATGGAAATATTCTTAAAGGAGAATTTCCTATCATTAGAACAGTAGAGTTTAGTTTCACTATGATTTTATTACAAGATTCATACAACATTTAACGGGTAAGTACTGAACTGAATTACATTAAAAATCTATATTAGAATCTATATTAAAATTCTGTTTATTGTGTTATTGATAAACAGACACACTCGTTAGTTTAAGATAAATATGGTTAAAAAGAGCTTTGTGATTAAAGCCAAATTATTTATTATCTTAAAACCAAAATGGGTTTTTTTTGTGGAAAAATATTTATAAAAAAAAACGTACTCGCAGTTTAGATAGAATAAGAATTTACAAATAGAATTATCTATTAATGATCTGATCAAATATTTAGCGCATTTAAACCAATTCTAATACAAAACATATATGATAATATTTTGAGATTTGTTAGAGATATGAACCCTATAAATTATTATAAATTAACAAAAGTTTGTCAATTAACCTCGGTCGGTTTCGCATCACATTATATAATAATAAGTGCGTATACTTTCTGTCAATATATCATCATTATATAATAATCTCTAGCTCTATACTATCTATCTATATATTAAAATACCACAAAACCAAAAAAAATATTTATTTATTGAATTCCGCATATTTTTTTTATAACTTTATTATTATTATTATTATTAAAATTATATAATCAATTATAATTGAATATTTCTAGAGCTATAATCTTTAATAATAATAATAAACACTTCTATCTTTCTATATATAGCTATTATTAATTTAACCGATACACTTCTTTTAATTATTAAAGGTATATATATATATCATGATCATGAACGAAATATTAATATACTGTATAGATAGATAATAATTTAATTATTTTTATTATATACAGATATAATTTAATTATTTAAAATGATAAATTAAAAAAAAAAAGTACAATAAATTTTGTAGATTTAGTCGACGAATACAAAAAAAAAGGTGACGATGACAATGACAATGAAGATTTATCTCGTTACATTAAACAATATTTATTTTTTTTTAAATTATTCACATCAATTTATTTGTTATATACTATAGATAGATACTAATTTGATGCGAAACGACGACTATTTATTATTATTATTATTATTATTTTACTCTGTATATAAGATTAAAAATAAATTTTCTATATCACCTGTATAACATAAAAGCAAAAAAAAATAAATAAAAATAGTATAATAAGAGGTGAGAAAAAATAACTATATATCTTCAACTCTATAGATATTTACATATTTAATTATTATACTATTAAAATACTGTTTTTTTTTTCAATTTAATTTAATTTAATTTAATTTTGTTAAGCGCGTGATTTATCAAAAAAAATAAAAACGCACATCTACCATAAAAAAACACAGTACTTTTTTTGCAATTTAAACTGCAATAATTTGTTTTAGCATTTTAAATTCCTTTCTGTTTTGGAATTTGTCAAGAATATCACACAAAGTTTTTTTTATTATCAATTATCAATCTCACTATTTACCTTAAAAATATAATAATTAAAATTAAATAAATTTCTACTATAGTTATTTTTAAAAACATCACATTTAATTGTTGATTTTGCAGGCTGTTTATTTACATTACAAAATCAAAAAAAAAAAGAAGAGATTGGCACAAACAAAATAAAACCCCGCACAATAATTTTAAATATTATAATGTACAATTACAAAAAAAAATAAAAAAAAAACTAAATAATTAACTCTGAACATCTGAACGGATAGAAATACAAAGTCTTACTATAGCAAAAAAAATATATATTTTATTTGCTTGTTTTGCGATAAGTTTTTTTTTACTTTATAGACTATATAGTTAAAAAACAGAATAATTTTTTTAGGTAATTTCTGTGATGGGTAAAAAAAATAAATAAATCAGACTGTTTTCAAACAATTTTATAGACTTTTTGGTTTTTAACAGACACATTTACAAATATTCTTATTGTTATTATTATTATTTTGTGACTAAAGTAATTTTACGGGTGAAATTAAATATAATTAAATAGATTTTTAATAGATGAATCGGTAAAGTATTCGGAAGTTGAGGTAAAAACATAATTTTTAGTACTGATCACAAATTGAATCACAAATTTATTTCACTCAACTCTATATAGACTTATTCCCTTCACAGCTTTCAATTAGAATGTCTCCTTGTACTGTATGGTATATCCATAACTATCATTTATTCTTATTTTAATTAAATAAAAAAAAATAAAACCAAAATAAAATAATTTTTTTATTTAAATATTCTTTACTTTATTAAAGTATAGAAAACGAAGCCTCTTTATTTTTAATGAAAACGTATACAAATTGTTTGTGTTTGTGTGTTATTTATTATTAATTATTTGTGTCTCTCTTAAGTCTGTTGCTTTTATATTTCTTTTTGGTATAAAACACATAAAAATAAGAAATGTTAAATACTTTTTACAAACATTTTTCTAAACAACAATTATTTTGCTTTTAAAAAGCCTTTTAAAAAAAAAATTAAATTAAATGATCTTGAATAAATAACATTGATATTTTTAACTAATATTTCATTTAAATTAAATTAAACTATTTTACTATATATACTATAAGAAAGAACAAAAAAAAAAAAACGGGGTTCAATCAATTCAATTCTCAAATTTGAGTTTAGTTTGTTGCGATAAGATCCCTTCATCATAGTCATCTTATATTGTATTATAAGATACTGTTTTTGGGTACAATTTCATTTAAATAATCGATGGGTTTTCATTTTCATTTTTTGATACAGAATCAAATATATTTAATTCATTATCATTTTCTTGTGGAGGTTTCTTGCTGACAATTTTATTATCCGTAAGGATTAATTGTTTTATTGGTGTGGTTGGTGTTGTTGGTTTACTACCATTACCATTACCATTACCAATACCATCACCATTAACACCAACATTTGGATTAACTTTACTATTTGTTTCCAAATGTATACGTTTTTCATATTCACGTACATCTTCGATGGTCATCGAATGCCATTCATCAATCCATGTGAATGCTTGACGATGACCGAGTAATAGTACATCACGTATACATTTTTGTATAAAATCTTCAACACGTGTTTGAAATCCCCACACTTCAAATGATGCATTTACCAATTTATATGAACACATTATTGGTTTATCTGAACGCCATCCTTCAATCAATGGTCCTCTTCCTATTCGTAACAACATTAAATGAATTAATTATTTAATTTCCCAATGATTATTATTATATTATCTTAATAACTTACCAGTTTTTACCGATTTAAATAATTTTGGATCTTCTTCTTCTTTATAATGTTTCGGTGATGATAAATCATCAAATGCAATATCAATATGATCAACATTTAATTCATTTAATTTTTCCGTGGAGACACCAAGGCACTATATATATAAAAAAAATAGAATTTTGTTGAAATAAAATCTGATTTATAGAGTAATGATACAGAATCTTTATACAGAGTCTTTATACAGAATCTTTAAACAGAGTCTTTATACAGAATCTTTAAACAGAGTCTTTATACAAAATCTTAACAGAGTCTTTATACAGAATCTTAACAGAGTCTTTATACAGAATCTTAACAGAGTCTTTATACAGAATCTTAACAGAGTCTTTATACAGTATCTTAACAGAGTTTTTATACAGAATCTTAACAGAGTCTTTATACAGAATCTTTAAACAGAGTCTTTATACAGTATATTAACATAGTTTTTATACAGAATCTTAACAGAGTTTTTATACAGAATCTTAACAGAGTATTTATACAGAATCTTAACAGAGCCTTTATACAGAATCTTTATACAGAATCTTTATACAGAGTCTTTATACAGAATCTTTAAACAGAGTCTTTATACAGAATCTTTAAACAGAGTCTTTATACAGAATCTTTAAACAGAGTCTTTATACAGAATCTTTAAACAGAGTCTTTATACAGAATCTTTAAACAGAGTCTTTATACAGAATCTTTAAACAGAGTCTTTATACAGAATCTTTAAACAGAGTCTTTATACAGAATCTTTACAGATTTTTTCTATACAAATTCTATACTTCCGGAGCCCTTACGTAATCTTTACAGAGTTTTTATAATCTTTACAGAGTTAAAACACCAATTTATATATTACATCCCGACATAGTTTTAACTTACATTTTCTGTTGTTCCCGCATTATCTTCATATCTTGTTAATATTGATATATTAAATTTCGGGATAAATGAGCACTGCAAATTAAAAAAAAAAATCAATTTATAATTTTAAAAAGATCTCGAATATCTGTTAATTTAAATCCCATTTAAAATACTTACAGTATATTCTGTATATATATATATATATATTTAAATATTGTATTTATTTATTGTTTGAGTTTTTTGGTTTTTATTATTGTGTATGCGGCAAATATATAAATAATAATAATTATTTGTTGTTGATTATGGAAATATCAAGCATCAAGATTGATGGTGTGATAAACAAAATAATAAAACAAAAAAATAAAGAATTAAAATTATGTCACATATATTATTTGTGAAAAATAAAAAAAAATACAAATTAAATAGTACCTGTAATAGTAAATGGATAATAATTCCATGCCTTTTCGGTTATATAAAATACACGAGGACAAACTGCTTGAATCCAATATGGTAAACGACTATATTAATCCATAGGGAATATATATATATACAAACATTTTATCAATCGAATTTATAGATAAATCAATTATTGAAAGCATTGAACGAAACGGGCGCACGATAAACATAAATTAAATAAATTAAAGAACCAAAAATATAATAATTAAAAATAATATGTTTATATGAAAATAAATAAATATGTTACAAGATAAGAAAAAATGCGAGATAAGAAAATAAATATTATTACATGATGAAGTTATAATATCTATACAATATACATGATTATTACATGTTTTTTTTTTTTTTGGTTTTTTACCTTGATAAATGTATACGTTTTTCAGTAAATTGTCCTTTACCATGTTCAGGATCTTCACATTCTTTATTTTCAACAACTTCTACACCTTCACCATCACCAGACTGTTCTAAACTATGCCGGGCTATCATATAAAGTTGTCCAATACGATACTAATGATGCAAATGTATTTGTGTGTGATATAATTAAATCAAAATTCAATTATCATTTAAAAAATCATTTAATTGTATAATCAACTTTTTTTTTTTTATTTAATCAATATATAGAAAATTGTTATGTTACCTCCTCAACAGTTAATGGCATACATATACGATATTCTCTGGTTAAAACCATTATATTATATTTTATTATTATTATTATTATTAAGTTAATTTATTATTCTTCTGGATTAACACACTTAATTTTCACTCGATTAAATCATACCGATTCTTTATTATAATTTATTGTTAATCTATTAATTAAATAATCAATCGGCAATCTTTTCCTCTACCTATCACTGACTAAAAATATAACAATACTTTAATAATTATATTATCTTGGATATCTTGGTTAAGGTTAAATTAGTATTTCTCAAAGGAACATTTATTTGAGGAACTTGACAAAGTATAAAGGATAATAATATTCCTTTATTTAAATAATTAAATTATAATTAAAAAGAATTAATTAACCAAAAAAAAATGTATTATTGAAAATTCTTCGTGCAATTAAAAACAACGATTTCAATAAAAATCAATAAAAAAAAATGAAAAAAAATCATTAGAAAATTATTTTATTTATTCTTTATTTGTTAAAACGCCAGCTATGTGTGATTAGTCAAAGTTTTTTTTTACAACGATAAGTTTATTTTTTCACTTTTTAGAATCCAACCACTGTGTAGGGTTTTGCTCTATTTTTATTAATACTTTTTTTTTATATAATTTTCAACAGAAAAATCTAAATTTTATTGCTTGAAAAACTATATAAATATTTATTTATTAAATTTTAACTGTTAAATAATAATTTTAATAACTAATTAATTGTAAATTACATAAATATTTAAAAAAAATTGTATTTGAGCAATTTAATCTCTAAATAAAACTTTTAGAATCCCTCTTTTGTTTCGCTATTTTTATATATAATTTCAAAATGGCTGTTCGCTTATATTTTTATTCGATTCCCCTCCAGCTTGATTTCATTCATTTTTTTTTATCGATCAGTTTTTGCTGTGTGTCAAAGAAAAAGAAAACAATCAAGAAAAAGTTTATGATTTTATTAGAACTTGTTTTTCTATATTTTTTGTGAATGTAAAAAAAAAAATTAATAAAAAAAAAAGATCTATCTAATAAAAAGAAATATATTTAATTATTATTATATAAAAATAATAAATTAATTGTGTTAATTAATTATATATATATATCTATATATATATATATATTTCATAAAACTACGAAAAATTAAATATTTAATTTGTGCATTGGTAAGTAAAAAACAAAAAAAAAAACAGACCCACACACACACAAAAACAACAAATGCGTAATTATTTTTTCTTCTTTTTTTTTATTATTTTGTATGGGATTTTAATTAAAAAAAAAAACAGCTACTTAAAGTGTTATTAATCCTCTGAAATGTTTTATCTTTCCGAATATAGTTTGTTATAATAATTAAATTAAATGATTTATTGATATATATATAAATAAATTGAAAAGATTAGATTACAACGAAAAGATTTATTCGTTGAATAGGTATTTTTTTATACTTTCTCTTTTAATTCTATTGTTCTTATACTATTTGCAGATTGTGAAATGTTAAGAATTCGTGTTAAAATGGGTCCAGGTAGAAATAAAGAATGGACTTGTTTATTTGGTGTACATGTTCGTACAGCTACAATTATGATTGGATTATGGCATTTGGTAAGTGATTTTTATTATTTTCCCATTATGATATAATTATGAAGAATTTTCAATAATAATCCAAAATGAAACGATTTAAACCATGATGAATAATTCATTAAATAATAAATGTATATGATTTTCTATAAGGAGGAATCCCATAAATCTTATATTTTCCGTTATACGGACAAATATTATACAATTTTATCCTTGATACGAATTTTGCTATATATAATGTAAGAAAAAAAAACAATTTTAAATACCAAACCAAACATATTTTTATATTAATAATATATATTGCAATGTACAAGTACGTACGTACGTACTACGTAGAGTCAATCCATATAATATTTTTAAGTATTTAATTGTGTATTTATATATATATATATATATATACAGGTGATTTTTTTTATGTATATAAAAATTATTCTATATCATTTTCTAAATATATCTATATTTTTCTTTCAATTGTGTGACGCAAAAAAACAAACAAACACTTGTTTGCATATATATATTTGTTTTATATTATATTCATCAGAATATATCAATTTGTTTTTTTTTTTTTATTTTTTCTTATTTAAGTTTAATAATTTATTGTAAACAATTATTCGTTTATGTCGGTCGGTGTATTGTGACGTTAAACACACATATATTCAATATAGAAGAATAGAAGAAAGAAAAAAAAACCCCAACCATATATTTATTATGAAATATTTGAAAAAAAAAATTATTAAAATTCTTTTGCTGAACCAAATGAAATATAATACATATTTTTTTTTTATGAATAAATATGTGTAAACCTCTCTATTCTATGTGTACTTGAAGTTAATCTTAAATTTCAATTAAAAAAAAATGTGTATATATACATTGAAAGTTCAATTGAACTCAGACAAATTGACGTTATACATTCATTTTGAATCGTTATATGAAAGGATAACGTTTTTTATGGTTCTAAAAGAATGTTGTTATGATTTGGACAAAAAACACCGGGGCTTCTTCTTATATTGATTGATAAATTGAGTATAATGAAATGATATATATCTATAAAGGTTAAGAGATCTTAAGAGAATTTCCTATATTAAAAACTGTATAAAGAATTTCCTCCATTAGAAAATTATACAAATTATACAGGATTTTCTTTAGAATTTACTTTAAACAAATTATGTTTAATTCCTTAAGCAAATTATACAGAATTTACCTTAAGAAAACCATTCAGAACTTCTTAAATTGTACGAAATTTCCTTAAGCAATTTAGATAGAATTTCTTTAAACAAATTTTACAGACAATTTCCTTAAGAAAACCATTTAGAATATCCTATTTCCTATTTTACTCTATTATAAAAATTGTACAGAATTTCATGTATATTAGAAAATTCTACAAAAATTTCCAAAAAGCAAATTATACAGAGTTTTTCTTTAGAAAATTATTCCTAAGATGGTTCTGCCCTAAGAAGATCCATTCACAATTTACTTATCCATTCATAAATTATACAGAATTTACCTTAAGAAAATGATTCATAAAATGGCAGATGCCCCAAGAAAATGATTCAGAAAACCATTAAAAATGTTCTGAAGCAAATTATACAGAGAATTTCCTTAAGCAAAATGTGAAGAATTGCCTTATGAAAATTGTGCCGAATTAAGCAGTTATACAAAAGTTTCTTAAGCAAATTGTACAGAGTTTTCTATAGAAAATGATTCATAAAATGGCAGATGCCGTAAGAAAATGATTTAGAAAACCATTCAGAATTTTCTGAAGCAAATAATCCAGAGAATTTCTGTAAGCAAATTATACAGAATTAAGCATTTATACAGAATTTCCTTAAGCAAATTGTACAGAACTTCTTTAAATTCGAAATTATCCAAAGAATTTCCTTAATCAAATTACCCAGAATTTCTTATATTTCTTATTACTCTATTATAAAATTAATACAGAATTTCTTCTTTTTATCAAAATTATACGGAATTATCCCTTTAGAATCTTATGAAAATTATACCAAATTTCATCAGAAAACTATACAGAATACTAATTAGAAAATAACACCGGAATTTGATAAGCAAATTATGCAGAATTTGAATTAAAAAAAAACCATTCAGAACTTCCCGAAAATTGTACAGAATTTTTTTTAAGCAAATGTTATACAGACAGATTTTACTTTAAACAAATTATATAGAATTTTTCTTAAGAAAATGATTCATGAAATGGGAGATGCCTTAAGAATATGATTCAGAATTTCCGTAAGAGAATTTCCATAACTAAATAAAAAGACAGAAAATTTCTTCAAGTAAATTTAACAGAATTTCCTTAAGCAAATTGTATAGAATTTCTTTAAGTAAATTTAAACACAATTTACTGTATTAGAAAATGTATACAGAGAACTTCCTTAAGCGGAATTATCCAAAGAATTTCCTTAAGCGAAATAATCCAAAGAATTTCCTTAAGCGAAATTATTCAGAGACTTTCCTTAATGCGAAATAATCCAAAGAATTTCCTTAAGCAAAATAATCCAAAGAATTTCCATAAGCAAAATAATCCAAAGAATTTCCTTAAGCAAAATAATCCAAAGAATTTCCTTTAGCAAAATTATTCAGAGACTTTCCTTAATGCGAAATAATCCAAAGAATTTCCTTAAGCAATAAATTATCCAGAGAATTTCCTTAATCGACATAATCCAAAGAATTTCCTTAAGCAAAATTACCCAGAGAACTTCCTTAAGCGAAATAATCCAAAGAATTTCCTTAAGCGAAATTATTCAGAGACTTTCCTTAATGCGAAATAATCCAAAGAATTTCCTTAAGCAAAATAATCCAAAGAATTTCCATAAGCAAAATAATCCAAAGAATTTCCTTAAGCAAAATAATCCAAAGAATTTCCTTAAGCAAAATTATTCAGAGACTTTCCTTAATGCGAAATAATCCAAAGAATTTCCTTAAGCAAAATAATCCAAAGAATTTCCATAAGCAAAATAATCCAAAGAATTTCCTTAAGCAAAATAATCCAAAAAATTTCCTTAATGCGAAATAATCTAAAGAATTTCCTTAAGCGAAATAATCCAGAGAATTTTCTATTTCCTTTTAATCTAATTTAATCCTTTTCCTTTAATTTAATCCTTTTAATCTATATAAAAAATAATACAGAATTTCCTCTATTGTCAAATTAAAACGGAATTCCCCTTGGAATCTTATAGAGAATTTCATCTGAAAATTATAGAGAATTTTCTCAGAACACTATAAAGAATTTCACCCGGAAAATTGTATAGAATTTCTTTAGAATATTTCCCAATCAATCACTTCTCTTATAAGAATAACTTTGCCCGGTTTTTGTTGTCATTGTCGTATTCGTTCTTATTAACGACGAATAGAAATTCTGCGATATTGTAAATTACGTGAAAATAAACCCTTAAGCATTTGACAATCAATTTGATGATGTGAACAAACCCCTTTTCTTTAAACTTAATGGACCAACGCGCAATATTCCAAATCGCACGTTCACCAATTAATCACCAATTTAGAACCCATAGCTTGCAATCTCCCACGTAATTACGTGAAATAAAACAATCTTAAAAAGAATGTTTTGTGTTTATTTCATTTCATAATGAATAAATAAATTAAATTGTTTTATTATATAATAATTATTATCAGCAGCAAATGATTCAGAATATTAATCAGTTTTTTATTATTTGGTTTATTTTTTTTTTTGTCAATTGTGTTTTGTGTTCCTTATTTTTAATCTATATAAATGTTTAAATATTTTTAAATTCAAGGTTTTAAGTTATTTATAATAAACTATACTATATATTACTAAGTATTGCGACAAATCGTGAAAATGCAAAAATTTATTAAAATTGATAAACAATTGTCATTTAAGAAGACAATGACAATGATTTTTTTTTGTTTTAATTCACTGAATTCCTTTATATTTTGTTGATAATACAAAATCATTTATGATGACGGTTTATGACAGAATATTTTATTTGTCAATCGGACTTGGGAACTCTTCAGAAATGATAAGTTTTTACTATACAAAATAGTTACTATACAAAATCATTAAGCAGTCTATTTGAATTTCAATTCAATTGTCATCTTTTTAGCTCTTAGTCTATATAGAAGTAGATGTTCATATTCAATATTTTGTATATTTTACAATTCAATACTTAAATTCAACACTTAAATCATTAATCAAGTAATTAGTTTAAGAGATCTTGGAGATGTGATATTACTTAATCTGAATTGTTGTAAGATTAAACCACCGCGTCGACTATCCTTTAAGCATTGTCCTCCTATCAGTGTTTTTTTTTGTTTTTGATTGTTTAAGAATTTTTTTAATTTTTATTTTTTCCATAACATTTCATAAGTAATATTATATTTTATTATTATTATTATTATTATTAGGAAAAACCTTCAAATTCTCTATTTTAAATATAGTTTTAAATATATTTTTTTGTTTAAAAAAAAATCCATATTATAATATTTATATTTTTTGTTTATTTATTTATAGTTTTTAAACATATTGGCATTGGGTGTATTAGCGATTATTATTAAAAATCCGGTAATGATGCAAGAATTAGAAAATGGTTATAGTTTAGAAATGAATGAAATTGATTTAGATGCACCGGCATTACCGACACCATTAAGTAAAATTGAACCACCATATGCATATCGTGATCATCATACACTCAGTTATAATCGTATGTTCAAATCAATTAATATTTTAATACAAAATTTTACAAGTCATTGATTGTTTATTTGTTTGTTTGTTTGTTTGTTGTTGATTTATGATAGATAATGTTGATATGGGCGGTTTAGTATGTATTTGTATGATAGCAATAACATTAATGTTAATTTATGGTGCGGTAAAAGGAAAACCAGCTCATTTATTACCATTTTTCTGTTTACAATTATTTGATTTTGCAATAACAACGTAAGTAAAAGCTATACGATGATTATAGTTTGGTTTATGTATAGTTTATGATTTATACTTTATTTTTATTCTTTTTGGTGTAGTTTAACCGCTGCTGGATATCTTTGTTATATACGTAATTTACCACATATTATTTCGGAAAATCGTCGTTTACCATGGCGTGAAGAATTATTAAAATTATCACCACAAGCATTGACCGTTCTCGTATTAATAACATTTATTTTTGTTGTTTTGTCAAAGGGATATACAATTGGAATTGTATGGCGTTGTTATAAATATTTAACAATGCGACAACATAATTTACGTTCAATGTTACCGTATATTATACCAGATGTTGCTTTACATACGGTAAATATATATATATATATATATAAAATTATTATTATTATTAAAATTTGGGGTAAAAACAACTAATCTGAAGGTTTGAAGGGTAATCAAAATGCAAACAAAAGGAATATTCACGTTACAAATAATAAAATGTAATGAAATTATCAATTGATTATCGATTGGGATTTACAGAGAAGACTTAATTAACGTTTTATTACATTCATCATACTACGTTGTTACTGTACCAAATGAAACTAATATTGGACTAATCACAGACTGATCTAGCAATTGGTTTTATTTAGGAAGATCAATAGATAGTAGAACGTCGATGATGTATGTGAATGTATCTATATTTTTGTTTTAAGATGCATTGAAACAATTGATTTAGATTTCTAATTTTGGTAATAAATGTATGGTTTCTATAGAGATTTTATTATCATTCCTAAATCTTTGTATCGTTTCTTGATATATTTTTAATTATTTCTGCAAAGAATCGTTCATAGGATTGCGATTTTTTCTTTATTCCTAGAACTTGGGGGTTTCTTCAGATTTTTTTTACTATTCTTTAGACTTTACATAATTTTTTGATGTATTTTCTGTTAATTACCTCAAACCTTTAAATGGTTTTGTTTAGGTTTTTTCCATCTATTTAGCAAAATTCATAATTAAACAATAATTAAAAAATTAAATCAATCATTACTTTAAGAGATCTCCAAATTTTAATCTTTATTAATTATTATTAATATATTTTGAAAACCTTTTCTTTAAAAAAAAAACAATAAACAAAATAAATAGGAACGTGATTATAATACATTATTACCGGATTATGAAGAAGCAATTGCACAAAGTATGAAACAACCACCACCACCATCATATCAAGTGGCAATGTCTAGTACAATATCTGATACTGAAACAGATACTGTAGCAACATCAACTACTTCTAATAATAATAATACAATAATAACTGGTGATGTTGAACGATCACCAACAACGTCACCAACAACACCAACACAATTAGCAATTTCTCAACCATCATCGTCATCAACATCGGTTGAAACAAATTCTGTTACCACAACACCATTACGTACAAATCCTAATGTACCCAATAATAATAATAATGATGTTGCTTAAATTAAATCAAAACAAAATAAAAAAAAAACAACTATATAAAAGCGCACCCAACAACAAACCAATTAATTTCCTTTTTATTTTACATATATATATCAAAAAAAAAATCATAATTTATGTATACAATTTTTAACTATTTCTCTTCTTATTTTATGCAGTTTACAAAATCAACAAAATATATTTATATTTAAAACACATCAAATTATAGATATTAGATAAAAATAAGAAAAGAAAAGAAAAGAAAAGATTTCGCATACAAGTTCCTTGTGTTATTAATGGAATAAATATAATTATATAATTCCATTTAAAAATCAAAGTATATTTTGTGGGGGATGCGAAAAAACAATTATTTAAAGTACACGCAAAAAAAAAAACTAAACTAAAGTAAATTATTAATTAATTAAACAGTGATTATGAAAAAAGAAAAGAAAAAATAATTATTAAAATTAGTCATTAAAAATCAAAAAAAAAATGTGTACAGAAAGAAGTATTTTTATTTTATTTTATTTTATTATTTTCTTTCATAAAAAATATATTTATTATTATTAATATTATTATTATTATTATTATTATTGTTGTGTATATTTAAATTATATAAAAAAAGGAAAAAAAAACTAAATTATTTTAAATTATAATACAATATCTGATTTTCTTCTGATCTGATCTGATGTGGTCGGTCGTATTCCATTTTTTTTTTTAAATTAGAATTGTAAAGATTCTAAAACAATACAATACAATACAAAAAAAAATTATCAAACAATTTTAAATAGATTTTAAAATGAAAATTTTTCATAATATTCAAAAAAACCAAACAAAAAAATCCATAAGCAAATCAATGTTTTTAAATTAAATTTAATATTTTGGCTTTAAGCAATTAAAGTTTTATATATATATAGTCAATTAGATCGAGAGTTAGATTAGAATTAATTAAACAAATGTATATTTACCTCCTGTTTTGGCAAACAAGAAAAAAAAAACTACTTCTACTATAAAATATATTAAACAAATAATTTAATTAATGTGAATGTTAATATAACAAAAAAAAATAGAATTAATACAAAAAAAATTTTCAAATTATAACATTAAAAATTCCCACAATTATAATTATTTAATTATTATTAGAATACAATTAGAAGAAGAAGAAATAAGAACATTTAACGCATTTCGGCTCTCTATTCACACCATGAATAACTAACCAAATTCGTGTTGTGTTATTGGTATTCAATTTTAATTAAAAAAAATCAGCACTGCACACACACGAAAAAAAGTGCAATAATTTTTTCTATATTATTATTATCAATATAATTAATTTTGATTTTTGTTTTCTTTTAACCAACCCACAATTAATTAATTAATTAAATTATTATTATTTTAAATGTGTTAAATAAAACAGAATAAAACATAAGAAAAAAGAAACAAATATCAATATACAAATAACAAACAGATAGAGTATTTTTTTATTTAGATTTTGTTCTTTTTTTTTTTGCATATAATAAAAATAATTAAATATTATTATTATTTATATTGATAAAATCAATCAATCTTTTTATGTATGTTATTATTGTATTATTAATAAGCAAAATCATTGAATCATTGTATCTATTGTATTATTTGAAATAGAAATTGTTAACTATTTTGGGGTGTATATAAGACCAATATAAGACGGCTAATATTAGAACCCAAGATAAGCAAAACAAATTCAATATAAATACAAAGAAACCATAACAACAATCGTTACCATAACCAATACCGGCACGTTTAAAAGAGTCCAAAAGTAAAAAAAGTGTTATTTGAAAAAAAAAGAAGGAAATTACCATAACAACCATAACAAAAAGTTTCAAAACAAATACAATTAGTTATAAAAATACACATATCGATTGCAATTTGTTTTACATTTTCCTTTCGATTCGATCGGAATTAATTATTCATTAAAAAATTGTAATTCATATATTACAAATAATATACAATGAATTTTGATTTAGATGATCCATTGGGTGATTTATTAAGTGACAATAGTAGTGATAGTTTTTTTGAAAGTTCATCAAAGCCAAAGTTATCAACTGATAATAAAATTAAATCAACAATAGCCAATAAACAATCGAATGATAATAATAATAATAATTCATCAAAAATTCAAGATTTATTTCGTATAAAAACAAATGCCGACCTCACCTCGACCTCGACCTCATCAACATTACAACAATCAACAAATACAAATAAAATTATTGATGATAGCCAAATAATCAAAAAATCAACAACAACACCATTATCAATAGCAAAAACTCAACCATTATCACGTAGTACACCAAAAAAACAAATATCATTTAGTGATGATAAAGACGCGGATATTGATGATGATGCAGATATTGATATTTTATCAGATTTAGGATTTGATCCAAAAAAACCAAAATCAAATACAATAATAACAAATAAAAAATCCACAAATATTTTAGATGATTTATTGGGAATAACAGAAAAAAATTCATCACAACAATTTGGTAATAGACCAAAAACATCACCATCTATTTCCACTACTACAGCAACTACAGCAACTACAGCTCAATTATCTAGACAATCAACAACGGAAAAATCTGATCAAGGTTCAGATTTACAATTTACAATACCATCAACATCATCACCTTCATCATTATCATTACAGTCGTCTAACGCAACTGCTGTTATTGTTCGTCCAAAAACAGCACAAACACCAACGTTATCGGGTGGTGGTCGTCGTCTTCGTCGAAATTCTGCTACTTTGAATAACATTACAGATTCATTGGGTTTATTTTCAAATAATGAAATGAAAACAACAAATTCAAATCAAATTCAAAAAATAACAACACCACCCGAAAGAAAACGTAACAATTTAAAAAAAAAACCAATTGTCGATTGGTTAGGTTTAGGTGGTGGTGATGATGATGATGATGAGAATGATGTTGTACAAATTCCTGTTTCATCATCGGTCGCACCTCAAATCGTAGCTGAATCAAAAGTAATATCACAACCAACAATTACACAACAAAATGTACAAGTAAATGATCAATTTATTGAAACAACAACTCCCATCACCACATCTTCCATTGTCCAATCAACAATGCCCAATGATTTATTAAATGTGGGTGCCCAACAATTGGCCACTGCCAATATGGAAACGGTAACAATGATGGAATCGCTAAAACAACAAGAAATTCAATTGATAATGGCTAATCAAATGAAAAATCAAGAAGTTGCATTAATCGAAATGCAACGACGTCAACAACAACTTTTACAAAAACAAGAAATACAATTTAATGGACTGTTACAAAAGCAATTGCAACGTCAAGGGATACTAGAAGAAAATATAAAACGACAACAGGAACGTTTAAATTCACATATTCAAATTTTATTAACACAACCGGTGGGTTTACAACAACAGCAACAGCAATCTTATGATGATCATCCATCAATAGCAGTCAATGAAAATAATTTTAATCAATCAACAGCAACAATTGTCATGGAAAATGACAACGACGACAACGTGGACGACGGCAACAAAGGAGGAACAAACAAAATTAATCCAATGGATAATAGAAGAAATGTTTTAATTGAATTACATTCAAATTGTAAACGTTTAGAATTGGAAAAATTACGTTTAGAAGATCTTTTACAATCCATTAAAATTAATCATCAAAATGAAATTGATTTAATGGAACAAAGTTATCGGTAAATCAAAACACAAACTATTTTCTATTATTATTAGTATTATTATTATTCATGATTGATTGATTCAATTGTTGATCATTTTATTATATGGATATAGAAAACAAATTGGTTATTTAGAAGAGATGTTAGAGAAATTACAGTCACGTTTAACCGAAGAGAATCTTGGACAAGAGGAATTTTTTCGTAAAAAAATTACAGCATTAGAGCAACATAAAGACAGTCTATTACAAGAACATGAACAAAAATTGGAAGTGATCGAAAAAAAACATGAAGAACAAATTGAAAAACTAAAAAAATATCATATCAATGAAATTGAAGATATAAATAATGGTCATAAAACGATGATTGATAATATTAGGTAAATAATTAAGTTAGAATCGAAAATTCCCCGGCGTTGGGGATTTTACCGTGTAAAAAGTTTTGCAATCGAAGATGAGTTTTATTGTTTTTTTTGCACTTATCGGAAACTTATGGTTTTTTTATGGTATTTATGAATTGGAAATGGGTTGTCTTTAGACAGAGTATTGAAGATGAAATTCTCCTGTAGTAATTTTCTTAACCCCATTGAAACCATATAGCTGAATTCGTTTATAAAAACCATCGTTTATTAATTAATTTTATCTATAGACAATCAAAATTAATGGAATTTGCCCTAGTCCAAGAAAATACATCATATTTAGAAACATTAAAAAATGCCGTCATCCATTTGGAATCATCGAATGTCGATTTAAAAACAATTCAAGTGGATTTACAGGAAAAAATCGATCGAATACATCGAGAACGTGATGAACAATTGATGAAACGTGAAAAACGTTTAGACGATGACCGATTGCAATTGGATAAACAGAAAGAAACAACTGAACAAGAAAAATTCCATCTATTAGAATTAGTTAAAACATTGGAATTAAAATTGAATGCTGTCACTCAGGTAAACCATGCAATGAAAATGGTTTTATGTTTGTCTGTGAAGAATAACAAATTAATTAATCATAAAATTCGTTTATCCTTAACAGAGTTCAACTGAAGAACAATGGACAATAAGACAACAACGGGCTTCAATTGATGCTGAACGAAAATCATTTGATAGAGAAAAAGAATTTTTCCGGGAGCAATGCACACATGAAGAACAAAAATTAAATGTATGAATGATTATTTAACCATTTTTTTCTTAGAAAACCCCTTCATCTCTTTCATTGATTTTGTTTTATTGTTTTTATTGTTTAAAGGAATTAAAAATTTATCAATCAACTGAATATGAACGACGTATGAAACAATTAGACGATGAACGAATTGTAATTTTAAGTGAAAAGGCTAAATTAGAAACCCGGGCACGTTTAGCAAAAACAAATGATTATCAATTGGGTAAAACTGAAATTGATTCAGCTGTTAAAGTTGCCGAAGTAAATACATTATATCATACATTATCATTATAAAGAACAAAATATGATGAATTCCTGATAATTTATTTATTAATTTTTCAGGATGCCGCTCGCCAAGCGGATGTAGAACGTGAACGTCTGCTGGATGTTCAACGACAATATGAATGTAAAAAACGTGAATTAATCGATCAAGAAAGTGCATTGCGAACCAAACAAAATGAATTGGAACAAGCATTGAATGGGGCTCATTTAAAAGAGGTAGTTTTTTTAATTTCATTACAATTTTTTTGTTTAAAAAAGCAGTTTTAATATTTTCATTTATTCAATCAATAAAAATATAGAGAGAATCAGAAAATGCAATAAAACAGGCAAAATCAATGGAATCGAAATTAATGACAAGAATGCAATTGTTACAAAGTAATTATCGTGAATTAAATGAACGTGAATCACAATTGTCACAAGCTAAATTGGAAATGAGCAAAGAACGTTTGGAATTGCAATCGATAAGGAAAAAACTATTTCAATCACGTTGTAGCCTATGTAAAATTGGTGAACGTAGTCAAGAGTTATCCGATTTATTGTTAAATGAAGTAAAAGAAGGTAAATCAAAGGTGATCGCCAACAATATGGCTCACACGACCATCACCACCACCACCGGTTCATATCCAACAATGGATCCATTTAATATGGACAAACAAATGCCAATGAAACAAAGTGAAATATTACAAATATTAGATAATATTGATGGCGCGGATTTACCATCACAATTTACTACTCATCCATCGAAATCCATATCATCATCATTGAATCATCATCAATACCAGCATCACCAGCAACAGCAACAATATTCAATAACAAATGCTTTAGATAAATTTAATATTATTGATAATATATTTGATGATAGTCCAGAATTATTACTAGCATCATCCGATAATAATAAATATAATTTTAATATTGATATTGATAATTTACCAATAATAAGTAATAATATTAATGAAAACATTTATATTAATAATAATAATTTGGAAAATAAATTTTATAATTAATCTTTTAATTTTGTATTTTGTATTATTTTTGTTTTTTTTATAATATCCCATCATTTCCATGCGAATCCAATGGATTTTATAAGAAATTTCATCTGGAGAATGAGAAAAAAAATAAATCTTTATAATAAAGGAGAAAAAAAAAATAAACCTTTAAAAATATAATAAATGGAATTGATGCAGGCGAATTAAATATATTTATTTTTATCAAATACAACCACCTAATAATGTGTACGATGAACAACAAAATTCAATTTGTAATAATGTGTAGCTTATTGATATACGAAGATATCATTCACCGATCGGTCGCCGGTTCGAAACCCCTGGCACAACACATAAATTTTTCACAAGTGGAAAACACATTAGCAGATAATTCTTATGAGTTTTTCAACACACACCAAGAGTCATATGAAACAAAAATGGAAAAGGAAAAAAAAGAAATAGAATAAATTTTTGCTTTTTTTTTTTGCTAATTCTTGATCTGAAAAATACAAGAGTTAACTCTTGTAACTTTTATTTTCAACTGCCCGATTCGCAATTCTTTGATTACTACATTGTAGAGCATCAGTTGACGTACAACTTCCATAAGTATGCCATTGGCCGATGGTCCAGGAACACCAGCATCTACCATTGAAACACCGATTTTTTCCATTTTCAAACCCCAATAACTTTTAATTTTCCACTAGAATTTTCCGCGGCGTACCCCGCTGACGATAGACAATTAAAAGACCTTTCGATTGATGGTATACCCATTTGGGTATCTGCTCTGGTTTGGTCACGAGGCATGAATGAAATTTGGGAAATCTCCGGTAGACTCCCATTCCAGCAGTGATTTCAATAGGAAGGAGTTGCTTCATTTAAAATTTTCGTATATCCGTGGAAAGGCAAAGGATTAAACTTTAATTTAAAATTAATTTCCGGATTTTCCGATGAAAATTATGAATTTTCCTTTAATATCGAAAAACATCAATTTTTGCTGGATTTCGAAGGTTAGTTCCAATGAGTTTCCATTGGAAAATCATTACCAAATTTTAATGGATTCAATTAGAGGATATAAGACGTGTTTTGAAACTATCCCCATTATTCTATGTCTAATGGTTTTCCTACAGTGATGGCCCAAAGTTGAGCTTAAATGAAAATTTGGGAAAAATTCATTTAACTGCCCTGGCCACAATTTCAACGGAATTTTAAAGTTGTAGAACAAAAGTTGGTTGTGTTTAATAGCTTTCAAACATATCTGCAGTACAGATCTGTATCTTGAAAAAATCGAAATTTTCCGATTTTTCAACTTTTTTGAAAAAATTGTATGAAAAAAAAAATTTTTTTTTTTTTACCTATCCCTGTTGAAAGGTTTTATAATTAGTAGTATTTTTGTCATAAAACATATTTGGATAGTCATCAGGGTTTGCGGTCAGGATGGATCCCAATGGATCCATTTTTTCCATGACCAATATGAATTTTGAAAATTTACAGGTTTGTTTATTGAATATTTTTTACCTTTATGGTGTAATAACATTTTCATTAGTTTTTCCGGTAAAAGGAAAAATGTATAATGAAGAAAAAAACTGTTTTTCCTGTAATTAAAATTAAGTAATTTAAATTTGGCAATGTTATAAAGCAATTGCTGATGATCGTTTGTGAATTTGGCGGCTAAAAGAATATTGAAACAATAATTGAAAGTAAAATAATGAAAATATAAATAGGAAAAATTGTCAAAAATATAATTAAAAAAATCATATTTTATATAATTTTTTTTGTTATCTCTTTGTTTGTTCATGTTTTTTCGTTTTTTATTCATTTTATATATTCTTTTCTATTTTTATTTTTGTAATTTTTTTTTCATTTTATATATAAAATATATTTAGGAAATATTTTAACAACATTATCGATTTTTAAAATATATAATATATACAATAATAATAATATAGTAATAATAATAATAAAAATAAAAATAATAAAATAAAATAAAAATTACAAAATACAATAAAAACTTCTTTTATATATTTTCTATTAAATTTTTTTCACTTAAATGGTAATTCGTTTTTATTTGTTTTTCCCATCATATATACGGCGATTTGATAGAATATATTAATATATATTAATTGATAATCCTATATTAATTTATATTATAATATATAATTTGTTAATATTTAATACTCTAACTAACTATATTTAAAAAATGTCATACTAAAAAAAATTCCGTACATTTTTTTATATAAATAATTTTTAATAATTTGTTTTTTTTTTCATTTTAATTTTATATTTCTAAATAAATTAGTCTTTTTGCATTTCATTTTTTAATTTTATTATTATTTGTTTTAGACAATATAATTAATTTTTTTCATTTACACACAAAACAAAAAAAGGAAAAATAAAAAGCGCAATTGCCGCTCGGCAACGCAATTTTATTGTATATATATAAAATTAAAATTGTTAAATTATATATAATAGAAAAAATGTATTATTAACAATTTTTTTGTAAGTTGTTTTTTTTCTTTTTCGAGTATAAAAATATTCAATTTTTTCTTTCTTTTTTTTATTGGTTAATATTAAATAAAATCTATTAATTTTCTTCTTTTTTTTTGTCTATATATATCTACAATTTATATATATATATTTTGTTTTTTTTTTTTGTATTACATATAATATTTTATATTATATATTAAATTTCATTTGTTTAATTAAACGAACACGCACGTACACAATATTAAAATAAATATTTACAATTAAAACAAAAAAAATAATAATAATAACCATATATACGATCGAATACAATAAAAAATTTTCACAAAAAAAATAGCATTCCTTTTTTTCGCAGGCTCAATCATTCATAAAAATAAAATTAAAAAAAAAACACTAATTAATTAAATTTTTTTTTATTTTAATTTCATTTCACTGGCGGCGGCGGTGGGTGTTTTTACTTCTAACAATTGAGGATAATTTTCTACAATATTTATTAGAATTGTATCAATGTAATGTTTTAAACGTTGATTTTCATCTTCTTTATCTTGATAGGCCAATTGAAGCTGAAAATATATATATATATATATAATAAATTGAATTATTTTTAATTATATAACTATATGAATTAGAATAAAATATAATTATGTATTTTTTTTTGTGTATGTTTTTAAGTATAAGTATATATAATTTTAATTAATTTATTATTAATGATTTAACAAAAAACAATAATAAAGCATATTTATTGTTGATTTATTAATATTTATTAAATATAAACAATGGAACAATGGTAAAAAACAAAAATAATAAATGTATAATAAAATAATTAGTATTAAAAAAATTATAATCATATCCTTGGCGGATAGTGGACAGATTTCGGAACAGAGTGTTGAAGTGATAAGGTGAAAAACTGATTAAAAAAATGATCATTTTTCATAGTGGAATCTTAAGAATATCTTATAGCAGTGTGGCAAAAACATTAATGAGAAAATAACCTGTGGGATAGTATTTTTTTTACCTCACAGTGTCATCATATATATATGATATCCGTTCCAAATCTGTTCCGAAATCTTTATACCATAGTTTCGCATAAAGAATTAAGTGTTTTATATGAACAAATTCTTCTTACGTTGAAGATAAAGTTACATATATATAGTTATGATTTACTAATCTGAGTGTTTTGACACAGTGCAAACATTGTATTATTTAAAATATTATAAGATTAATACAACAATTGCGGTTACTTATTATGATGGGACGGCAATTTCCCAATACAATTTTGATTCTGCTGGATATATTCCAAAGACGTTTTAATACTATCTTTTCTGCAGATATATTTTTTAGTATGTTAAAAAACTAACTATACATTTTGAAATCTTTGTATATTACATTCTTCGTATGAAATATACATCGCAATCATAATGTGAATTAAATGCTTCAGTCTCGCCAGAAGATGATTTCTTCAAATTAACAAAGATTTAGATTCAATATCTAATTGGGGAAGGATAAACTTAGTAGAATTTAATCCTTCTCAAACAAAGGCATGTTTGTTCTCAAACAAACGATCCATAAATGTTGACCCAATACTTATGCATAATACAATTATTCTACAGTCTAAGGACCTATTAAATTTGGGAATGTCTTTGTCAAACAACTTTTCATGGAGTAATAATATAATAATTGCAGCTAAAAAGGCGGATAGTCGCATTGAATTTTTTAAGAAGATCGAAAGAATTTCTCAATTCTGAAAATTTAGCATTATAGTTTATAGGTCTTTTATAAAACCACTTCAATAGAGTACAATTCCTACATATGGGCTGGTGAACCAATTACAATTACACTGCAGTTTAGTGACAGGATCCAAAAACACGCTATTTCGCTGATCAGAAATGAAACAATAACAATCCAATCCATAGAATCATTGTATCATAGACGATCAGTAGCTTCATTTTGCACATTTTATAGGTATATTATTACCATGAATGCTCTAATGCCATATTTTTAAGCTAATTCCTGAACCAATTAAAACTTCTCTTATAATTCGAGAAATTCCCAAAAGGCTCATTCATATTCTGTATCTAGATCGCTGCATCAGATTTGGAAATTCATTTTCCCCAAGAACAGCAATATTCCCCCTACTTTTGATTATCGCAGTTATTTAAATTAAACATTTCATCTTATTATCTATAAAAACTAAACCACCTAAAGTGCAACTTGGACAATTATTGTTTGAAAACATATGAGTGATTTTTTCTTATTTCGTTTTAGTAAAAGTTTTTTTTTATCTCATATGTTTGCTTTATTTTCAAAATTTCATAAATTAATCCACATATTGCCAAATATTTACCGCACCCAAAATCACTTAAGTGTATTCAATGCATCTAAAAGGTTCATCACCTGATTAAGTGATTTCGTTACGGGCTCACGACAATAGAATTCTGAGGTTTTACGGGCGCTAAACCGATTCTGCCGTAGTAACGAACAAAAAAAAAATAAATAGTGATTCTGTTGGGATTATCAAGAATTATTCTTATTTATAGGAGTGAAATTGATTATTTTTTTAAATATTTATCGCGTTATTCAAAACCAATCATTCTATAAATGATTAGAGTTAGAATATTTTTTGAATTATTTGAAATACACCAAAAATTTCATAAACACAAATCAAATTAAGGATTAATTATAACTTAATTAGAAAATTGATTATAAATATTATTTACAAACGTTCTATTGGATTCGCATACAACAGAAACATAAAAAAACAGTCACAGAATTCAGTACAAATTTAACATTAAATTCACTGTTGAGCTAACAAACAGAGAAAATGTTAATTTTTTACAGAAATTTCCTTTTTATATTTTTGTTTATGTTCTTGTTTCTGTTGTATACGACACCGCGAAGCATTAAATTTTAATCACAATAACAATTCGGCGAAAAACCGCAGTTATTACTATAATGAATTAAGGATTGTATTTGTTGTAATATATGATTAAACAATTGTATTTTCCAAGATTTTTCCACAAAATTTGTTAAACATAAACGAAACAAAAATAATAATTAATTAATTTTTTATTTCCTCTTCATCATCATCATCATAATGATCATTATCTTTAGCGGGTTCCAATTTTCTATCCAATTTGGATATTCTTGTTGTTTCCGAATATTGTTGTGAATTATTATTCATATTTTTTTTTTCGGGAATTTC
The DNA here is from genome assembly GCA_958336335.1 of Dilophus febrilis. Classification (NCBI taxonomy): domain Eukaryota; kingdom Metazoa; phylum Arthropoda; class Insecta; order Diptera; family Bibionidae; genus Dilophus; species Dilophus febrilis. Next base: position 6,069,776 of record OY284472.1, on the reverse strand, counting down.
ACCATATTCACAAATATGTGGATAATTCAATTGCATTTCATTGATACAATCATTTTGAAATTGTTCATATTTTATTGGTTTATTCAATAGTAAATCAATTTGTAAATCAATATCAATTGATGATACTTGAATTCCTTTTGATTTCATAATAATGTGATGTCGTCGACGTCGTTGTCGTTGTCGTTGTTTAACAATAATAGTTCGTTTTATTGTTGTTAATCGGCGTTTAATTTTATTATTACTTTTTATAATTTTCTTTTCTGATTTTTTAGGCATATTGATTTTGAAATTATTAGTAATTAAATGTTTTTTTTTAATAGAGATAAAATGCGAATACGAATTAGTGTTTTCTTTTTAAAAGATTGCTATTTTATAGTTTTTATTTAAAGATTATTAAAATTCTACTTTAATCCTTAAAAATTCTACATCTACAAAAGAACTGTAGAAATCATAGAAATCATTTTCAAAGTCGAGAATCAAAAAAAAAAAGTAAATTATTCCTAAGCTGCCATTAGATATAAATAATTGTTTTAGGGAGTGTTTAGCTTAGTTTTTATAGAAAATATATTATTAATATTTTTATTAGTAAAAAAAAAAAAATAAACCAAGAAAATAAAAAAATGCAATAAGCGCACATCACATTGTAATTATATAATTAAATGAATAATGTAAATGTTTAAGAACACGCAGTGTAGTATTAGATTTTTAGTTTTGTGGTTAAACAAAAAATTAAACAGACAAAAAACCACACCATTTAAACATCAAAAACATCAAAAATGATAAAAAAAAATATTAATAAATACAAAAACCACCCAACAAATAAAAAATAGCACATTAATTAATAATTGAAACGAAGCATATATGTGAATGTGAATCAAAAGAAGTTATATATCATATTAATTTATATTATTTACCTGTGTTAAGGAAGCTAATGTGGCTGAATCCACAGAATCCTGTAAACAAAACAACAAGCAAAAAAAAAAAAAATATATATATATTGATAAAATTATAGATGAACCAAAAGATAAAAATTAAGAACAATTACGTGTGAATAAATAAATAAATAATAAATGTATATATTAAGTTAATTCAAAATGAAATTGAAATGGCTATTTTCTATTTTGTGTGCTGTTTTTTTTTTTTGTTTAATTTGTATACGTTTTTGGGCAATTATACTAATAATAATAATAATTGTTTAATTGCACTGATGCGTCCTTTATGATATATAATAATTTTATGTAATCGTATATAATCACAAAATATATATATTTTTTTTACGTAGCCGACGACGGGGAGCGACTTTAAAGATCTTAAGAATATTACTTATAATTTTTAATAATAATTATTCTTTATAGAGCTTTCTAATAATTTAATTAAAACCGATTCTATTATAAAAAAATTAATAATAAATTCACGTATAAATAAATAACTATAAAATGCGATTTTGGTATAAATAAAAATATGATTGGGCGAGTTTTTTTTTTTTTTGGTGGTGGTTTGGTTTAATGAATTGTATATTATATTTTGTTTTATAATTTATGAATCACTATTCTATATAAATTTATTAAAAAAAAAAATAGTGTTTTTTTTATTATTATTATTATGATAAAATATAAAAAAAAACAAAAATTAGCCCTATAATTCCAAGCGCATATTTTATATTATAAATAATTTGTTTGGGTTTGTGTTTTTTTTTTTTTTTGAAAAATGAGATTTTCTAATAAAACAATATAGTTATACTAAAATGAAACTAAAATGAAAATAAAATAAATTACCTGCATTTGACTCATTTCATTCAATTCTTGTGCTAAACTATTTGAGGTACCATTTAATAAACTACGTCCTTCTTCAATGCCACGCGTTAATATCATTGCTTGTAATTCTTCATTTTGTTCTAGTAAATCTATTTATTTAATTTTTGAAGGAAAAACGGAATTAGTTTATTGTTTTTAAAAATTTATAATATACAAGAATTATTATAAGAATATTTTATTTTACTTTTATTATTTTGTCTAAGATCCTCTAATTCTTGATGTAATTCTTCTAATCGTATGGTTTCCGGTGATGTTGTCGGTAATGCTGGTCCATTTTCAGATCGTAAACGTTCCACTTCTTTACCCAATTCAATCATAAGATCTTCAGCCGCTAATTTTTCATTAAGGTATCTATATATATAAAAGTAAAACATATAGATGAATTAAAAAATGAACGGAAACAGAATAATAATAATAATTAAGATTGGAAGGTTAGATTCTTGGACGAATAGACCAAAACGCATTCTTTTGGTTTTTGGTTTTGTTCTGATATTAAAAATGTTTTGTCAATTCATTATCAGGCTATATATATAGCGACAACACGAAGTGATGATAATAATATTTAAATAGAATTTGAAAGTCGGAGAAAATAAACATCGTCTAAATTAAAAGGAAAAGAAAATTGCGGTAGAAAAGTAGATAAAATCTTGGCTTTTATTTTATATAAAATTGTGTGGATAACAAAATTCTTTAACCAATTTTTGATATACTGCCTGAGGTTTATCTTACTTTTGAAGCGATATCTATATAAAAAAATACAAGGACAAACAACCACGAGAATGAAATCGATAAATATCTATATAGATATATTAAAGTAAAATTGGTTAAAACGAGGTTTTCCGCAGAAAATCTCATTCTATTCTGAAAATTTTCATTAAAATAATTGAATTGAATTGAAGAAATGAATTAATTATTGAAATGAAATATATAGAAATTTGAAATACAATTATACTAATAGTTGAAATAGAAAATTGTGTTTTGTTAAATTCTTTATTATAGAAAAATGGGAATTTGTAATGAATGTAATGAATTCTTTTATTATATGTATTAATGAATAAAGTAATGATTATATGAATTGATGGTAAATTCTCGGGCTTTTTAATATGATACCTGGATTATAAAGTGATCACTTCAAAAATGTTCAAAATCTAAGAACATAGAATGAGTTAATTACATTATTCTAATGCTTGTGATATTATTATTAGAATTAAATTCAATGCAATCAATTTAATAATTATATATAAAACAATCTACTGTACACAGAGTGCGACAATTAATATTCCGGACTCAACCCGTATCTCAATAACCAGCAAGACGATCTATGTGATGCGTTTGAAGCTTGATGTTTTGAAGCTTGATGTTTTCTCTATCGTCTGTAAAAATTTCATTGCATTTGGTTGACAAATAAAAAAGTTATGACATTTCTTTTGAAACAATATTTTAGTTGAAGTAGAAGTTTTAGCGCAGTCATTAAATTCAACGCAAAGCTTGGTAAATCTGCAACAGAAACGTTCAAATCGATGCAGCAAGTTAATGGTGATAATTGTATGGGTGGAACACAAGTTTTTGAGTGCTAAAAAACGTTTCGTGGATGGCTAAAACACAGGCTAAAAAAACAAGAAAATTGCCATCGAAAATCAATAAGACAACGCTCGTAACATTTTTCGATAGCAAGGGAATTATCCATAAAGAATTCGTTCAACCTGGTCAAACAGTCAGTGGCTCATATTATATCAAAGTTTTGAAGCGTTTGATTCATCGTATTCGACCTGAATATCGTGAATCAGATAGTTGGTGTTTGTTACACGATAATGCACCAAATCACACTTCACTTACTGTTCGTCAGTTTTTGGCTCGAAATCAAGTCTGTGCGTATTAAATCATCCACCGTATTCACCTGATTTAGCACCATGTGACTTCTCCTTGTTCCCAAAACTTATAATGAAAATGAAAGGATGTTTTTTTGAGGACATTGAAACCATTCAAACAGCATCTACACGCGCGCACTAGAGGCAATACCACAAAATGAGCTGGAACACGCATTTGAATCATTATATTAAATCAATGTAACGCAGTTGTATTGAATCAGGAGGAGAATATTTTGAATAAATAAAATAAAATAATTTCAAAAATCGTGTATTTAATGTATTTCCTAGGACCAGTCCGGAATATTAACACTGTGTCGCACTGTGTATATAGAAAATAAAAATTATAACTCCTACACGAATTAATTAAATAATACATGAACTCATTTACTATATATCTTTATCTATATATATATATGTATATATTTCTCTGTATAAATCTATATCACAAAATCCATTAGTTTTCCGTTTTTAAAACAAACATATATTCGTTATTCTAAGTAATTTTATCATATTTATATTAATTTCTATATTTTTATAAATATAGAAAATGATCAATTCAAAAATGAAAAAAAGATTAAAAGATATTGAACCAAAGAAAATAAAAAAGAATGAAAGATAGAGTAGAAAAACCAAAACCATTTCAAAATAAAAGATTTTCAAATATATAATTAATTCAAATATAGAGAAAAATTTACAGATACAAAAAATTAGATAATTTCTTTATAATCTATATAAATAATAATAATAATATTTACTTTTTTTCATTTGCACGAGCCTCAATTAATTCCTCTTGAGCTAATAATAAATTATCTCTAGCATTTTCTAATTTTTCTTCTGTTGTATGTAAATCAACAGCTTGTTTGTCACATTGTATTCTAAGTCTTTGAACCTGTATAAATATAAATTAATTACAATAAATAAATATAAATTAATTAAAATTATTTAAAATTTCCATATAAGGCGCAATAATAATAATGATAAGAATATTAATATTCATACTTCTTCCTTTAACGTTGATGTTTCATTTTCAATTGTTTTAATTTTTATTTGACAATTTTCATTTTGTAATATCGCTTCACGTTCAACTCTGGCCAATAATTCACGATGACGTTTTTGTTCTTCTGTAATACGTTCTTCAGCACGTAATTCAGCCTATAAAATAAATTTAAATTTTAAATTTTTGATTATTAACGCATCTAAAAAACAAAATAGATGCGATGATTATAAAATTAAAATTAAATTTTTTTACATACATCTCTTAGTTGTTCTTCAAGCATATGATATCGTGCCTGTAGAACGGCATGTTCTGTTTTTGTACGTGATGTTCGATCATCAACTGTATTTTGTGTATCCGCCAGATTTGTAACTTGTCGTTGTAATATTTCTAACTATATATAAGAGAAATGAAAATTAAAAAAAAAAGATTTATTAATTCATCTTTTATATACAAAAAAAAATCTTATAAATTAAATTATTATATGGAAACATTTGAAAAAGATCAAAGAATTTTCATTACCAAAAAATATAATTTAAATTTTATAACTGATATTTCAGCTAAAAAATCTTCAACTAAATCTTCATCCATATGTGCTTTTATTTATTTTTTTGTCTTACAGAGCAATTATTGAAAAATTATTGACATTGCCACTAAAATTAATTATCTATATCTATATTTATCGTTTAAGAAAACGCACAACATTTTTTCGCATATATTTAAAATTAAACATTTTGTTTTTGATTATTTTCGCATATAAACATTTTTTTCTTATATAATATTTTTTTTTTTTTGTTATTTACATGTGATTTTTTTTGTATATGAATTGAATATATGAATGACATATGAATTAAATAAAATTCCGCACAGAACAGAAACAGATAATTTGTTGTTTAGTGATTCATATATAAATGTGTATTTGATGATGCCACTAATATTATATATATATATACTAAAACATTACATACACCGTACACATTTTCATTTTTTTTGTATATTAACAGCACATTTTCCAATTATATTTATTTAAAAAAAAAACATTTAGCTTCACACTAAATAGCCATATTATAATAATTTGCTATATGTATATACCAATGGCGATGACCAATTGATAACAATTTATATATTAAATGTATATACACAAGCGAACGCCGTATATGTTTTATAGATATTCATATTTATTTATATTTTTTTTTTCATAGCGAGTATCATCAGCGATCTTTGAAAATTCTATTTTTGTTATAGCCTTGCCACTGTCGACGTCGTCGTCGTCGTCATCCTTCATCATTTCTTTTTATTTTGTTTTTAATCTTAATCATTTGCAAAAAAAAAAATATTTAATTTTTCTTTTTAATTTTAACTGAACGGACGTTTTTTTTCTTTTTTTTTATAACACTTTATGTTATTTTTGAAAAACTTTTATAGTACTGAAAAAACCGCACATATATAATTTCAATTTTATAAAATAAAAATTATATTATACAGAAAATGTATTATATTGTGTGATGGAAATTATAATATCGCTCTTTTTGTAAACATTTTTCTTCTATATATGTTTTGTTGATGAAATGTTCATCATTTCCATTTGTTATATAGGAAAAATATATTAAACACACTCCTCTATATCTTATTCTATACAGTATGTATATAGTATATATACTGACTACATAATCTATATAAATATATAATTTTAAATATTTTTATATATATGAAATGAAATGAAATGTATATATAGATATAGAATTCTGTGAAATTTTAGAGTTATTAATAAACATAATTTTTTATTTTGTATATATGGACAAATGAATAAATATAAATGACAGAATATAAAATACACATAAAAACGTGCACTCACACAGTAGAAATGATAAGAGTTTGTAAAATGTGAGTTCATTATATTTTTTTGTGTTTTTTTTAAACAAACTGGGAAATTATAAAATTTCATATTTTCAAGTGTGATTGCGAAGTTATTATAAATGTGTTTGATATATTTTTGTTTCTTTTTTGATGTTTTTGAAAACAGAATGTTATTTTAAGTGAATTTTCATTTAATTATAAAATTAAAAAAGCAGAAAGTCACATAGAGAGATGCAATTAATTGGGAAATTCTGAATAATTTTTCGAAGGAAATTCTGTATATTTGCTTAAGAAATCTCTGTACAATTTACTTAACAAAATTCTCTGTATAATTTTCTAAAGACAATTCTGGTTCATTTCCTTAAGGAAATTCTGTTTAATTTACTTAAGGAAATTCTGTTTAATTTACTTAAGGAAATTCTGTTTAATTTACTTAAGGAAATTCTGTTTAATTTACTTAAGGAAATTCTGTTTAATTTACTTAAGGAAATTCTGTTTAATTTACTTAAGGAAATTCTGTTTAATTTACTAAGGAACTTCTGTTCATTTCTTCACGGAAACTCTGTTTAATTTACTTATGGAAATTCTGTTTTATTTATACTAAGGAAATTCTGCTCAGTTCTTCACGGAAATTCTGTTCAATTTACTTAAGGAAATTCTGTTCAATTTACTTATAGAAATTCTGTTTAATTTCCTTAGGGAAATTTTCTTCCATTTCCTTAGGTCAATTCTGTTTCATTTCCTTAAGGAAATTCTGTATTATTTGCTTAAACAACAATAAAACAGGGAAAAAGCAATCCATTTTTCTATTATATAAAAAAAAGTTAATACAATGAATTAAATAATATTTAAACGTAAACGTATAACTACACCAAATCTCTTTTTAACTTAACTGTATAATGATTCATACATATAGATATAAATAAATAATGATCAATTAAAATGATGAGAATTATTCTAATAATATATAGTCAATTGATTTTAATTATTTTTTAATTACACGGTATTTAAAATATTAATAATATATTTATGAGTCGAATTAAAATTAGTCTGTTTTTTTATATTATTAGATTTATATAATTTTTTTTATTTACTTTGAAATTTCCATCTACAACTTATTGGTATTGGTTATTGGTAGAAAACTTATTTATATTATGCAAATGCTTACAAAACTTACAAAATTCATTTCAATTTATGAATGAGGATCATCGACGGTTATCATTAATAATTAAAAAAAAGAATACATTTCTAAAGTATATTCTAAAGTAACAAATAATGATAACGACCGTGAGTTTTATTTGTATATTATTAAAAGAATATATATTACATCGTTATCTTCTTAAAAAAACACATTTTAAAATATTTATTATAATCTCTATCTATATATATATAAAATATATGATGTTTGTAATAAAATAATTTTTGCACACATCCATTTGATTTATCATTTTTTTTTTTTTGGCATCTTCGCATTTGACTCTTTCGATAAGTAAAAAATATATTGCGATATTATTGATATAAATATGAATTAGTATTCCATATTTAAAAATGTAACCGCGCGGGATGAATGGAAAAAAGACCTTAAACAAAAAACCAATTGAATTTGATTTTCTATACTATTTTTTAAAGATTTTGAGATTCAAATATTCACCATCGCACGTATTACATTTTGGTTAACCAATTCATAAAATGATTGGGTGTATACAATTAAAGTATATTGTACATTTTTATGAATCATATAGAGATTATAATAATAATAATAATAATAAAAAATATATATGATGATTAATTTAACAATTTAACAATGTATATAATAAAAGTTCATACATAATTTAATTGTTATTCTTATTATTATCTGTGTGTGTTATTCTACTTATTTTGTCAATAAAAATATAATATAGTCATAATTTTTGCGGAAAATAAACCGCAATTGTTCTTATTATATAAACTTTTGTCATTATAAATTATCGAATGGGCCACTTAGTCATTACATTATAATTTGTATGAATAATTTAGACCTTATCTGAATATTCCTTATGGGTGGATATTTCTTTAGTGGATATTTCTTTAAGGTATATTCTTATGTTCAAAAATATACTGGCAACTGTTATTATGTGGATTTTCCATTGACAGTTTGTCCTCCTTTCCTTTCCATATCGAATTTGTATATTTATTAATAGTAAAGTATTTTTGTGATTGTGCCTATCATATTTGGGAGCAACAATTTTACTACCGGAAGAAATTCATATTAAAATAACTAATTTTATTTATTGAAATAGTTTCAGTTATGTTTCAGTTATGAAAGGTTCCTCAAAGGTTTTTTACTTTTTATTATATCATCAAGAATCCTGTTTTATAGCTATATATATCGAATCTGTTAGTCAAATATGCTTTGTTTTCCAATTTTCTGTATATATTATTTGGGGTGCCATTGAATTTAGATTTTGTATAGAGATATATTTGATTATATAGGTTCCTTTGCAATGTTTATATATACAGGGAATACATTTGTTTTATTGATCATTTTTACATTGATCTACCAATAGAAATAGTAATTTTTTTATTGATATAATTAAAAATATTGCGAGATTGATTAAGTATTCTTGGTAAGGAACAACTTTTATGCTTCTATTTATATAACAACTGATAATCTTTTAAATAATATCTATGTATTAAAATTAAATAAGGAAAACATTTCAATTTTCTTTAACACTTTCTTTAAAATGAAAAATAAAAAAAAACGCAACATATAAAAAAATTCAATAAAGGAAATGAATTATAATGACACAGATTTAATATCCGCAGATAGATATACGCGTACGAATTTTTATAATAAAACAACATTTTGCTTAATTATTACACGTAAAACATAACATACACACATATATATTTCTTAAAAAAAAAAATTAAACAAAATTATATATATATATATATATAGTGTTTGTCACATGTTTTTCCAAATTATTTTTAAATTTCCACTGTAGAATTGAACCGCACTTATGCGTAATATATTCGTAATACACGCACTTATGAGTAATAATTTAAAAAGAGTTTTTCATTAGCAATATTCCCCATATAAACATTCAAAAAGGATATAATTTTAAGTACTTAAGTAGGATAATTAATTCAAAAGTATATATATATATGTCCGGACACACATTCATATAAATGTCATTTCCCTTTATTATATATGTTATAATAATTTGCCTATTTTCATATTTTCCCGGCCCGATATATAATAAACGAACATCATACCGTACGACACGATAAATAACTAACTAATAACAAATTTTATATAATCATTATTATATAAAGAAAAATTGTTTTGTGTGTCGTGTGTATATAAAAAAAAACAGTAAAAACTAACTTACAAACAAACAAACAAATAAACGCTCACCAAAACGAAGTCTTAAATGTAAAAACTATATATAAATTTAGTATATAGTTTTATTTTATTATTTTCAAATGCATCAACAAATGAAAATATAGTTTTTTTGAATGTTTTCTATATATGCGTGATATTATAAAAATATAATATAGTTCTATGGGTAATGTTTGGTGCGTTTATAAATTCTAATAAGTTAAACCATTGAATATGGAATTTGGTATTTTTGTTGGTTGTTATGTGCATTAATCAATAAATATATATATATACATTTTTATATTTATTTATATTTTTATGAAACATTTATAAATATATAGTTTTGTATATAAGGTGGCATATAACCAAAACAAAAATATAAATATACATTAACCTTATGTGCTGTTCAAATTTTTTAGTAAATTCAATCGCAGGCAAATTAAGAAAATATTAGAGGAGTAAGTCATTCGATCTATTCACAAATAAATTATATACATCAATACTATCTTTGAACAGTCTTCCAGTGATATTATTTCCCATTAGTTTTGGCAATCAAGCATCAGAGTTTTGACTCATTCCCATAAAATTCAACTTGGACAATTGTTTTTGAAATCAGAGGAGTTTTTTTGCCTTCTACTTTTTGGTTTATGTTTTTCTTCATATGCTCACATTCAATTGCTTTGATTTATAGATTAATTTAGAAACTGCAATGAATGGTTAATCATACATTAAGCATATGTTTTTTTTAAACGTTTTATATAGTGATGGGAATGCACGCCGAGCCATATGATGATGATGTTGATAAATGAATATTTTCTATTTTGTAACTATATATATATAAAAATGTAGAAAACAATTTAACAATTCAGAATATACAGAAATTTGAATATATTTTTGGATAAATATACCGGTGGATATTATTAAATATACATATATACATTATTAATAAACATTTTGTATAAATACATTTTATATCTATATCTAGAATTACATATTTAGAAAAATAATTCTAAAACGTTACAACGATTTTACGATTGATTACTTTATATATACAAATAATAATAATATATTTATATATAGTTTTATCTCTATATTATTTTGAAACCAAAAAAAGAAAACCCAATATAGTAAAAAAAACTGTAAAACCTTTTTTGTTATATAAGAAATTGAAAATTTATGTGATTATTCATTCGTACATATGACTGAATGGATAATAATTTATTATTTCATTTGAATGTATTTGATAGAGTAAAAATTGTTGAATAAGGTAAATATTAATTGGAAAATTTGTTAAAAAGAAAATTAACTCGATACATAGAAATTTTAAATGGTAAAAATTCCCTTTTCTTATCCTCCTCCTATCCTATTCTTCTTTTACATATATGAATAGAATTTTTATTAGATCAACAAAAAATTCTTCATGATATATGTATATGGAATTGTTCAATTTGCTTTATATCTCTCTGTTTTACTATAGAACATGAACAATTTGATTTAATTTTTTTTTTTTTTGTGTTAGGCTACAAGATAAAAATATTTCAAATATTCAAAAGAAAACGAATTTTTCCAGAGAATTTTCTTTTCTTTTTTTTTGTTTATTTCTCCAATTTATATACATTTTAAAATATAGTAGGAATGTTTACGATTACCAAAACAAAAAACAAAACATAGATTAATTATAATTAAATATATATACACATTTGAAAATGAAAAATTAAAATATAAACAATATATGTAAATTAAATATAAAATAAATAAAATGAAAGAAAATTGTATAAAATATGTTTATGTGTAATAGAATGAATGGATGGATGGATGGATGGATGAATGGTGGGTGATGTTAAATATTAATAAAACAAATCTATATATACATCTAAAAATAGTTTTGAATAAACATTACGTTTTTTATATATTTATAATAAAATTCTTTGCTATAGGTCAACATAACTTTTAGAAGGATAATTATAATGGGAGTGGGTGCGGAAGCGATATGTTTTATATGAGAAAATATTCCCTGATGGTATTTTAGGTATTTTGGTATTTTTGGTATTTTTCCTCAAACCTCTATATATAATTTTAAGTTGATTGATTAGAATCAGAAAGCGATTATAAATTCATGGATTTGTGTGGAAAATGGTGAAAGCAGTGAGATTGAGTATGAATTTTCCGAAATTTTCCACTTTAAAATAATTCATCTCAATAATTCGTAATCCATTTTAAAAAATACAGAGTTTTTGCATAATATAAATATCTTATATTTTGACTAATTGAATTTGATAACCATCAAGTGTGAACTTTTGTATCACCGAATCCTAGCCAAATTTATGATATATAAGAATAAAATAGAATTTGAAATCATTTTCAAAGAAATTCATAATGAAAATTCACTTAAATTTTCCCGCTTTTCATAAGTTTTCCATATGAAATAATGTATTATAAATTAATTATATGCATGTATTTTTAAAACGAAATTGATTTATATTGACAATTTATGAAACACTTAATTTTATACTTCACGTATGAATTTTCCAAGATTTTCCACTTTAAAATGATTGAAAATGAATTAAATTTACAAACAAATAGTTGTGCATAGAAATAGTACAATAATAAAAAGAATATATAGAAATTTATAGAAGGTATGACACGTTAATCAAAGAAAACAGTTCAGTAGAGATTCTTGAATGATTTTCTATCATCAGACAAATTTCTATTGAAAGGAAAACAATTCAGTAGATTCTTGAATGATTTTCAAAAATCAGACAAATTTCTATTGAAAGAAAACAGTTCAGTAGAGATTCTTGAATGATTTTCTATCATCAGACAAATTTCTATTGAAAGAAAACGGTTCAGTAGAGATTCTTGAATGATTTTCTATCATCAGATAAATTTCAATTGAAAGAAAACAGTTCAGTAGAGATTCTTAAATGATTTTCTATCATCAGACAATTTTCTATTGAAAGAAAACAGTTCAGTAGAGTTTCTTGAATGATTTTCTATCATCAGACAAATTTCTATTGAAAGAAAACAGTTCAGTAGAGAATCTTAAATGATTTCCTATCATCAGGCAATTCGTTAATTGAAGCTCTTTATAGTAATTTGTAATGGTTTTTAGTAATTACTGCCATAGAAATGTTGGAAAAATCGAGTTATTTTCACTGTATTTTTTAAATTATTGAACAAAAAATTGATTTTATTTCACTGAATCAATACAATTTCCGTAAACAAACGTCATAAAACTATTATATTTGGTAAACACATACGAAAAAAACAAAAAAAAAAAAAACCTTACTTGTTCTGTTAAATTATCACATAATTCAGCTTTATTATATCCATTCATTTTATTATTATTATTATTTGTATTTTGTGGTGTTGATGTTGCTGTTGTTGATAAAAAATCATTTGAATTAATACGATTTTTTAAATTTAAAATTTCTTCATTTGTTAAATGATTATATTTATTATTAACAAATTTATTATTATTATTATTATTATGATTTAAAAAACCATTCATTTTTAATTTTTGATCAATAATATCATTATTATTATTATTATTTATATCATGATTATTATTATTATTATTTGTATTGTATGTTAAATTTTCAATAAATAAATCCGATTGTGGTCCAGATGAATCAATATCAATAAAATCACTTGCATTTAAACTTAAAAATGTTTCTTCATCAATTAATATCGGTTGATGTTTTAAATGTATTATTGGATATGCTGATGATGATGACGATGATGATGATGATCTTAATGTTTGATAATTATTATTATGATTATTTAAATTTAAATCATCTAATCCATCATCATCATCATCATCATCATGGTTATGACCATTTGTATTCGAATGCCCATTATGATAAATGTCTTGATGACTATCATCATGATCGTAATTATTATTATTATTATTTTCTGTTGTGGGTCCTATAAATTCAAATTGACCTTGCCAATCATCAAAGGCAAGATCAAGACTTTCTGGTTGGCTTGTTGTTTCCGATGATGATGAAATTGTTGTCATTTTATTATATATAATTTGATTTTATATATATATATAGTATAGAAAATAAGATACTATATTGTACTTAAAAATCTCAAAATTGATTTTATAATATATATTTAATATATATATGTTTAGTGCGGGTGGTTAAAGTTTAATTGTTTTGTATCACCTTGTCACAAAATCACAAACATAATTATAGTCTATCATTATTATAACCAAATTGTTTAATTATCGTTGATTGTTAATGATGTTCGCGAATACAATGATGAACAGAAACTTAACAATTCTTTCACTTACAATTATATATTATAGTAATTATATATTTAGTCAAGTATATATGATGCTTTCATGTTGAATATATTTTTGTGGTTTTTTTTAAACATGTTTTTATTTAATTTTATCATAACATGGCAAATGTTCACTAATAAATACATTTTAATATGTATTTATATGGCACAATTATTTATATAAAAAGTTTTTTTTAATTTATACTCGAAAACTATATATGTACAGAAAATTATTATAAATAAATTTATTTAAATTGAATTCAATTTTTTTCTCTTTCTCTATGTTTTGGTTATTTACTTTTAAATTACAAATTAATGTAATTAAATTTTTTTGTGTATTTTATATGCTAATTATATTGTAAATGGTATTAATTTGAATATGGAAATGGACATAAATATCTTATTGTTTAAACATTGGATTTCTTATTTATATATGTATATTTTTAATTCTTATTTTTTTAATCCAATGTTTTTTGTATACTGTATATATGTATTTAGAGGCGAGCGAGTACACTTGGGCGATATTATGAATTAATGAATTGAATACAATTTTATTTTTTTTTGTAATATGAAAAATGATATGAAAAACGAAAACGAATTTTTTCTTTTTCTGTATATTGTATATGTGTATGGTGATATCAAAACAACTGCTCGAGTAATCTATAAACGATATAATTCAACTATATATGTGCAGTGCATTACACACCTTTCACTTGTATCACTTGTATCTATATATCGGTATATATACAATATATAGTTACAAACTAACTCTATTAATATACATAGATAAATAATTGTATATATATTTAATTTTTTCAAATGAAATGAAAATACTTGTTACATTGTGAGGAGTTCCATATATAAATGTATCTATATAAATGTGTATATATAGCATAATCAGGTTCGGTTTTAATCGATTTTGACATACGGTTTAATTTTATATTATTATTTTGAATACATTTTTATATCGTCAATTATTTTTAAATTTACAAAAGGGAAATTCTATGTATAATGAAGAAATTATTGATAATTTTCTGATTAAATTCTTTGTATAATTACTCTTAATGAAATTGTATTCAATATTCTTAAGGAATTCTGGATAATTTGCATAAGGAAATATTTTGTGCAATTTTCTTAAGGAAATTCTTTGTATAATTTGTTTAAGGAATTCTCTATAATTTGCTTAAGGAAATTCTTTGTATAATTTGTTTAAGGAATTCTCTATAATTTGCTTAAGGAAATTCTGTATAATTTGCTTAAGGAAATTCTGTATAATTTGCTTAAGGAAATTCTGTATAATTTGCTTAAGGAAATTCTCCATAATTTTCTTAAGGAAATTCTCCATAATTTTCTTAAGGAAATTCTCCATAATTTGCTTAAGGAAATTCTCCATAATTTGCTTAAGGAAATTCTCCATAATTTTCTTAAGGAAATTTTCCATAATTTGCTTAAGGAAATTCTCCATAATTTGCTTAATGAAATTCTGTTTGATTTTCTTAAGGAAACGCTGTATAATTTAAAGGAATTTATATATAAAATTCTGTATCATTTTCTTAAGGACATTCTCTAAAATGTGCTTAAGGAAGTGTTATATATAGAATGAAATTCTGTACAATTTTCTAATTGAAGTTCTGTGTGTTTTCTAAAAGGAATCCTGTATAATTTTCCAAAAAGGAAGTTCTGTATAATTTTATTCTATTATAGAAAATTCTCTATCAAATTTTCTACAGCATTTTTTCCATTGCAACCTTTGTATTTTTGTTTTAGATCCGCCATTGAATGAATATAAAATAATCAATGAATATATTTTCTGTTTTTTTTCTTCTTTATAAAATATCAACAAAGTGAAAAACAAACAAGTCTAAAAAAATATTCAGGTGCATTTTATAATTGCATTGCTGCATAGTTACGATATATTGTATGTTTAGTTAATTTTTGTATTTCTGTTATTTTTTCCTTTCTTCACATATTATATTGTGTATTTATATACGAATAAAAATGTGATAACTATCACAAGCATTTATTTTTCTTTCAATTTTCCTTATATAAATAAATAAAAAAAAAAAAACTTTATAAAATATTTATATGCGTTCAGAAATGAATACGACGTTTATATAAATTTTATATTTTACATAATATAATGATAAATTTTTTTATATATATTGCATATTGAAATTGTTACAAAATAATACGCGATGATTTTTTTTTTTTGTATTGTTTAACAATTGAAATAATTTCTTTATTTATATCAAAACATATATTACTATATATTTTTCCATTTATATATAAAACTTTTAAATAGTTTTCATAACAAAACACACATTTTCTTTTCATTATAATTCTTAATTTATAAAATAATATAAATAATGTGTATTTTTTATTATATAGTAATATAAATACAGAAATATATATACTAACATGTGTGTAATGCAATTCAAAACATTGTTCGTTTGTTTGTTATAGATTTTATTGTAAATGATTACACATATATAAATGAAATGATCTAAAATGATCAAATAATTATTATATGGTTTTAATATCGTCTATATATATTCATTGAAAGTTGGTGTAATTTATTTTTATATAACATTTAAAGATTATTATATAGAGAAAATAGAATAAATTGAATCGATAAAAAACTAACTAAATAAATGTTCTGTAAATGCTATATTGGTGCTTTGCATATCTATATATTGTAACATTCCTATGGAAAGAAGATCAATATATATTCAATAGTTAACATTTATTTATGTAATTGATCTGCTTATTCATTATTAATTCAGATATTGTTCAGATAAATAAGATAAAAGAATTAAAAGAAATCCTCGCATCGTCGAAA
The DNA here is from genome assembly GCA_958336335.1 of Dilophus febrilis. NCBI lineage: Eukaryota > Metazoa > Arthropoda > Insecta > Diptera > Bibionidae > Dilophus > Dilophus febrilis. The sequence goes on along the minus strand of OY284472.1, from coordinate 6,052,753 downwards.
ACAGGATCAAAATTCGGATTGACATCAAATAATGAAAATTTAACGAAATAATTTATGTGAAAATCAATTAATCCATTTCTCAATAGTAAAATATTGAATTGCGTTCAAATACTAAGTATCTTCTAATCGTAATTTTCTAATAATATCATATAAATATAATTTAAAATTAAAAAGTATTAGTTTTCATAAGAATTTTCCTGGAAAATTGACTGTTTTGAAAGAGAAATACAACACTGAAGTTTTTTTAAAAAGTCGTGCGCCCAATAAATTCACAACATTTAAAACATAGATTTCCTTCGTAATTTTTCCGCAGGAAAACCCAAAAACTTTGGAATATTACTTGGAATGGACAATTTGTATATTATAAATAATAAATAACGTTTGGCAATTTAATTTTGAATATATAGATATACAAATATTCTGTATAAAAAAAAATGAGGTCAAAACAGGTGTGTGTTTGTGAATATGCGGAAAATCTGATATAAATTTATGTACTATAAGTATTCTATATAAAAATGTAGATTTATATATCAATTTAAACCCAAATAAGGTCAAAATATTTTAAGAATTCAAATGTATACAAATTTTGTTGATTCTTAAAACATATTATATATAGGTATATAGAAAAGAAATAAAGGAAATAGGAAAAAGAAAAACGTAAACAATCGTAAGAGCTCAAACATATATAAATAAATTGTTATTATATATAGAATATATATTCATCTATTGGTTCATGAGTTATTAATAAGATTTTCCCAAAAAAAAATTACTACCATCTAATTTAATCAATCATAACTTTCACTACGTTTTTTTTGCCCTAACTCATAAACCAATGGATGAATCTAGCTGAAAATTTGCATACTTATAAATTAAGGTACGCTAAAATCAGATTATCTTGTTTCATCCATTGGTTCTTGAGTTACGGTCTCTGTATATAGAGATATCAATTTATACATCGCGAAACGAAAATCACGGAATAATATAATCATATATATATAATATTTTCTTTAGTTTTAAATATAACAATATAAAACATATATAAATAATAACTAAATAAGATATTAGCAATTTGTATGTATGAATGAATATGAATATAAATATATATTTGCAGGAAGAAATGACACTTGTTTGTTTTTTTTGTTTTTTTGTATATTCAAAATACAAACGCACTTAAAAAATATTAATGCGTTTTTATGATGCATATATGCATATATATATATATGCAACCATATAAGCGGATATCCGTTTTTAATCTGAAATTGAACGACGTGGTGGCGGATAAATGAATATATATATATATATATATAATGTATTGTACTTATTCGAATAATTCTATATTTATACGAACACATATATTCGTTTGTTGTTTGTTTGTTTATTAAAATATACAATTAATATATCGCAAAAAATGTGATAAATTCAAACAAAAAGAAAAACTGGAGGACGACAAACTTTCGTAAATCATATATAAATATTCATGAATGGTGTGTATAATAAAAAATAATACTTTTGATTATAGAAACAGTAACTAAATAAATACATTTACTAAAAATTATATTGCCATTAAATAATCCATTGTATGGTTAATCGTTTACAAAAACAAAAAAACAGAAACGAAATTACAAACTAATTCTCAATATATATAGATGCGGTTTAAGTTGAACGAATCAATTTGATTTTATATACATATTTATTATAATTTATATTTATATAGAATAAAATTTGACCTAAATAAATTTTATATCTTCTTATAATTCTGTTGAATGTTAATTATATATTAACATATATAGTGATTTTATTACTATACAAAATTGCAGTCAAAATACGGTGGGGTTCGGTTCTATAACACTTTTTTGATTGAACGAGTAAGAATATAATAATTGTGGATTATTTAATTATTCAAGTTTTAAGAGAAAAGAAGTTTATTAATTGATGAATATAGTCAATGAGATTTTCCCAATGTTTAGTAACGAAAATGCGAAACATATGGGGTTTGTTTCTAATTTTTTATAGTAATGAAATCACCCTTTTACATTCAATTCCATATAGAAGATATCATTTTTTTTAATTAAAGAAAACGTATATAATTGAATATAATTACAAAATGCATTTTTAATCACATCATTTTATGATGAGCATTTATAATTATTTATAATAATCATCGTATATATAAAAAAAGTAAATAACTATATATGAATGACATACAATACAATAGTTTAATTATTTATTTTTAAATACTTTTATGAATATTTTCAATAAAAAATATTGTATACGTGAGAGACATTCGTCGTATAAATGCGAGTTAAATTCATATATAAAACCATTTGTATATTTATAATAATAGCTTCAAGTGTTTATATGTCAATTAAAATATAATATATAGTAGAATTGGTTTTTGTTCAATAAATATATATTAATATAAAATATCAGTAAGTTTTTAAATGGTTGTGATAAGAGAAATCATTTTCAAATTTCTGTATTTTTATTTTATTTATATATACATATAGTTACTGCTTTTAATTATAGAAATACATATATAAAAATAAAATTAAAATCAAATATATAGATATATGTAAGTATGACAAATATATAAGAAATTATAATTAAATATGTTTTTAGAAATCATCTCACAAGTTAAATATATTGATTATTTGAATCTAAATGGCAATTTTTTCGTAATATAAATAATTAAATTTGTTTAAATCCAATTGTTTTATTGTATATATATTTTCTATGTACAAAAATAATTCATATATCTATTTAAAGGTTTTATGGATAAATCAGTGGAAAATTTTCCCAAAATTATACCGGTATAAAATTGATTTTAATTTGGCTAAGCATTTTAACAAGAAACTCGATTTTTCAATTGATCGACAAACTTTTGAAACAAATTGAAAATATATAATTAAACAAATAACTCCAAAATTAAAAATACTTTTCCTATCCATCATTTTTTTATATCTTTATAAAAAAAAATCACCCAATTAAAATTCCCATTTAATGAAGTATTATTTAAAGAAAAAAAAAACAAAACAATTTAATATATAACAATCATTTTTATTGAATTCTAAAAATGTATTGTTTATTAACAACAACATCAACAACAACAAAAAAAAAGAAGTAATATTAAAAAATAAAATAAAAATATACATCTTCAATATAAAGAAATGATTTGAAATTGTACAATGTGATGAAATAATAAATAAAAAAGTTATTATTATTTATATTTTATATCAAATTAATATAATATATACATATTACTTGAGAAATAGATTTATTTATGAGGTATGAGAAAAAAAAAAAATTGTATTACTATACATATAGATTAAAAAACGAAAGCTTTAATTCATGTAATATAAATAAATCTATACTAGGTTGGTGTATTTATTGGTTGGTATATTATTTATATAGATATAAAGTGAGTTGAAGTATATCAAAAAGAAATTTTATTTATTATTTTGTGGTTTTTATTTTTTATTTTTTTTATTTTTGTAATATAAGAGTTTTTAATTTTAATATAAAAAGAAAATATATTTCAATGTTCAATATTTTTGCTTTATTAAAAATATATTTTGATTTGTAGTATATATAAATAAAAATTAGCGATAAAGTTGATATTAATAATATCAAAGGTTTAAAAGAGTTTGCGACAATAATTGAAATAAAACATTTTGAATTATCTATAAATAGCTAGTAAAATGTAAGATTTTTTTTGATGGGGTCATTGAAAGACAATTTAAGTTTGATTGGCGTATGGTCAAAGGCCGAATGATGCTTCTTCTTTTATGAAATTTATTTTAAATATAAGTAAGCACAGTGTTTAAACAGAAATAAATAGATACATTTTGCGCTTTACAACCGACAATTGGTTTTAGAGTCCGACAAATCAACTTATTTTTTTTTTGTCTCATAATTTGCTGATTTTTATGCGGTGTCGGTAATTAACCAAGAGCCGTATAACAAACCGATGGTTATAATGAAAAAATTGTAGGAATTTCTTCAAAAATTATTTGAATGGTTTGATTACAACAAAAGTAAAATTAAAATAATCAACGTTATATACGCCAAATTCATCAAAAAAAAAACAGTTGAAAACATAGATTCGTAAATTTGAATAGATTCAATATATATTATAATTATACAATATAATAACAAAAAAAAAATTATTCAATTCAATACATTTATCACAGAAATCTTAAAAATACGCATACGAACAATTAATTTCATCAATAGATCAATACTCTGCTCTATACTAATCTATATATTCTTTATAATTTATTGTATTCATTTGGATTAACAATAAAATTCATTGATCATCATATATTGAATTGAATATATATATCAAAAAAATATAAATCAATTAAATTCCTTCATTATATATATACTATTTAATATTTTATAAAGAATTTTTTAGTGAAATTAAAAATATAAATAGTTTTATAAATAAATATAATGAAGGTGAAAAAAAAAAAAACAATTTCAATGTTATTGCAAGTAAAAAATTATGTACATCAAAACTATTTTTTCATTTATAAATACACTATAAATAATAATAATAATAGTAATACAAGTTATAAATATACTTATAAATGCGCGCCGGTTGATGAAAATATATAAAGATATATAACAATAAAAAATAAATTAAAAATCAAAACAATAATCGAAAATATTTAAAAATCATTCAACTATGTTAAAAAAAAAATATTTAAAATATGAAACGTTACTCAATTATTTAGGCGATTTATGTATATAATATATTGAAAGGTATATTGCCAATTATACAAATGGAAATTTAAAAATATAAAATTATTCATTATTATGATTTTATTATTGTTATTATTATTATTTGTTATTACTATTATAATGATTAGTTGATTCGAAATCGATTCTGCCTATCAAGCAACAAGAATTTTTCTATATTCTATAGAATGTTTTTTTATGTATATATGAATTTTCGCATTATTTATTGGAATTTTCCTATTATAAAACGAAATTTCGGTATTACGCATAGAACGAATCTTCCTATTATATATAAAACACACATTTGTGGAAAGATTTTTTGTATTAATCAAATTTTCCTATAATATAGAACTTTTCTTATTGAAATCATAAAACAAATTTTCCGAATGAATATAAAAGGATCATTACAGGAATATTTCTGTATATTATATATATATATTTAAAATAGAACGAAATTTTCGGTTATTTTAGAACGAATTTTCCTAATTTACTATTATACAAAAGGAAACTGCCGCGTTATAAAAAAGGATTAATTTTTACCTAAAGAATTTTTGATAAAGTATGTCCTTCTTTCTTATTCAAGAAAATGTTCTAATATATATACAATGAATTGTTCCATATTAGAGAAAGAATTTTTCATATTATAAAAGGAAATTTTCTGAGTATATAGAACCCAATTCTTTTTCCATATATTTATTAAAGAACAAATGTTTGTCTTATATATAGAAATGTTTTTCCAATTCAGGCCATTTAAATTCTATTATTTAGAATAAATTATAATTAGCAATCTGATTGATTAACTTATCAGTTTCATTGCATTTATATATAGGAAAATTCTTTATAGAACTGAATTATGATTCTGGCTTTCCGACACTTCGAAATGACAAATCTGAATGTAGGTTTTAAGAAATTGACAAAAAAAAAGTAATAGCAACATTTTTACAGTAAAAATACTATCAATAATTGAAATATTTTAGTAAAAATCAAATAATCAATATTGATAACCTCACTATGTTAAACCCTACCTTATATATTCAGCAAAATATATACATTTTAATTTATAGAATCTCATTTTTATATCAATTGCATTTTAATACCACATAAACAAATAAAAGAATATTATAATAATAAAATAATAATAAAAAATAAAAACAAAAAAATATAATAAAAAAATAAAAAACAAAAAAGACAAGCCAAACCCCCAGATAGATGAATATCGCAATGCATATATAGCAGCGCAAGAATATGAATACATTTTTTAATGTTTGTTTGTTTGAATTGTTTTAAATTATAATAATAATAATAATATACAGATGTTAATAAATTCTCTATATATATACGAGTAAATTAACAAAAAAATTTTATGTAAAAATTATCCCACAGAATTACAAAAATTATATATTTTTTTGTATTTAACTACTATGCGACTATACACGAAACGAACGAATGTATATATATATATATTCGTAATTATGAATTTAAAATGTAGAAGAAGAAGTTGTAAGTAATAAGAAAATAACTTAATAATATATTTGATTATTTGCAAATAAAATTATATATAATGACTTAAAAAATTTGGCGATCGGTAGGTATAGGAAAATATTTATTTTCTTTTTTTTTTTTTATAATATATATATACAAATAATGATTTTTTCGGCGCAAAATGAGATCATATTCTATCAAAATTAATGCACGAAAAACTATAGTTGTAAATATATGCGATATTTGGCAAAATAATATAATGATATACAGTTTCGGCCATTTAACAATATAGTTGATTTTAAATATTGAATTTATTAATAATATTTTTCAAATTTATTCATCACATACATCATCACATTATCAATAAAGTTTTAATCGATTGAAATTTTAAATGAAACCTTTTTTGAATTGGCTATCAAATATAATTTTTTTTACATATTATTTTGCATTGATTCTTATTTTTAATATATATAATATTCGCATGTATAATTTTTCCTCATTTTTTTCTATGCCTTTTCTATGCCATTTCAATGTCGTGATTTGATTTTTATATTACTTTTTTCCATATATATATACGAATATAAATCCAATAAAGGTATTTTATATATATATATAGATCAATAAAGTTGTACAAAACATATATATATATATATATATATATATAAGAAATGTATGTATCTATATTTATGCCAATATAGTTTTCTTATCATATACATTTGAATTGATTTATATACTACATATATTTAATAAATCTATTTATATATGTAGTAAAATTGATGTGCAATGAACTTATTTATGAATAATATAATTATTATTTAACCTCTTTTATTTATTTAGTTAAATATAGCAGTGCAAAATAATAATAATAATTTTTTTTTTATGAAAACAATAAATATATATAGATGTTAATTTTATAAAATAAATAGTTATGGAACATAAAATATCTATATAGTATATATTTGAATAAGGAACGGAGTGATTATGGTTCTTTTCTTTTCTTTTCTAGTTAGATATCCATATATAGGTTGTAATGATTTTAAATAAATTCTGATATCGCATTTTACCAATTTCTAAATAAACAAATAATAAATTGCACCGTTGATGATATTTACGATAAATATACACAAAAACACAAACGCATTATTATTTGTATATATAATAATTGAGTGTTGAAATTTAAAAAAAAAAATATATAAATTTATTTATAATATAAATAAAAAAAAATATTATCAAGGTTTAAAAAAAAAAAACTTTTCGTATATGCAAAATATTGAAAATATAAATATATTAAATAAACGCATTGAATAATTTTTTGCTTCTGAATCAATTTTTATTTAAATATATATAACATATGTTTTTCTTCTTTATATACGATGAGTATAGTGATTATTTATACAAATTTTCTTATATTTACGTTGTCAAAAATCTTCTTTTTTTTTTTAAATTATCATTTATATTTCCGGGATTTTAATATCCTTTATATATATTTTATATTTTATATATAAATAAAAACGATGAAAGATATAGGTTTCAATTGTAAACCAATGAAATGTGATTAGCGAATTATTAGCAATAGAATTTATTTTTGTATAGTAAATTATCAGAATTAGATGAAGTTCAGAAGTTTATGCACTGGGGAATTTGACAGAGAGATGGTTAACCAACTCCCTGGATGAACAAGGAAGGAATCCTGATACATTTATTAAATGAATATGAATTTTTGTGTGAAAGTAGTAATTAGAACGTATAGTTTTTTTTGTAATAATTTTGACGATTCATAAATACTTTATGGTCAAATTTTGCATGCCATTTTTTCCTGTTTTATTCAAAATCTTATATCATTATATTCAAACAGAAACTTACGGCGACTATCAAATTAAAATTGTATAGTAATTATATATTTACTAAAATAATTTGTTTATGTTATTGATTAAATAGATTTTATAATAATAATTAACCTTTAAACTATACAAAAATCAAGAATAAATGCATTGTATGTTTTACTAAAATAATAACTATATATATAGAATTGATTGTGATACAATATGTTTGAAAGTGATTATTTAAAAACAATAAATATTTGTTTTACACTATATATAATAAAAGATATAAAATGATTTAAAAGAATATTCTTTCTTAAATTTTTGGGTCGTGTTGAAAAATTAATCTAAATATAATTATAATAATAATAATAATAAATTTATATAATCATCTTTTCTATAGTGAAAAATCCAAACACATATTCCTAAATAAATATTATACTATGATGAAACATATAACATTTATATATAAATCAACAAATATAAATATATGAATGACGAATTGAATATATAGAAAAGTCTTCTCTATACTAAAATAAACATTTTTAAATAAAATTTTAAAAATAAAATATTATTCATAAAGAATAATTGGGGAATATATATTATTTAAGAATATAGATTTTGATGTGGGGGTTTGCGAATTATATTACATATTATATTAAAGAAATATATCGCTTGTATAGTTTTCCCCGGTTCAACTATATGCGGTAGGATAATTAAAATTGAATTTAATGTATAGAAATACTTCCAATACATTTTTATATTCATAATTTGAAACTTATTTATTTCCATTTCATTTAGTGATTGATTTTCATATGATAATTTTATTTATATTTATTTGATACAAAACATTGCGACCGAATAAAATCAAATAACAATAGGTGAAAAATAAAACATTTAGATTAAAACATTTATCTGTTCGGTGAATATTCAAAAATGAACAGAATTTTCCGAAATAAACAACAGTATTTTTACAATTTATGAAAACAGCTTAAATGCAAATATAAATGACCAACAATAAACAAAACAATTCCACTAAAACAGTACCATCAAATTGAAATTATAAATTAATTTATCCGAGACGATTTGAAAAATATAGTGATTTTTTTTTCACAGAGTTCAATTGTGTAATGTATATGCAAGCAAAAAAAAAAATCATTATCTATATATAAAAATGAAAAGTGAAAATTGATTCTATAATTTGAACACAAAATCATTACCATTCAATTGTGACCTGACCTGGTTTAAGTTTATAAAAAAAATGTCACATCACATTATATATATATATATGTATATAGATAGGCTTAGCCCCAAAAATATTTTACGCATATCTTTTAGACGTCATATGCATTTATCCATAGTTTGAAATACCATAAATATAAATATATAATTGATGATAAATATATATAATATCATTGAATGATAAACAAAAACAATATAAATTCTTATCATAAACAAAGTAAATTCACGATAATATGATAAGAACATACAAAACATTATAAAAAAATAAAATAACATTATAAATATAATAAATAAACAAAAAAAATAGAATGAAATATTTGGAATACGAAATACGATAAGAAAATTTAATCCATATTATAGGCGTATTATCAAGAAAGATTATACTATAAACTATACAAAAAATATGCGTCTATATATACGAAAAACAAAAGACTAAAATATTCATTTGAATGGCAAAAAATAGTCAAATAAGAATCGAAAAATAAAATATAGGGTGGATTAATTTTCAATTTCATATCTGTATATATATATTGTAGCATGCAAAATAGAAATATATTATTCATTCTATACTATATTTTATATATTACAAATATATATATAGGTATTCGTTTTTCAAATTATATTCATATTATAATAAATGTATATTAGAGAAAAAAAAATGAATATTTATAAAAAAAAAAATACGATTAAATAATTAGTATAATATTTTTTAGTTGTAAGTATACATATATATAGAACTATATATATTAAAGTTGAAAACAACTTTATTTTTTTTTAACTATATGTAATCATGTTATTATTCCGAGAGCTCTGTGTGTTATTCGCGGTCGTCGTTCGTTCGTTCTATAAATTTATTTTATTTTTTTGTTCTTTATACAATATATATATGAAAATGAATATTGTTTTATATAAAAATTAATTTTATAAATTCGTTTATGGTCTATGAATTCAATTTAAATAAATTTTTTTTTTATTATTATTATATATATATATATATATGGATGAAGAAGATACACTAGAAGGCAATAATATATTTATATTTTATATATACACACACACACACATAATTAATTTGAATATTATTTTTAATTTAAGATAATTGATGATGTATATTCACAGATAAAGAAAAACAAAGAAAAAAAACGTTAGTTTTCTTCTGTATATATAGCTCATAATCATAACTATACGGAGATAAAACACTATATTTTTTTTCATTATGGATGTTATAATTTATTCATTTTTTAAGAAATTTAAACACAATTAAAAATTATATTGCATTAAATTTTATAAACACTAACAAAAAACAACACCAAAACTAATATGATTACATACACTTCGCACATCTTAACACTGCACATATTTAAAATATTTTATAGGAATAGGAATTTTTCTTTTGAATTATTTTTTTTAAATTAAACACAATTTTCAATGAGAATTTTCTTTTTTTCTTCTTACATACACAACAATTTAAACAAAAAAATCACATATATGAGAAAACAATTTAACCCACGATAGACGTCCGTCCGTTAAAAATCTACATTTATATATATTATGATGTATATACATATAATATTTTGTTTTATATTAAACTAAATCTAAAACGGATTTTTTTCTTATGGAATCACACATAAAATTCGGATCTTTATCGAATATTTATATTCACATTTTTACACCCAAATATTAAAATATTATATTATTAATTAAAAATCAATTTTTGTTACATTTCCATATAAAAAAAACCCAAATAAAAATAAATACAAAAATACAATCAATATATGAACACTAAAAAATTATATACACGCATACACTTCTGTCCGGTGGCAATGCCTTTAAAAAACTGTTTCTTCTCTTCACTGCATGCATATATGAAAAGTTTTGTATATTCTTTTTTGATTATTATTATTATTATTTATACTCGTTGAACATGCTACTAAAAATGTATTTTATTATATTGTTTATATAAAAAAATACATTTTTTTTTTTATAATATATACACACAAGTTAGTTATATTATTTTTTCGAAAAACTCGATGTTGTTTTGTGAGATTTTCATTTCAATTTATATTTATACAGTGGTATAGTGTAAGTAATCATATATATATATATGTATAAATGTAAAGTAGTTGAATCAAAAGAAAAAAAAAATATAAAAATAAATATTTCAAGCTTGTTGGTTTGTTGTGCATGTATTAATGTAAAAATAAAAAAGTTACAAACAAAAATTACAAAAAAAAAAAGAGGAAAAATACAATATTTTTAAATGAAAAAAAATAGAAAAGAAAAGAAAAATAATATAAAATTGTTATTATTATTATTTTTGTATATATATACAGTTCGATTCGATCGTATACATTCGTTTCGTTTATAAACGCGAGTACTCGCATATAATAGAAAAGCAAACAAAATATTAATTCAAGTATATTTTCTTTTGTAATATACAGACATAGGGGAGCGAATTTAATAAAAAAAAAATCATATAGGTTCATAATTTTTATTTAATCTGGACAAAATTCAAATTGTTTATATGAATTTCATAGTTTAAAAAATTATATTAGCACTCATTTATTATTGCATTACAAGAAGATGGATCAACTTTTCTATATATAGTAAAAATACCTCAAATTTCCAAATAGCCTCAATACCTTTTAAATCACCCTACCTATATAAAAATGTACATTAAATTATATATATATAGATTCAATTAAAATGAAATACATTCATAATTGCAAAGAATAAATATGCATATTATTTTATAAAATATATATATAAAGCTTTTTCTCATTAGGTATATATATACACGACATTACTTATTTTTTTTTATACTTACAATGAGTTTTTTTTTATTATTATAGTTATATTTTATTATAATATAAAATTATATATATATATGTTAGCTTTTGTGGTGGTGTGACACCAAACCAAATTTAGTATATTGTATATAAAAATAAAATAATATAATATAAGATATGATGTCACATTTTTAGAGTTATTTTTTTTCATTAATATATAAATACATTTTTTATAATAGATATTGTTAATTATTTATTTATAGATTACAAATAATATAAAACAACATATAATAAAAGAACCCAGATTCAGAATCAAGAACAAATCAAAGAACATTTCATTTTATTTTATATATACTATATAGTGACTGAATGCTAAATTTTTCTCTAATATATACACATTTTTCCTTATACTGGTACTTGGCACTGAAAATTTCCCATTTTCTTTCATGAAAGATAATAAGAATACAACTTGATTTGGGAATGCTTAGTTTTAAAAGTTTCCCATCAACTCAATTCAACTCAATTTTTATCAATAAAAGATATGAATAATTTATTTGATTTTACATCGGAAATACACAGAATATATATGATAGAGAATCTGCTGCACACAAAATTCTGCTTAATAATATGATTATATTATGTATATTTAAGTGCGATATATAGTGAATGCGATTTCCTATACAAAACGGATTCATAAAATTGTGGTCAGGCATATTGAAAATTGAACTACCTTTTGATTTATATTTAATCATATGATAAAAAAAATCCATGATAAAATTATCAATCTATAGAGAATATATAATAAATATAAATATGATATCATATATAGCGCGAAAATATCGCATAAATATATTTTAATCATTATTATTATACAAAATACCGAAAAATCATCATTGTTTTTGTTTAACGATAAGAAATTTTTAGCGATAAGAAATCTATATGCGATATCTAATCTTGTACATGATTTACGGTGCGAAATCGGATATTTTTAGAGTTTTAGGTATATATATTGAAAATGTTATTTGTAATTTGAATAAAAATTTAGACAATTGAAATCTTTCGATAATAAAATTAATACAAATATGATTCAGAATACGGGGGAATTTTTAAACCACATTTAAACAACGTTATGTTTCTATAACAGGCAACCTATACGACTATTTTGTAAACATTTTATTATCCACAATTCTATCACATAACATATGTTAAAGAAAATGACATGCGGAAACAATTTTTATATATAAAATAAATCAATGAATTTCCATTACTTTGAAATTTAGGTAACAAAAATATAATAGTTTTTATAAAAATGTATATTCATTGCGCATATATATTCGACTTTTATAGATGAATAAACGTTGAAACATTCTATATAATAGTCGCATTTTGTATATATATATATAAAGGAAGAATTTACAAATCATTTGATTAAATAAGGATTAAAGATAAGAAAAAAATAACGTTCATGATATGAGATATACAAATCAAAATACCCAGCAATGATTTAAAAAAAAAAACAAAAAAATAAATACAAAATATTTGATAAACGTATAATAAAGAAATATGGGATATCTAAACTATGTATATGAGATAGGAATAAGTATTTTATGTTTAATTTCTGACAAAAAAAACTCAATTCATAAGTTACCAATATGATTAAATATCACGTCTTAAAACCAAATTCTTATAAAATTTACCGTGCACATTGTAAACACCCATATATAGATATAGATAAATATTTGCTGAAATAATAACAATCCTTAAATATACATTTTTATTATATAGTCATTATTTAAATATATGCGATACTTTGAAAAATGGAATATCAATTAAAGTTGGGCGGATTGCATTATTGCTATATTAAATATACTATATGTATATTTAAATATATTATTGCATATTGTTTTATTTATTTACATTTTTTTAAAAAATAAACAATAATAAATATGAAAAAATTACTATTTTTGTATTGTATATATAACTATAAAAAAAATTTTGTAACAATTGACTATAAAATATATATATAAGTAAATATCTCTGCTATTATAATATAGTTTTTATTTAAAATATAAACAAAATGTCATAAAATTAATTAAAAACAAAATTAAATAAATAAAAACAGTATATAAAATACGAAAATTTTAAGCACAAATATGGATTTTTAATAAAAAAAAAAAAGAAGCCTCACATCGAAATGATCAAGGTTGTTTTTTAAGACTCTATTATAAATTTTTATATAGAATCCATCAAAAAAAATATTAATGTATAAGATTCAATATAAAAAAAAACCCATTCAAAATATTAATTTAATTAATCTTCTCACCATTTCTTTCATACATAACGATAAAATATACACATGGAAGATATAAAACTTTAATAGTATACAACAGTATACAAAATTTATACAATTTTCCATTCAACTTTAAAATTTTTCAATTAAATTACTATATTTTACAGATTTATCATTTTTCAATTCAATTTTAACATTTTTCAATTTAATATATTGAAATAACCAATGAGAAGATTGAAATTCAAATAATAAAAAAGGAAAAATGATTCAAGAAATAAATATTAAAATTGGATAGAAAACGATTAAAATTGGAAATAAAATAAAAATGTGTATATATCCCATACAGAACAGAGTGAATCATCTATTATATTGTATTGTATTATATTGAATGATTTCTATAAAAGGACTTTATTGTGAGTGAGTATGTGTGTATAAAAAATTTAATTCTATTCTAAAAATTTTGTAACTAATAAAAATCAATTGTTATATAAACAAGAAATGAAATAGGATATTTTTTTTTTAAATTTAGGTTTATCTATAAAAGACATTGTCTCATTTTCTGTCACACCATATGTTATAGGGATATTTTTAATATAACAGCGACAAACCAGATGATTCAAATTGACATATAATACCGCCTATAATATCAACACTAATAATTGAAATATACAAAATCTTTTTCTGTATATAACTATACCAATAAGAAGTTAAATTTTGCTAAAAAAATAAAAATAATTGATCTATTATTAATATGAAAATTCTTATATGATTATAATGTTAAAAAAAATATTCCCGGTGTGCTTAAATATATAGAATTTTCACTTCACATCAACAAAAATAAAATTATAAAATTCATAAAAAAATTAAAATAATAAATATTTTATAAATTACAAAAAAAATTACTTCCATTCATGCAATCAAATTCTATTCTATACACCATCGTTGTGTCGTTTTATAAATGTGCAAAATCTATTGTTATATAAATAATAATAAGTAACAAAATGTGTTTTTCTTTATATATAAAATATTCATTTGTATATTATTATTCTATTCTATATATTCTTATACTGCTGTATCGCTTCTTTGTTCTGGGTCAATGATTGTATATATATATATAAATGCCCTGATGGTGGTAAATGGAAATGTATTTATATTATATTTTTTTTATTCTTTTATACATTATATTTATATAGAATAATATTAAACAAAAACCTGATGAGAAAATATATGTTTAAGAAATTACAAATTGTAATATTTATGGGAATTAAAAAAGAGAATTTATATAACAAAAAAAAAAAAAAAAACAGCATATACTTTAAAAAATTAAGTGATAATTAAGTTACAGTTTTAAAATCATTTACAAAAAACAAAAAAAAACAAAAACAATATCAAAGAGAAATAAATAACAAAATAACAAAACAAAAGGTGTGTTTTAATTAAAAATAAAATATGGATTTTTTAAATATGTTTTTATATTTTATAGAAGAAGCAGAAGAAGAAAATTTGATATATTTGATTTAATCGAAAGTAATGTTTTTTAACAAGTAGATTTTTCTTCTTCAAAATTATTAAATTCGGCTCATTTCTTATTATTGAATTGCTTTGATTTCTATTTGGTTATACTTAAATGTAATAAATAACAATTTGTTTTTCCCGCAAAATAAAAAAAAGTCTTTTTGCGGTTATCTAACATATTTTTTATGAAACATTTTGTATGATTACTAAAGGAAATTTTATATAATTTCACGAAGAATATAGTATTTCTTATGATTAATAATTAACCAAAGTAATTCTTTATAATATATATCCGCAGAAGCACTTTTATATAATCTTCTAAAGGAAATTCTGTATCATTTCCTTGAGGAAATTCTGTATAATTTTCTTGAGGAAATTCTGTATAATTTTCTTGAGGAAATTCTGTATAATTTTCTTGAGGAAATTCTGTATAATTTTCTTGAGGAAATTCTGTATAATTTTCAGAGTAAATCCGCTGCATAATTTCTTGAGAAAATTCTGTTTATGTATTATGAAAAAGAAAATCTGCAGTAAACGATGATAATCTCTATAGATATATATAGATGTATATAATAAATCAAGTGCAATTTGAAACTCGAATTTCCCCAAATAATATATAATTAATCCACTTAAAATTCATTAGTATATTCAAAACATCTGCGATCCATTCTCATATTACAAAACAAAAAAAATATACATAATTTCGATATCTATAAATGATTTCGTAAACATAAGTAGAAGAGACACTTATATGTCACATATATATATGTATAGTACACATCACCATATATATTATGTTATTTTTAACAATTATATATATTTATTTCAATTGAATATATAAATTACATTCAACATCGGCATTTGCATTCCTTAATATGTTTTTTTTTAATTTACAACATTATTGTATAATTAAGTATGACGTCAAATCTTTTATTATTATTATATTAATGCATTATATAT
This sequence comes from Dilophus febrilis, assembly GCA_958336335.1. Taxonomy (NCBI): domain Eukaryota; kingdom Metazoa; phylum Arthropoda; class Insecta; order Diptera; family Bibionidae; genus Dilophus; species Dilophus febrilis. Next base: position 6,035,915 of record OY284472.1, on the reverse strand, counting down.
TTGAAATATGAATGAATGAAGGAAAATGAAATGTATGCTGTAACAAAAATGTTATCAACATTATATTTGTTTTAAAATATTTTTACATATATTTTTGAATTTAAATAAATATTATTTATTACTTACTCACTCTATAATATATTTCGTTCGCGCGGAGTATATATAAAAATAAAAGATAAAAATAGTTAAGATATTTTGCATACATTCATTTATTTATGTAAATATAAAAAAAATACTCCATGTTAATAATAAAAAAAAAACTATCTATGATAGTTTAACAAGTGGGAGTTAAAATTTTTTAATAAATACTATATATATATATTTTTTTTAGCAGTTTTCTTTATAAATTAAAAGAAAAAATTACATTTACATATGTAAAAAATTTTTCTTGTAGGTTTTCTTCTTGTAATTTTTTTTTTTTAACCTCGTCGTCGTATATTCGTAAATAAGTTTTAATTTACACAATCCACAATATATACTGTTTGAATTTTTTCTTCATATTTATTGTGTATAGTATATCAAAAAAAATAAAAAAAATATACAATATTTGAAAATATTTACATACTATTTATTATTATTATTTTATTAATATATATATTATGTATTTGTACTTGCACAAAAAGTACGAGAGTGTCTTTACATTTTTTTCTTTGGTTTTTAACTTTTTTTTTTTTTACGTTGAATTAATTGCATCGATATATATGCATTATTTTTTCATTGAAATGGAAAGTATATAATAAAATTGGTATATCTGTAATAATGAAACTTTTTGAGTGAGTACATCGCGGGGATGCATAAATAATATATATGCGATATATACTGTAATATAAAATAAATAATTTATTCATGAAATTTTTCTATATATGATTGCAATATGAGATTAAAACAAAAAAATGTATATTTTATTAAAAAAATAAAAATAGAGAAATATATATTAATAATATATATGGATATAGAGACTTTTTATTTACATCGCAGATTGTATATATTAAATGTATAAAGGGTCTATTTTTAAATGTCCGGATTGGTATAATAAGAATCGAATGAGTTTGTGTGGGAAATAAATATGATTTGGTTTTGGAAATTCGATCATATTTAAATAACCTAGTCAACGGTATAATGAATAAAATTGAATAAATTAATATTGAAATTAAAATGATAGTGATTTTGCATGGTTTCAATTGCAAAAATAAAAAGGGAAAACAAATTTTGGCCTTACAAGCTACATGTGACGTTATAGTGTTCGAAAACTTCCTTCTGTTTTTGGGTTTTTTTAAGGATACGGCAAGGAACGAGATCATTATATTATTAAGATTATGTTTACAAATAATTTAATTAATTGAATTACCCTATATAAAATTTTCCTTATAAAACTCTGATAATTTATTCAAATATATGTCTGTGCCGCTATATCATACATATGTTTTATAATTTCATTGAATTAAAAAAATATCCTATAAAACAAAGAAAGTATTGAACATAGAAATAATATAACAATATGTTTTTGGATTTTTATTTTTTTTTTTAATCTATAGTTTTCTATATATGCTTTTCTATATGTATAACCTTTCCATATGGGTAAATCTACATATACTGGGCGATAACAATCTATAATTACTATTAGTTATTATCTATATATATATAATATGAAGAAGGAACCAAAAAACGTTTGCAGGATGAGCAATTATACTTTTGGTGATTTCACATATTACATATCTATCTAGTAAGAGAAATATAATTATTTTTCAAATAATATAACGCGATAGCAAATCATAAAAAAATACTATATAATTAATAAAATATTAATGAGTGGTATACAGAAGAAAAATATTAAAGTGTTAACAATATATAAAAAAAGTTATATATATAGATATTCATTTCCTGAATGTTATTATTGTATATATTAATATATTAAAAAAAATATCAGAATTAAAACTTTCATATCGTCGAATGAATATATATAATATAATATACATATAATGATAAGAATATATGTATGCATATATATAAATTTTCTATTATTGTTAATAAGTACAATTAAATGAAAGAAATAAAAACATATGGATTTAGACAATAAAATTTATAATTAATGTGGAAACAATATCTTATATATATATATTTTATGTATATATACGCGTTATGTATATATTTTTTCATCATATTGTAAACAATATATATAAATACATTTTTTATTTTTTAATGTTATCTTTAAATTAAATAATTAAATTTTGTTATTTTATATGTTTATTTGATAATTATTTTCTATTATTTAAAATAGAAGAAGAAGAAGAAAAAACTAATTAATATAGATAATTGTTATAATTTAATTACAATTATATGGTGGGAGGAAGTGATAATTATATAAAGATTCAATATTAAACAATATAAAGAAAAAGTAAAAAAGGATGAACTTTATTTTATTATTTGTTTGTTTGTTGCTAAATTTGTTTTTTAAAATATGAGGTTTTTTTTGTTTGTTTCCTTCTATAAAATTCAACTATTTTTAAATGGATATATAGAAATTGTAAAGTAAATAATATAAATATTTAAACAGTGTTTTTGAATGAATTTTTAAAGATAAAGATTAATTTTCCTTTACTTATTTATATATAGACAATACATTTATTTGATCAATACCGACATTTAATGGCTGTTAATATTGATATCGCTGAAAAGATATTGTTTTACTGAGCAGATTTTAGGATTGTCTTCAAAACTTTACGTTTTTTTTATTAAATCTCTAATCCAAAACTTTAAGTAAATTGGTTAGAAACAGAACACACGAGAAATGTCTAAAAACTTCTTGGAAACAGTGGTTTCAGGTAATAGAACAGAAAAATAACAGAAAATGGAAACAATCACAAATCAGAAAATATGGAAATAATATGGAAAATTGCAACAATTCTGTAAAAAGTTGATGGATCAATGAAAAATAGTTAAGTAAATATATAATTATGTTGAAAATATGAGTATGACGACAGATTCATTTAACAATCATCTTAAAATATTAATGATACATTCGTCGTCGGTATTTATACTCTATCTTATGTATAGATATAGATATAGATTCTGAAAAAAGTTATATGATAAATGTATATTCAAAGAAGATTTTGTGATTTATTTTCCAAGAATACATTTTATTATTAGAGATATGAAACATTCTTTTAATTTTGCGTTAAATATAGTCAATTTATATATAAATAATATTAACTATATCTATATAATAAATAAAAAAAAATGATTTTTAAACACACAAGTCAAATAAAATTATAGAAAGAATAAAAATAAATAGATTAAGACTTTTTTATATTTGTATATATATATATATACTAATAAATAATGATTATTTAACAATGAGATTAACACACACAAAAAATATAAATAACAAATCTGGTAAATTGCCATTATTTATTTATATATTAATTTGATTTTTTTAGCTAATTTACACGGTGTGACAAGTTTTTCTTTAAGTATATATACTGAGTTTTGGTCTGCAAGAAATAAATGATGAAGGTTTGATCAGATAAATTCTTATTTAACCTTTAAGTTTTATAGATAAATGGAAAAAATCTTAAGATCTTGGATTTTCCACTATAATAATTTTCTTAATCACATACTATGAAAATTTTCATCCACAATGATATTAATATCATTAGATTTTCTAAAATCGTAGCTATAATAATCTATATTGATATAGATTTTGTGATATATATATAGGGGGAAATATATCTATAAAAGATAAAATTCAAAAGAATGTTATGTATCATTCTGTATTGTGTATATATATAAAGGTTATTTTTACAAATTCAAAAAGTATCTTAAATACATATTTTCAAACACACAAAAAAACCAAAAAAATGGTATTTGATTATTTTTATAAATTATATTCGCTCATTATGAAAAATTTTTCTAAAAATATAATATATAATTTATACAAAGCACAATAATATATAAAAGTATAAAACTTTGTGATGCGCTTTCGGTTACGCATATTATTATTATTATTATTATTATGAACATTAACAATATGATTTACTAAAAATAAATATAGCAAAATTACAAATAAAATATAATACAATAGTTAATTAATTATTAACGCATATTCATTGTCATGTATAATATATATTTTTAAAATATTGTGTTTGAAATATGTGTAGATTTTAAAAAAAATGTTTATATATAGAATTTGTAGTTTACGCTAAAATTTTATATATATATAGCTAAATTAAGCATTTCTATCTTTATATAAAAATGAATATAGGGTTTACGGTGAAATGTATATATTATTTTTATATAAAAAATAACTTGCTATTGTCTTTAACTGAGCGGTTTATATGACAAAGTCATATAAAATTAATATCTTATAATTATATCGCAACCTCAACTAAGGTCAAATAACAAGAAATTATAAATTTTCCAAAAGTATACATAAATAAACAACAAAATAATTTATTAATATTTTTCGGTACATATACAAAAAATTATTTATGGAAAATCTTTGTTTATATTATAAAATAAAGCCGTTTTGATATATACAGATTTTTAATTAAAAATGAATTTAAAAACAAAAATGCCATTTGTACAACATGCAAATGTTCTTATACATACCACAGATCACAGATCTCATTTGTAATGTAAACCATAATACAATTTTGATTAACTTTTTGTCAAGACATATATGAAATTTTTTGATTTTTAATTTAAAATCAGAATCAGAACATTCTTTAAAACTACTCCGTGATATGAAATTTAACTTTTTAATGGAACTTTTTGGTGGAACAGATCAAAAACACTTTAATAATAATATTACGACAATAAAAAAGGTAATTTTTTTGATTCATAAATACAACTAAAATTTATAAATTCTTAATGAATTGAAAATAAATGACATGAAAAACAAATTTTGTTTATTTTAAATGAGATTACGTATATTAATATTATAAAAAAAAATGTGTATATAAAGATGTAAATTAATTGCATAATATATATTATTGATATTTCTTTTTATTCAAATATAAACAAGAATAAATCATAATATTTTGTTGGGTGTATAATTCTCTTTTTCAATTATTTGTATTAATTATTTATATTCAATGCTACATAATTTGTAAATATATCATTTGTATAAGTTAAAGTTTATATTTAAAAGTAATAGATAGTATAAGTTTTTGAGAAGGAAAATGTGTATCATCGTAATTATACACCCAAAATAATATGTAGATTTTTTTTTTTGTGCATGCGATAGCGATTACATAATTATACGCAAATATAATATTCAAATACGAAGAATATATTTTAATATATAGAGATGATAATAACACAAACATTTTTGTATATATAAGAAACTTTGGCAATTGAAATACAAATTGTTTTACTACTTTAGATACGTATTTTTCAAAGGCACAGGCGTTAACAGTAGCTCATTTATTGAGTTAATTAATCTTTCATATATTTGTTTTAGAAAATTATATGATATAAGAATATATCTAACGCTCTTATGGACACTTTTCTGTTTAATCAATATTCTACTATAAAGTCATATACTAAAAAATATTACAACTATTCCATTTATCATAAATTGTAATAAAAAATTTTGCATTTCAATTGCCATATATATATTATATGTCTCAATGTGTATTGTATTTAATCAAAAAAGGTGTAAAAATAATAGTATAAATAATATAAATTTTGAACTTACCTTAGTATTAAGATCTTGTACATCTTCTAAACTAACATCACTATACATGTCTTCGGTTGTATCACAATTTGAACTTCTACCAGACGAGTTGAAACTCGATGATCTGTATAATTGGCTATAAATAATAGAAATAATAATAATAAAAAATTAATTGAAATTTTAATTAATTTAATAAATATCGCAATTATGTAAAATAAAATATAATATACGCAGAGTTTTTATAAGTGCTTTAATTTAAATCAAACACAATTTTACAATTTAATACATTATAAACGTACTATTTTTATCAATTAAAATTTTTTTAATTAATCCTAATTGATTAAATTAAATATTATTTTTTTTATAATATATATGATTTATTCAGTGAGACAATTAAATGTTATATTATTTTTTTTAGCAGAACAAAGCTTTTTTTATATAAAAGAACTAACCAATGAATAAATTTTCCATCCTGAAATTATACATTTTGTTTTATTTTATTTTTTGCTTTTTCGTATGAAATTATAAATAATATTCATTTCAAAATGAATTACTAAAGTTTTAAACCATACAAAATGAATTTCGTTTTGTGCTTTTCATTTTTCTTTTTTACACTATTTTTCTTAAATGAAAATTTTCAATTCAATATTTTCTTTTGAATATATACCTCCCGATTCATATGCATGTATAGTTTAGAAATTATTGTTTATTTATGTTTATAAATTGAATTGAATTTCATTTATAGATTTTCTTTGATTTAACACTTAAAAAAACAATAAAAAAAAAAATATTAAAATGTATACGAAAAGAAAAAAACAATTTTAATATTTTTAGTATTTATTTATTCTGTATATATACAATACAAAAGAAAATTCCCGAAAAAATATATATACTTTTATTAAAAAAAAAAGATTTACATCCGTTTAAATTACATGATTGGAATTGTTAAGTATTATACATACTCGTATAATAATAATAATTTAATTTAAATATTATAATCTTATCTATATAATATATTGCTTAAAAAAAATGATGAATGAAATAGAAAATTTTTTGTATGATATAATTAATTAATACATACCTTGCTAAGGCATTTGACCCCAATTGACGTCGTCCAGATCTATATGGAAATTTAATGAAAATGTTTAAGAAAAATAAAATTATTATTATTATATTATTTATAAAATTTAAATTCATACAAAATATTAAATTAATTTCTATAATTATATGCTTATGTTTGTTAGTATATATCAAAAAATTATTCAAATATAATAAATTTTTTTTTTAAATAAATAAACTACACAGTTTAGCGATCATTGATCCAGGATATCGGTGATGATTTACCCTAATCCTAAAAAGGATATTTGCACATCACCGAGTTCGTCGTATCAATGACCGCTAAACTGTATGTTATCCTTTTTTTTTATAATTATTTGAATCCTTTGCGATGATATGTTGAAAAAAATAACCATAATTTAGTATATGTAAATAATTCTTTGATATATATTCGATACTATATATGATAATTTGTTATAATAAAATTATAAGTGTATATATACAAATAATTATGAATTATAAGCCACATTGTTTTCAAAAGCAATACAATAAGTAAAAATATTAAGCATTAACTTAACATATATAGTATATAATAAAAGCTGATTAATTCGATTATTGTTAAATTTAATTAAAAAATGTTAAAGTGAAAAAGTGAAAAGTATTTTCATTCAATTTTATCTGTTAAGTTTTTCTTATTAATGATATAGTTAAATATTAAGTAACGTGAATTCCTGATGGCGTATTTCTTATATAGATTTTCTTTATTATAACCGAATGGTTTTATATTAAAGGTATTTTCTTTTATAGAAATTATATAATAATAAATTTAGAATTAATAATGAACATAACAAGTACACAGCGGTCGGTATTTTGTTATTTGGCGCCAGCATCAGCATTACCCAATCATTAGAATTACATTTTACAGGTATAAATACATCATAAATAAATCACAATTATATATATACCTATAACCAGATAGACGCATAGATCAGGTTTTATAAAATTATTATATGAATTTATTTACTATATGATTATAATTTTTCTATATATACATATATTTTAATTTACATCTCTATTTCTTTTTAAATCATTAATTTCATATATATATATATATATAAATATAATTACATGCAACCAATGCATGTATATATTGATTTTTTTTTTTAAATGCATTTTTAATGCAATTGATATAACGAAATTGTTGACACAATACATATATTTATAATTTAAATTGTATATAAATATCTATATAGAGAGAAAATGTTAAACATAGACTCTTTCGTATTACGTAAAATAGTTATTTATTGAATGTATCCACAATTGCATTATGACAATTAAATATATGTTTTGCTTTTTACTTTTTTTTTATAAAGGTATATACAAATAATTATCTTAATTTATCTAAATAAAGTTATTTATATTATTTTATTTAATATGTACCAATGTTATTATTACTATATGGATTTATGTATAAAAAAAATCTGAATGTAGCTTATGAAGATTATTATACATAAGTATACTCGTATTATTAACAATTATTGTTATATATGCGCTTGATTAAATAACTATATACATATATAATACATAAATTGAATTTCACTTCTTTCTTATTCACATCATTTTCAAATTGGAATGGAATGACATCATTGCAATTTAATATACTCTTTATATTACATTAACGGTTTACATTCATTTCTATATACCTTAATTTATTTATATAAGCAAGTTATAATCGCATCATCCACCTACCTTTTTTTTTCTTTTTCTTCTTCTTCAAGTATATATATATAGTTAAAATTTAAACAGAAGATTTTTTTAAAATAACAAAATATAATACAAAAAACGAAGATATTATATTATATATCAGAAAAATGTGAATATATTGAATTATGTTTAAAAAGTATTGCTATTTTGTTTTTGAACTTTTTATTACTGAAAGAAAATCTTCAAAAGGGTTTCTCGAAAGATTTATAACTATCATCAGAAATGTTGAAGAAAAACTATTCAGGAATGATTCTGTTTAGGGGAGATTTTTAAAGAATTTTCCATCACCAAGATCGAACATTCAATTCTAATGATTTCATTTAGTATATCTTTTCACAAATTAGGCATTTTCTTCTACTAAATTTTATCTAGAAATTCCTTCAACATATATAGCAATTTCAAGCAAAACAAAGAAAAAACATGAAATGTCAAATCAAGAATTTTATCTGACTAATCAATTCACCTTTTTAATTGCATATACACACTGTACACACTGTATGAGATTGAGCATCATATAGACTATATGATAGATGATGACTGTTTATCTTATACAATTCTTTTTTACTAAACACAAACAGTTTATATATGTATATAGTAAATATGCATAAATTATGAAAGCGAAAAATAAGAAACATTATTAGAATCTATATAGACAATTTTTTTTTATATTAATTTGAATAATGGTTTGACTCATCCTTTCCGCACAAAGAGATGATTATATTAAAATCACTTACACGATGGTATATGAAACTTTTGAGTTTATTTTTGGGATGGTTTTTTTTCGCGACATGAAATTTGGCAATGGAGATTTCTGATTACATTTCTATCAGCCTTTCAGATAGAAATCCATTTGATAGAGATGTCTCGCTGTGTTTCTAGTCAATTTACTTAAAATATCTTGACTATTGATAAAAAATGGATAATGTTTTCCATGATAAATTTAACCCCCGTATCGTCATTGGCCCTATACCCTATAACTCATTGTTTGTTTTTTTATATATCTTAAAACTATCTCAATATTAGTGGTACAAATTAAAAACGTTTTTTCAGTTTTCTTTTTCATCATTTATAACAATGTAATAAATATATATAGGAATTAATTTAATATATATGACATATGAAATCCCATTAAGTTTTGTTAATGATTAGATAAATTCTATAAAAAAAATACTTCTTTTATTGGCAACAAAACATTAAAGGTTTTTTTTGCGAAAATTTATATTTATAAACCCATATTGGAAAAAATAAATATCATCCATTTAAAATAATTAAACATATACCTTTTTTTTAAGTAAAATATATTTGGAATATTTGGAAAAATATTAATGCGATAATTATTTAATTATTTTAAGTATGTGTAAATAATAAATCATAAATTTAAGCTTATAAAAAGTCTTTGTTTTAAATTATATATATATATATATGTGTTGTGTTTACTGTTCTCATAAAATGGTAAAAAATTTATTTATTAATAATAAAAAAAAAAAATAGAAAAATATTATAAATATTTTATATAAGTGAACAAAAACAAATATAGAAAAAGGTGTATATATCATTTTAACCTCAATCCGATTGGCAATAATTGTATCAATATAAATAATATATAGAAAATATATATCTATATCTATTTATATGAACTTAATACTTTCTGTCTATTACAATTATCACAATGCGAAGAAGAAAATCTATAACTATACTAAAGAATATATACCATGGTATAAAAATAGCTAAAATGGAATTTGCATTGTTATTATTAATATTTGTTTTTTTATACATTCGCATACTTTTTTGCATCTTATACTCTTGAATGACTTTTATATTAAAATTTTTTTTCTGCATTTAAAAAATCGCAGATGAATGAGACACAGTTAATGGAAAATAAGAATTAAAATAAAAAATATGACGTTTTTGTTAAAAAAATATGATGTCATATATATTTGTTACGATTTTATCTCTTTTTTTTTTATTTGTTTTCTATAAAACGTATTATTGCGGCGACTATATACATTGACAAAATTTAGCAACGTGGTACAATATATTATTCATATATTGTATATACGCACAGGTAAAATATGTACAGGTACAAATAAATATGGTAAAAAAATAAAATAAAATGAATATATATAAAAAAAAATATGTCAATATAAGTTTGTATTTATTTTTTTTTTGTTTTGTTTAATTGATTTATTGTTATTCTTTTGTTGCATAAATGCCACGATTTTTTATATATATATATAAAAATATTCTATTGTTTTTTTACTATACCAAAAGTATATATTCTAAAACTATATAATATAATATTCTGTGTATTATTTCACAGAAAACAATAAATAAATATGAATATAACAGAATTAATATTTACCTAATAATTATTATATACATATTTTCTGCGTTTTTTTTTATACAAACATATTTATTTATATTGAGGCAGGTAAATAAATAAAGTTAATTGCATAGAGTATATTTACAATAAACATATATTCTTTTTATTTTTATATATGGTAATAAATAATATAATTTATTTAAATGTAATTTAGATTTGTATATATGTATATTTTATTTGTGTCACATTCATTTCATTTGTTTTTTTTTGTTGTATAATTAAACAGAAAATATATTTTGGTTAAATATGAATAATAAAATTTTATGGGAAAACAATTTAAGAAAAAAAACAAAAATATATCCTGGATGATAAATACGTATAAAATGTAAGGTACAGTTGGTTGGAGATAAACGAAATATGATTGAAATTTCAGTATCTTATCTTATAGGAAAAAAGTTGTATTGAAGGAAAATTATTATAAGGAGAGATATTTGAAGAATTTTTCATTATAAACTAATAAAATGTATAAAGGAAACATTTTCAGGAAGGATTCTTGAAGGATTTTTCTTAAAAATAATTCTATTAGGAAACATTTTTACAAAGATTTGTTGAAAGATTTTCCATCACCACAGGAAAATGTATATTGGGGGAAAATCATTCAGGATTATTTATTGTAAGATGTTTTATCACTATAGAAAATGGGCTACATAAGGAAAAATGTTCGGGAGGGACTCTTTTAGAGTTTTCTATTCTTTTCTCATATATGAATTTATATTATGAACGGAGAACTTAAATTTATATTATGAACGGAGAATAAGAAACGTTGTCATTATTTAATATTTCATTTTAAAGACATTTGTTTTATTGCCCACCATAAAAATACAAAAGTCGTCTGCGTTAACAACAATTTTATAAGTTTATACATAGTTTTTTTAAGGTAACCTTCAAATATATGCATTTAATAAAATAATACAAAAGAATTAAAATTATTTCAAATATATGCAGAAAAGTATAGATAAACTATACTTATATTACTCATATGGTAATCGCAATCGTTTATATAGTTTAAATTACGAAATTAATTTGTATATATTTAATTTTTTTAAATTTTGTGGTTTAAATAACATTCTATAAAGGTGACCAATATTAATTTTATTTTAAAAGTGATATGAAATTGAAGTAAATATTCATAAAAAATTGTTCATATAGGAAAATTTAAATGGCTGAAGTGATTTGGTAGAAAAATGTATATGATATCATGCAAAAAATATGCATGATATATGAATGACTTTGAATTGTTTTAATTTCATTTTTTCTTGTGGGAATGTACCACTTGCGGATGAATACCTGGAAAACTAATTCGTTAATCTTCCTACAAATCCTACAAAAATACGGGTATATATAGTAAAAAAAAAACATATCTGTTGACTCATTTCTCGCGATCATAAATATAGAATATAGTCGTCGCAAATATACTTATTATGGTTAGTAAAAAAGTGAGGGTCTTTACAATTAATTATATATAATTATAACATCAATTAATTATATTATATATATTTTAATTTAGAAAATATTAATTCAAATTATATTCACCATATATAGTTGGGATTGGGTAAAAGTGATAAAGGAACATGGATTCGGCTTGAGTATAATTGATATAGAGAATAATGCAATGTTTATATTCATGAAATCGGTGGATTCTATAGTGTTACATATACATATGTATTATTTAATAAAAATTGAATTTATTTGTCGGAATTTTCTCAACATGAATAAGCGAATTTTATCTTAAAAATATGCTGCAAAATTTGATAAATTTGCTATAGTATTGAATTTTTTGATTGTGCAATTTTATTTATTTTTATTACATTTAGAAATAAATACATAATTTAAAATCCATTTATTTTATAGATACATATAGAAAACTTGCATATACAAAACAAAAATCAAAAAAAGTAAAAGTAAATCGCACACATACCGATTATTATATATATTTCAATTATAAAACAACAATTATTATATCTGAAACGTTCTTATCTTATTGACAGAGTATAGGTACAAACGGATTAACAAACAAATGAAATAAAATAATAAAAAAAAAAATCCCAAAATAAAATCAAACGGCATTGATATTATCAATATTATAATATATTATATATCAAATATATATATAAGCACAGAAATGCTGATACTATATATGATACAGTTTTAGTTCATTATATGTTATAATTGATAATAAAAATTTCATTATATTTTTTATATACAAATAAAAAATAAATATTGATATGATTGTTATCATAATAAATAAAAAGGTAAAATCCTCTAAAGAGCGACTGTATGTTATGGGATTGCTTAGTACAGAGGATTCAATATACCATTTGAAATAAATGGCCAGACTCCTGAGCAGAGCCAATGAATGTATGAATATGGATTAGAATCACATTATGAATGGATATTGAAATACACAAATCTAAATGTCTAAACAGTTTTTTTAAAAATTCATATATTTCATAATTCATAATTTTTGTGAGACACTTTGATAAAAGAAAGTTGATGTCCTCCATATATAATCGCAGATATTTTTAAGAAATAAACATTAATAAATAAATGTCTTCAAAATATCATTGATATATACAAGAGAAAAAAAAATTGATTGAACTATAAAAAAAAATGTTTAAAGCACATCACTATATGGGGAATTGACACCGCATACCATTTATATATCGCGCATAAAAACCACTCTGTGTATAATAAAAAAAAATAAATAATGTGTGTTTATAAAACTACTGACACCAATATCAATTATTTTATTTTTTTTATAAATCTTTTATACTCTGCAGAAAATACAAGTGTATGAAAAAAAAAAACATGGTGTAATTTGTTTTTAATATATGTATACTAAACAGCTATACACATAATTGAATGTACAAATTAACATAAACAAAAAAGTGTATATTTATAACATTCGAACATCGTCCGTGCGGGTGATGTCCATTCGAGATAAGATCTATTTTTTGATATAATGTATATTTCTGGTTAATGTTCATTAGGGAATATATGGGAATTCCGTAGTAATGTTCATTAGGGAATATGGGAATTCCGTAGTAATGTTCAATTTGGAGTCATGTCCAATTGGAAGTAATAGTTTGGGATGTTTTAAATGAAGTATTTTAATTTGTGTTGTGATAAATATACAAATCTTTTTTAAATATGTATACGTTCAATTCTGTGTATAACTGTGTATAATACAATAATTGTGTGAATGTGAGATCATATATACATAATATTCATTTCTTATTAAAAACTATAATTTTCCCATTCACCATCGATCGCATGATCTATGCCTTCCACTCTGACTGAATCAAATCATATATACGCGTATATGTAATAAGGTAAGGTATTTTCTGTGTATTTAATTAATTTTTTTTTATTATTATTATAAACAATATATATATTAATTCATACTTGTACATTTTTGTGTCTTTATTTAAAAATGTGTATACACTAAATATGACGTCAGGTATATATAGTTAAATGAACAGAAATTGTACTTTTTTTTTCACAACACACACTGGATCTTGTTTTAATATATTTGTAATAATACAACACTAATATAAATAAATATAATACTAATCACGATCATAACATGAAAAATAAACATAAAAGCAGACACATAATTATAATAATTTTTTTTTGCATACAATTACAGTAATACACAATATATAAATAAATATCACAATTACACAATCAAATTGTACATATTATTTCTAATAATATTTTATTTTTTGCTGTATTGTTCTCTGTGTACAGAAAAATAAAAACAAATTAAATTCACTTTATAATAATAAAAATAGCATCAAAATTGGTATATAATAAGTGAATGAAAAATTCTCAAATAATAACTACATTTATTATATATTCCCCGCTATTTACAAAAAAAAAAAAACAACACATCACTAGTTACAATAAATATATATTAACAAAATATAAAGGTCAATGCAAAAAACATATTAATATAATAAAAGCAATTTCAAATATATACACCTTTTTATGTAATATATTGTATATTAAAAAAATCTAAATTATGAATTTAATACAAATTTAGCATTTCTTTTTTTTTACAAATTATATTTAACGAAAAAATTTAAAAAAATATTAGATCAATTAAAATAAAACCAACTTTTTATTATTCCTTAACTCATAATGTAACATAAATTTATAAATATTATCCATATTTTTTTTTTTTTGCTTTTTCGATCTTAACCTCTTTTAGTATTGTATTTGTTTAGTATATTTTTAATTATTTTAATTTTTGTATTTTGTATATTACTATTGTTATACGATTTTGTTTAACAATAACTATATAGATATATGTTTTGGTGTATTATTTTATTAATTGAAATTTATAATAATTAAATATATATATACAATTGCGGTTGTTAGTCACATATTTTCCATATTTAAAAGATATATATAAAAAAAAGAAGAATTATTAGAAAAAAAAGGTCATATATTAAAAATATATTAAATATTTATTTACTCTTTTTCTTTTAATTTTTTTTTTCTAAAAAAATAAACCCACTAAAAATATTGTGTTAATTTGCGAATAATTTAAACCTTATATTTGCGTATAATTAATGAATTAAAAAAGTAAACGAACAAACACAATTTTTAATAAAATATAAAGGAAAAACTCGCGGCGGCGGCGGGAAATTTTGTTATAATTAATTTATTAAAATAAAAAAAAAAAACTCACAAAATTAATAAACACACATAAATACGAATCAAATAATAAAAAAATTACATATCCATTCTAGCGCAAACACTATTGATAACTAAAAAAAACAAAAAGCTAAACTAAAAATAAAAATTGTATAAATGAATTAATGAATTAAATGAAAATATAAACTTTTCAAGTTACTCGCGCTTATATTGTCGTATTGTATTTTATTATTATTGTATATATTTTCATGAATATAAAATCGTATTTTACCGTACAGAAATATATAAAAAATAATACAAGGTGTAGAGCATATATATTTTCCATATATGAAAAGTAACAGATATTTACACACAAAAGAAAAATCACAAAACTCTAATACAAACGTATCCAACAACACGTATCATGTGGAAAGCTTTGAATTTATTGTTTATTTAACAAGTTTCAAGTTTTTTTTTTAATATAAATAACATTTTTTTTATATAAAACATCTCGTATTTATGTATATATATATATGATTAATAAAAGCACATCATTTGAATTTGAGTACAGGCAACACCTTATGATAGTTTACTTTTTTTAATCATGGAAGTTTCATTAATCATGGGAATTTCATTAATTTTCCAATGTTATGTTAAAAATTTGATTAATGTCTGATATTTCATAATGGAATTGTTATCGTAAAGGTAAAACGGCGACAAAAAATGAAAATGATGAAAAATGAATCAATAAAAATTGAGCTATATTGAAAAATTAACATTTTTTTATCAATCAAACTGAGTATTTGTGAAAATGCACTCTGATGGGAAATAGAAATCGGAATGTATATAATGGAATGGAAATGGAATAATAATATAATGGAAAATCGGAATGTATATATCCTTTCAATATTAATTAAATGGAAAAATAGAGAATTTTCTAAAATATAGATTAATCACCGTAAAGTACATCCGCCGCAAGGAAATTCAATTTTTCAAATGAAATCAGATATAAAACTATTGTATATGTATATAAAAAGAAAGATATACATTTTTAATAACACACAATCTTTGAAAGATTTTGCATTCTAATTTTCTTTGAATGTTGTTAAAGTGTTTAAATAACAAAAGCATTAAATAACAACTCTGTGTTAAAATTCAGATTCGAAAAATAACCGAAAACACAATAAGATGTTTATTTGTTTATTTAGCATTGAATTATTGAATCACACAGATTTTTTTTAAAAAATTAACTATATAGTGATTTTTAATCCATTATAGGAACAGATAGATCTGCAGATCATTCATTACCAGTGTATATAGATAAACTATATATATGCGAGTGTATTGCGAAAACGTCAGTCTGTTTACGTTTATTAATATTATTGTATCTGTACTATCCTAAACTATATATAAACAATATATATATTAAATATTCAAATCTCAAAACATATAGTATAGTATTTTATATTAAAATAGTATCATATATTTATAAGAATATGTGTTTTGTGGTTGGTTAACTCGGTCGTTGGTTTTATATGAAACGTGCGTCCGGTTATTTTTCTGATTTTATTTTTATATCTATAAATGTATACGAGATTTTTATAACAATAATAATAATTATTATTATTATTATTACATTATTAATGCATTAATAAAAGCATAAACAAAAATAATATATGACAAAAACGGAATACCTTTGATAATATGTTTATATATAATTATATTATATTATTATTTTTTATATAAAATAAATTGTTTGAAAAATATAATATATTAAAGCATACAAAATATTTTATTAACAACTTTGTATGAAAAAAATGCTATCGCAAAATCAAATTAATTGGTCAACTGTCAACTGTATATCTAGTAAAATTTTAGATATCTTTGAATTACACATCGCAATCGTATCATTTAAACATTTATCGATAGATTAATACATTCATACAAAGTCTTTATATTTACAAATTCAGTTATAAAGGTAAAATAATGGAATGGGATTGAAAGGAAATCAATACTTTTAATAAAATAAACACAGATTCCGCATAGTAAAGAAAACATGTCATCATTTTCATATAATATCGGAAAATTGCACAGAAATTTGTTACAAAGAACAGAATTTATTACGAATATTGATTATTCTTTATTAAAATATATTTATTATTATTATTCTGATAAAATGTATTAAAATGAAAACATTTGGTATTGGTTAACATTTGATTGACATGCACAATTTTATTATGAATATTTATTACTCTATATAATTATGGTTTTTAAATATAATTATATATATTCATATTGTAATTTGTTTTTATATTTATAAAATAAATCATCTGGTTTTTTTTTGTTATCTCTATAGTATTTAATTTGAAAAAATAGAATTACAATTAAAATATTTTTTTTAATTTAATTCAAGGTAATTCTTTATATATGATGATAATAAATTAGTCATAATACAATAAGTCACGTGAAATTGATTTCTATTTATATCTTCTATAGCTATATATATATATCTATATAGAAGAATAAGTATGTTTTTTTTGTCACCTGTACAATAAAATGTATATTTTTCTATTAGATTATATTTTCTTTATTTACATATACAATAAACAATAAAAATATAATCTATATAGAAAAGTAAAATTTCGTATTTCAATTTTCTCAATAGTTTGTCAAGGATTTTTTTTTAACAAATAAAAAAAAAAAGAAAAAGTCTTTTTCCGGGTAAAATTTTTCTTTTATCGTCAATTATTTTTTTACATTATATTATAAGTACTTTAATAATTCTCAATGAAGTTGAGAGATATCGATTTATGAATGAATAGATTAAATTGCGATTAAATATGCTTATAAAGGCACTTGTATGAATTATTGTGTCTCTATAGAGTATTTCAGTCAGTCAGTCATCATTAGTTTATACTATTGAACAATATATTTATGTATATATACTTAAATAATACTATCAATATTTATATTTATACATAAAAATACAGGGAATTTTACGCTATATAACCTTATATTGGCATCATATATGCAAATAAGTATAATAATTTTATACAATTATATAGGGTTTTTTTTTATTATTTAAATATTGTGTCATAATATTCCTCTATATAGATAGATTCTATATTGAAAATGCAAATTAATAAAAACAAACTTTTGAACACATATACATAATATATAACAAAAGATAATCATAATATATATGAACTATAGACATTTCCGCTTTGTATATCATTATATATATAGGTATTTCATTTCCATTTATAATAATTTAAGGTATATATAGTCGTAGTTCCACCATTAGATGTGTGGTATATATAGTCAAGTACGGAAATTCAAACAAAATTGTTGTTTTGTTGCAATATTCGAAAGGGTATCAATAATCTGCGGGGGGATATATTATATTTATTGTATAGAGAAAAACAATTATTGAATAACCGCAAAATTATTCAGATCTGTTCGGTAATATAAAAATTAAGAATAGTTTTTGAATTGACGTCAAATAATATTAAATTTGTCATCCCACCGTCGGCCGACACAGTAATATCAAAATTATATTTAGTTTATCAAAATTTTCTATAGATTATAATTATAAAACTACATATCAGAAAAGGTTGTGAATTTTTAATTTTTATTTATAGCCCTAGGAAAAAAACTATATTATTATTGAAAGAAAAATATTAAGAACATTAATGTCTTGAATACATAAAATTATAAGATATATCTATATAATTTAATTACATAAACAAAATTTTTTTTGAAGAAAGAATAACATAAAAATAATAACACATTGCACATCAAATGCATTTCTTCCAAGTAATGATATACAGATAAAATATCAGTTTATTTCTTCCGCAATAACATTTCAAAAATATCTATATATACCAAAAAAATGTTTTAACCATATATATAGGAACATTAAATTTATTCAGATACCGAATATGATTTTGATCAAAAGGTTCCTAAAACAATAAACTGGAAAATCTGTTTATGGAAATGTATACATAAAATTCTTTTATCCAAATTCTTAATCAAAATGAGCACATTTGAATAGAATATTTTTTCAAATAAATGAATAGTTCTTTGTATAAGGTGAATTTTATGAATTTTAAGAATTTTAAGTGATAATTCGAGGATGATAGAAACGAATTAAGCGTAAGATGAACTTCCATTATATAATAAAAAGAATTTGGTAGAAGTGGTAGAAGGCATATCACGTGATAGAAGATAGATTTGGCAAAACAGACAACAGATAATTTTTTCTAAATTCTGTGGACTATTTTAATAATTTAAATCTTGAATATACTTTATTTATTATATATATTATACAAAATTATTAATTTCTATCTAAAAATGCGTAATCTAATTCTGGATGTGAGGCAATTAAAATATATACAAAACTATAAACCATTTTTTTTCTCTTTAAAATAACATCCTATAAAATAGTCAAATAACAAATTTTGTTAAAATATTCAATTAATTCGTTTGATTTCAAATATATATATATATCTATATGATATTTAGCACAATACATTATAGAATTTTATATGATTATAAGGAATCGATAGAAATTCAATGAAAAAAACATACAATTTTCTTTTCTATATAGACATATAGTATAGAGCGGGGATAGAATTTTTACTTTTTAAATTGCATTTACAATTTGATAAATAATTTAAATATTTTATTATATATGAATTATTATAATAATAGTTATTATTTTCTATTAATATTTCTACTTTGTATACAAATTTGTATATATATCCAACCGATAACAATATAGAAATTAATCAACTCTATATACCAATATAAGTCGCGCTATATACATATTGATTCAATTGGTATATATGCATGAACAGAAATTGTATTATTAACATATAATATGGTTCAAAAAGGAAAACCTTGACCAACATAAGTATTATTTTTCGATTTATTTTTTACTTATTTATTTTTTGTATATATTTTAGTATATATTATTGTAAAGCGATGGCGGCAGGACTCGTTTTACTACATATCATATAACATATATATATTTATAAAGAAATAATCAATATGTTAATATGAAAAAAAAATAAATAAAATAAAACTATAAAAGGATTATTACTTGGAATTTTATAAAAATTCTGAATATTACACAATTTCATTTTATTGTAATACGAATTTTATGTAAATGAAACAAAATAGAAAAAATAATAATTGGTATTTATATTTCATATATATTGTATGTCTATATAGAAATATAAAATTGATATAATTAAATAATTTGCGAGTCAATAAACTAAAAAAATTCAATTTTTTTTTATTAAAATTATTGTTCTAACATAGAATTTCAAAAGATGGTAGTTATTTTGGAAAATCTTTAATAACTCATGAACCAATTAATGAAACGGACTGAAAATTTGCACACTTATGTTTTAACGGACGTTGAATAAATTGCTTTCAAGCCGATCTCTCTATTGGTTTTTGACTTATGTTCTCAAAGTCCTGAGATCGCAGAGTTCGGAATGAAAGGAATAAATCACAAACCCTAATAGAATAATTTCGACTTTGTCATACATCATATAGAATATCACCATCGCCGCTCTATATGATAAATTACCATTTAGATCATCACCTTGTATTACCTGACGATTTGTATATTTTATATTATTGATTTTATATAGTAGTAATATTAAAAAAAAATAGTGTAATGTAAAATTCATTTATACATGATTAAAATAGCAGATATGCAACTGTTTTTATGTGCATCATAAATAAAAATATAATCACGAATCTATGTATATAAACTATTCCAACAATGAGCTGTGGGAAATTCCTTTATACACGGTACAAAATATTATATGACAGTAGTAAATATATATATATATTTTATTAAAAAGGTTAATTTTCTTAAAAACAAAAGGTTATAAAGTGTAAATAATATACAAAAAATAAAAAGAAATATAGAAATACAAATAATAATATAAATATCAAATTTATAAGCTATTACTTTTTTACCATCTTCTCATGTTCACGAATTGTTAGTTTATATATTGCAAACAAATACATTATAGAAGATCATCAGTTATTATATTATAAGCATTATAGAGAAATTTTATTAATATATATATCAAAAAAATATAATTTAGTGCTTTTAATTAAAATGAAAAGCAGTAAAGAAATTATAAATAAACTATATATATATATAGCGTAATAGGAAATGACCAAATAATCCTACGCGCATCATTTTATTTATATCAATAAATTTAAAGATAAAATTAAGCAAAAATAACATAAATATAAATAAATCTTACTGTCTCATGGAGCCCCATCGTCTATTTGGCAAATTTTCATGACTATATATGTAAAATATATATAAATATATATATATAAAAGAAAAATGTAATGTCATTTGATTGATATGATAAATCTAATTTATATATAAAGAAAGTTTTCTTATCTATATTTTTTTTTTTAATATATAACTATATACTATGGAAAAATATCTGATCTCAATAATATAATCGCGATTGCATTTCATTCAAAATGTATATATAAAATTATTTCTATATATAAAAACTTATAAGTATATATATAGACACCACCGTAATCTGAATATATAGCAATTACTATATATTAGCTTTATGAAATATATTTAGATATAAATTTTGAATATAAATGTACATACCTTGTTGGTGTTCTTCGTAAACTTGTACGGGCCCATGTATGTCGTGAAATAGAACTTCGGTCATCATCACTGTAATTGTATATGAAAAAAAAAAATGGATATATATCACATCACATAAAAGTTTTAAAGCCAAAATTGTATATATATATATATATATTGTTTTATGAAATAAACTTACGTAATCATTTGACCATTATTTGAATGAGGTACAAGTTCTAAATCAACACCACCATCTCCACCACCACCACCCCCATTATTACTACTACCACTGCTGCCACCGCTACGATTACTATTTCCACCGCCATTACCAACAATTCTATTACCACTCCCATTACTACCACCACCACCACCACCACCACCGGTATCCGTTGGATCATTTTCACCAAATCCTTCAAATGATTCACCATCGGATAATGATGAACATTGTGATTTTGGTGCATCTGTAAATTTTAAATAAAACATTTAGAAAGGTGTGCTTATTATATATGAATAATATATATATATTATAATTATAAAAATAAACATTAAAAAAATGTAATTTATATATTTAATTATCGTTTCATGTACACAATAGATTTATGTATATTGTATATAGTAAATATAATTAAAACTATACACATAAAAAGTTTATATTTTTAATGTACCTTTCATTTTTTTTTTGTTTATTTTTTCTTGGAAAACTAATTTAAAAAACTATATATTATACAATATTGCATTTTTAAGGTTAGTGAACTTTATATACATATAATGTAATATATATATATAAATTGGTATAATATTTCGATTATAAAACAATAATTTTTCATATTGAATCATATATATAGAATAGAGAAATGACTTCATGAATATCTGCTATATACATTCTTTTGGCTTCAGTAATAATAATAATATGTTGGTGACAGAAAATTGTTTTAACGATTCTTAATGTTTTTTGCACCATGGCTAGTTTTCTATTGATAGAAAATACTTTATTAATAATTTTCCCAAAGTAAAAAATGTACTGGGGTGATTGAAAATCCGTCAAGGGTCTATCGTTTCCATAAATGAATATTAAACAATAAATTAACAAAAAATATAATATTTGAATGTGGACGCCGCCCCATAAAGCTATAATTTAAAGCTACCGAATTTGAATAATAATTTTAATGAAAACAATTTTAAAAAATTTAACTTGAAAACCAAAAAAAAACTGATATTAATTCATTAAAAATAAACATTATCGTCTGATATTTAATATACGTTTTTTGTAATAAAAACTATAAAGACATAATGCAAAAAACGTATTAAATATACAAAACAAAGGACAAATAAAATTTGCATACTGATGATAATTAACCTTGGCACTATATCTGTTTTTTTTTTATTATTAATTTTTATTTTTAGTTTATTTTATTACAACAATTAAAACCTGTTTGGTTATTGACAAAAAGAAAAAAAAACAAAACATTATCATTATCAAATTAATAAAATTAAAAAAAAATACAAAAACTAAAGAATTTTATATTAAAAATAAAAATACACAACTAAAAAATAAGGTCGATGATATCTTAAAATTATCAAAAAATTCAAATATTGTTGCACTTAACTTTTAGCACTTTTACAATAAAATTTTTATTGAATATAAAAAAAAAACAAATATAAATAAAAAGATAATTTATTTACCTGTACTCGGTGGACTTGATGGAACCGGACTTGAATCAACCGATTCTGATGTAACCGATAACATAAAAGCTGGTCTTTTAGCCGGTGATTTACTAGGCATTGGGGCCATCATCACAGAAAAACTATCTGAAAATTGACGATAAAAATAAATTTTAATTAACAAAATATTGTAAAATAAATTTAAAAACCAATAATATTTTATTATTTAAATAAAAATTTATTATTATATATTATTTACGATCATATTTAAAAGTAAAAGTATTAATTAAATATACATAATAATGATAAAAAAAATATTAAATGATAAAATAAATCTGGAAAACACATTTAATAAAATTCACATAGTTATTGATTAATTTTTTTGTTTTTTTTTTTTCGATAGATCTGTTTTTTTTATTTTATTTTATACTCATTTTATTTTTTGTTAATTTATATTTATTGATTTATCACAATGAAATTGAGACAATAACAATAAAGTTATTTAAACAAATTAATATTAAAAAAGTAATTTATCTGTTTATTTGTAAATTAAATATTACTATAACTTTTACTTGTCAATTTTTGTAAAACCGTATATACATTTTTATTCATATATATTATTATGTGTACCTCTCTCTACCTCAATAAAACTGCTATGTATAGTATTTTAATACGCTTTTTTATTATTATTATTATTTTTTTCATTTAGTAATTTTATATTTAAAAAAATTCATAGAGAAATTTTAAGAAATTCCTTGTGCATTTCCAATATATGTATACCATACCGCATATTTACGAATAAATAAATAATAATAATAATATAGTATGGAATATAAATATACAGAAGAAAAAATTGTGTACTGTTGCGTTAAATTTAAATATAACTAAAAATAAAACAAAACAAAAAAAATATCAAGTAATATATCAAAATAGTAAAAGAAATATTATAAAAAAAAATTATAATGTCTATAATTTTAATGTCTGAGCAATGTATATAATTTACAAATATATATATTTGTATGAAAAAATTATTAATTAACGCATTATTCAATTTTATATAACTTTTAATTATAAGAATTAAAACAAAAAAAATGGATATTTGAATTGTTTACAATAATTGCGTGTTGGAAAATTGTATCGATGCGGCGAATGAGGAAAATGTTTTTTGTACAAACCATTTAAAATTATTTATAATATATTTAAGAAGCAGTGTTAAAATAAAAAAACATTGTTGCATTTTTATATTATTAATAATGTTAATTATGGTAAATAAAGCACGCACAAATTTGGTTTATTGATGCATTAATAAATATAGCAACAAAATTAAAATAAAATTCATTTTAATACAAAATTATATTGGTTAAAAACAATCTTATTTTATTGATATTTGATATTTATTTAATAATCAAATGGGATGAGAATAAAAAATTAATTTCAGCGGCATGTACAAATATCTAAATTCTGATAACATTTAAGGATAAATAAAAATTAAACATTTATAAATACATAATCGAATGTTAATGAATATACTTTATTTAAAAATTGTGATAGGAGAATCTAAAATTCCTAAAAAAATTTAACAAAAAAGGTCCTTACAAAATCTTTCATATACAATAGAACTATTTCAATATTTTAACATTACTTTATATTCACCGATTGAATTAGATAGTTTTTTATAAGTATAAGTTTAAATGTAAGATAATTTTTACCATTTACTTTATATTAAAGAATTGAAAAACTTTTTAACATGAATGGATTCTTTTGCATCTTTTTATCATTTCAATCAGAATTGATTATTTTCCCATGCGATTGGTCGTACCGCTAATTAGCACAACACAACCGTAAAAACAAAAAAAACAAATTGTGAACCTTTGAGGTGGAAAGTCAAATAAAACCCATACATTTCCCTTATCGCATATATATACAATAATACAAAAAATACTCGTATATTTGTATTGATTTAAAAATTCGAATCTCTTACAATATCCATATACAATAATTCAATTGCAATTCAAAAAAATTCGATTGTAAATTTGAGAATAAATAAATTAATAAAAGATTTTGTTAATAAAAGATTTTGTTAACAAAAAATAGACAAAATTCAATCAAAAAAGATGATAATATTGAAATGCAAAAACAATTTCCGAAACAAAATATATGATTTTAATCTTGAAAGTCATTTATATTTTTTATATTATTCATATTTATATTGTATGTCTATAACAATATAATATATTTTATATTAAATAAAGAAAAAATTCTCATCATCTGTTGAACATTATATTATATATATATTTTTATCATGATGTCATATGAAAATTTTCAAATATAACAATACTCGAGCAACACTTTACAGAGTATAAATAATAATAATAATAATATATAGCAGCTATACCACCATACAAAATTTATATATATATAACGATGTATAAAGATATAACTTTTAATAACAATATGAAGTAAAACTTTCTCACACACATTTTTTTTTTATAATATACTACCACATTTAATAATTAATATATATATAATATCATTTTAGATATATATATTAAATAATTAAAATATGCATATAAAAATATTAAATTACCTTAGCATTTCTATTTAACTATAAATAATACATGAATTTTCATAGACGGTTGTATTAAAAATTAGAAAAAAAGAAGAAGATATATTTATTCATATGATCGCATAATCGCCTATTCAAAAATAAATATATTATTTTATTTTAAGTTTTAAGATGGATTGATTTAAAAAAAACTTTCATAATAATTTATATTTATATTTCATAATGATTTATTTTACATCTTCGTATTTTTATAATAATTTTAAAGTATAATATATTTTGAAGACAGCTTATATGAGGTTCCAATGAAGAATCAGACATCAGATTAGGGTAAATGGGGTTGAGCCGCATATATCGAACCATCGCCCATATGTGGGTTTTTGACAATCTGACATAAAAACAATTAATTTTCAAATCGAAAATTTGTAAAGATGCAAAATTTGAAAATGCCCTCGTACAGCCTATCGGATTCTAATAAGATATACAATTCTAATAAGATATATTTTCTCATCTATGTGAACAAATATACAAAATACAAATGATAAAGTAAAAAAAAAATAAAATAGAATAACCACTTTATTTATTTCACATACCTATATACTGTTGATAATCTTATGAATATCTTTTATTTATAACATATATGTAAAATATGATATGATATAATAAATGGTACAATTAAAAAAAACAAAGAATTAAAATGACAAGGTTAAACGAGTTCATTTACAGTGGTAAATGTAATTTTATAAATAGTACAGTCGCAGGTAAATTTATATAGATATTATCATATTATAAAGGTAATATATTTACGACGACGTCAACATATAATAACATAAAATATTATATAGGTATATATGCGTATATATGGTAATATACTGTAGTATTAAATGCAATTTTATGGATTTTTTTTTATATTGAATTGTCTTTCGTTATATGTTTTCTACGTATATAGAGATATATAAATAAAACTAAACTTATACATTGTTTAGTTGGTTTTTTGATCAATCTGCATATAAATGTTCATATATATATTGTATGCTATAGCTACATATATTTATAAAACGAATTTTATTGATTTGGATTTCAAGAAAAATCAATCAATTTTCCCAATAAAGGTATAAATAATAATATATAAAACACTGATATTACATTTATAATAAGCTATTTATATGGTTATCACATAATATAAATGAACTACGTTGAAGACAACTATACAAATTAAAAACCTGGATTTATTTTATTGGTTTTATTTATACATACAGTAGGTAAATTGTCTATAATTTTTTATTAACTTGATTATAGTCTGCATAAAATCCCGCCCAACTATAACTACATATAGTTCTGAGAAAATTTTTTAATAAAAACAGTGAATTTATGTGGTTTTCCTATCAGAATTTCTGATAAAGAAATGTATAAAATAGTCAATTAAAACTTAGGTGACTATTAGGTGACGATTATAAAAGTAGTTAAAACACCCAATTTTAGAATTAAAAATATACGAAATTTTATATATCTGAATAAAAGAAAAATCAATTTTTCATGACTTTTCCGATCTTTTTAATCGAAAATCATTTCATTTCTGATACATATACGAACGCGACAGACTTTAGGAATTGCTATATATTTATATATTAATTCAATATAAAACATAAGTGCGTTGATGTAATAAAAATTATAATCCGTGTTAGATTTATATTACGTCTATATATAATTTACAATTACAATGTGTATTGATATAAAAAAAAAGAAGGTTTTATATATATGGCATGTATAAAATATTTTATATATAGGAAATCAATAAATAAAAGAAATGTAATTTTATATTGTGTTCTTTTTTTTTATATTCATATTATAATAAAAAAAAATCGAATATACGTTTTGTATATCTACAAATATTCATATTATAATAAAAAAAAATCGAATATACGTTTCGTATATATATATATATATCAATAAATCAAATCAAAAGAAAACACTTTTCTATTTTATGTAATAAAATTTGTACTCGCATCTTATGTTCATATATTGTGGTTATTATAACGAGCGTTTCAATGTCACCGCAAAACATTAAAATACCACGAAATTTCACTCAGAAAATTTATACAGAATTTCCTCAGAAAATTATACAGAATTTCCCGCAGAATATTATAGACAATTTCCACTTATGTTATAAAGAATTTCCTTAAGCAAATTATACAGAATTGATTTTATAAAACTATACAAAATTTCCTATTAGAAATTAATTTCCTTATATAAGAAATTTATGATCCTTACAAGTTTTGATGTAAAAATGCCTATAAATGAAAATTTTACCAAAAAGGTATAATATAATTTAAAATTAAACGGGTCACCGGGTAGACCTGATTTGTGTGTTCATAACACACGGTACATATAAAAATTATAATAAATTTTAGTAAATATAAATATTGAGCTCTATATATAGATATACATACTGCAAACATATATATGCAGAATCACTATCATATTTTATACCCTTATATTACAGGTAAATAGTATACATTTATACGCGATCGATATATTTTGTATTATTAAGAACAATCGATATATATATGTTCTTTGAATTATTTAGTTATTAATCGCAACATTTGTAGTATATATCGATATAATATGAAGAATAAGTGTATAGCTTTATTAAGCATTTCATACTACATAGAGTTTGAAATCATAGAGAAGCATTTATTGATTTGTTATTGATATATTTGAATAGAAAATTAATTGTACAGTTTTTTATGTTGGATACGTAGAATTTCCATAGTCTATATGGTGGTCCATTGCATTTGTATGACATTGTTGTATGATGACTACTCTAATATATATATATCAGTTCAATCATATATATTGTTTTCATAAAAGTATATATATATTTTACTTAACCGGAATGTATTGCATGATATGTTTGATCGCAAAACCCTATCTGTTAATCTGTTATAGACTGTTTCCATGCAACAATATTGAATTTAACAACAATGTTTAGTTGTGAGTTTTTAAAGTAAAATTGTAATTATATGCATGTAAAGGCATTTATTCATTATGGATTTTCATTCATTCATTAAATTTCCATTCACGTATATATAAACAATAAATAAATAAATTATATATACTGCAATACTTCATGAATATGTCGGTATATAATTTATATACTGTAACAGTTCCGTACACATGACATATGATTCTAATTAAAAATATCCTTTTTTACATTTCATGATATCCTTCTATCTGTATTGTATATACATTTTTTAGTATTACATGCGAATATGGGGTTGATTTACGTAAAAGAATTTATGAGAAAATAATTAAATAAAAAAATATTTCTCATACATTTTTTGATTTATTTACATTCGGAAAAGTTTAAATTTAAAGGATTAACTAAACATTTATATACGTACAGGTGTTAAAAAATCCCCAACCAAAAGATGAATGAAATCAATATGAACTGAATGGATGTGACAATATGGATTGTATCAAAAGTAAATCAATGAAATTATATATGACATGGTATTCAAAAAAATTAATATTAAAGAGATTGATATATGTTGCTTTCAAAATACCTTTCCTGTTTCCTGTCAACAAAAAAATGTTACTATCATAAATTAATCAAAAATATTTTGTCAAATATTCACTTTAAAAAAGGGTATTATTTTTTATTTTATATATTCAATATACAAGAAAAAACCGTATTCGTATAGATTATTCATAAAGGTAAAAATTGTTTATCAATATTTATACAGGTAAATATTGCTTAAAATCTCACAGGTGCTAAAAAATCTGTCCCAAAATCTGTGGTATAGATAATGTATATAGATAATAGGGGTTATAACATTCTATTCAAACTGTTCGAAGGGTGATGTGCACTTTTATAATATATAGATACCCAAATAATGAATTTTATTCAATTCGGAATGAGAAACTCTATATCATTTATTCAGCATTTCTAACAATTTATCTTGGTAATAATCTTCAATATCATTAGCCGAATCTCGGAATTAGAAATTAATAAATAGAGTTTAAAAACCACTTGTAATTCATCATATAAAATAAATCCGACTAAATGACTGCTGGGTATATCGCAATTAGAACACCGCGTATAGAAGACAAGTATTTAATATATATTAACGCATAAAAAGTCATACTTTTTTGTAATATCATATACATTAATATTTCATTTTATTTTTTAATATATTTATGCAATTTATTATGCAGAATTCAGATAATATATTCATAAATATATCATATTACAAGTGTATTATGGATCTACCCACAAAATAATGCATACCTAATATATATATAAATGATGATGTTTTTATATACGTATACACAGAATATATAAAATATTGGTATTAAAGGATCAAAGGAATAGCCAAAAATAAACATATATATATATTATTTATTTTGGTGACTTATATTTTGAATATTCAATAATCGAAAAATTCCTGGTTTCTGGGGAAAATAAAACTACATAAATAGAATATTGGGGGCCAGATCCACAGATCCACAGCAAAAACCTGTCATTCTTAAACAATAATTTTTAAATAATTTAGATGTGACAAGGAAATTTAAAATTAAAATTATTATCAACCTACGGAATCACCTTGTAAGTTAGTCAGACGTATATTCATATAAAATCCAATATAAAAAAAAATGCATAACACTAATATTTATTTATAAAGGTAATTTTATACGTAAATTAAAAAAAAATGCATACAAAAGAATTTACTTATACTTATTATATGAAAAGTTGACATCATTTGCATAAATATTTGGTTGGTTAATATATCATTTTTTTTTTATGTTTATTTTCACTTTATCAGCATTCATTTTAATTAATCTCACACTCACGCATATATATACAAAAAAAGCAAAGGTTAAGATTTAAATTAAATAAAATGATATATTTATTTTGTATCTATTGAAATATATAGAGTGAAAGAGGTTTTTGTTTTGTGTTCCAAATCTTGTGTCAAATAAATTAATTCGTGATCTTTTATTTTGTTTTTTTTTGTGAATAAAAACAGAAAACAAATTATGTTAAACATCATAAATTATTCAGAAACATTTTTTTTTCCATTCAGATTTATGATTATTAACTTATTATTTATTAGATGAATATATATATATGGTTTTGTGTTTTGAATTTTAATTGATTTGAAAATGTATGTACTTAATGGATTTGAACTTTATGAAATTAATAAATATGAAAATTCGATGAATTTTACGTTCTTAAGTTGGTCATATGAACTTTTTTTAATAATACATTTCAGGTATTATAATGTATAATATAATATGGATTAAGAATTACGCGGCGAAATGTAATCTTAATGCAAATGATGTTAACATAAATTTTGGTTTTTTTTTTGGGTGGCAATATCATTTTTAACCGCACTCTAATAAATGAATGAATGAACTATAAAATATTGATAATAAATTATTATATTTATATATACAAACCATCACCATATGGTTTTAAAAATATGTTTTTTTGTAGTTCGCATATATTCATATAAATATATAATTTATTTGTTTATTCTTTAACATAATATTTGGAATAATACTCTATTTTTATTATTTAATTTTCAATAATATTATAGATAAAAATTAACATTTTTATATATTTTGTAATATAATCTAATTTGTTTTTTTTTTTTTAAATATTTATACGTAAAGTATAAATAAATTGAAATAATCCATTAAAATTACTAAAAAAAACATATTGTGGGCGTTTTCCATATACCGCATATATTATTGTGAAATGTTTGAACACATAATACAAAATACAAAATAATAATCATAAAAAAAAAATACATATTTAAACAAAGTGATAAATCTAATATATTTTTATTTTTAATTTTTGAATTTGTTTTGTGAGTAATAACAAAACAATGTGCTTATTTATATGATGTAAAGAAAAAAACACAATATTAAAAACATAATTTAGATAAAAATCTCAGGGAAATTTAGGTATTTGTTTTTTATTCATCATTTTGTTCATTAAACTTTTTTTTTTAATTTATATTGTTATATAGATATACAACATTATTATTATAAAAAATAAATTGGTTGGTTTTAATTTAGCATAAAACGAAAAATTTTTATTACTAAAATAAAAGGTAGTTTAATTTTTTTTTAACTCTTTGGCGGTTCCAATACCAATATAGTGGTTTACCAGAATATTAGACATTTTGTCATAAACAACGTTCTGATACATATAAAAAACGGTTCAAAAATAATAACGTTTCAAAACCCAATTGCGGAGACTGTGACGTAAAAAAATGCATGATTTTATGATAGAATACAAATGTACTCAATGGGTTAATAATATGAAAAATAATAAGTAAATATAACTATCATCATTTTAACTGTTTATATATAAGACATAACTTGAATTAAAATATTTATAATCTTAATGATTTTGTTATAAAGTTTTACAAAAGAAAAGTTAAAGTTAATTCAGAATTTATTTAATTGTACACTTCACTTTAAACCAAACTACGTGTGTATGGTATAATTTCTCTCTATATATTTATACATTAAAATTTCTTATATATCTTTTTTAAATATAACTATCAGCAGAACATTAAAAACATTTATATAGAGACGATGAAGATGAATTCTGCATAAAAATTAAATAAAAAAAAATGCTATGTTATTAAATAAAAAAATAATTGTATAAGAATTTTACGAAAAACAGTTATAAAAAAAAACATTTGATATCTTGATAGAGATATATTTTATGTGATTAAAAAAATTAATTATATATCTTATATATATAAAAGAATGACTGACACAGGTATATAAGAAACGCAACATAACTTTTAGTTTATTTTAACATATAAGAATAAGAATATTAAAAAAATCACATTATTTTCTTTTTTTGAAAAATATTCTAGTTGAAATGTTTTGTTTAAAAATTAAACGTCTATATATTTTATAATAAAAATTGATGTGATAAATAATATTAAGGGTTTTCCGAATGGGTGCTATGAATTTGAATTTAATTTCACTTATTATCGTGAGTTTTGGAAAATTCATGCACACTTACGATATAACATTTGCATGGAAATACCTTTCTTTTGGTGGTCTAATCATAAAGATTGGTTACCGGGTTCGGAAATTACAATAATTTGAAAATTCGGAAAATTTTCAATAATTTAACATAAAAAAAAAAGATTTATTTTTATTTAAAAGTGGAAAATCTCGGAAAAGTTATATGAAATCGACTAAAGTGACACAAGAAGACCTTTAGTAATTTTTTATGATCTTTTTAAATGTGCAATAAAATGTATTGGTCCACTTGAAAACTGATTGAGTATTGACAATTTTTATGAATGAATTGCATTTATCAATATGATTTAATTTTAAATTCTATCTAATTTTATTTTATTCTTAAAGTGCATGGAAATACCTTTCTTTTGATGGTCTAATCATAAAGATTGGTTTCCCGGTTCGGAAATTACAATTATTTGAAAATTCGGAAAATTTTCAATAATTTAACATAAAAAAATATGATTTATAAATATTATTTATTATATTTTAATTGATTTATGCATATATTTTTTTTTATTAAATTATTTGTAGGGTGGAATAATTTTGTTGTTTTATTGATATACAAACAAAAAAAATATATATATTTTTATCATTCGTTTTTCTATTCAAATGTTTCATCACTTCTTCTAAAAGTATTTATATAAAATGAAATTTATAT
This sequence comes from Dilophus febrilis, assembly GCA_958336335.1. Lineage (NCBI taxonomy): Eukaryota > Metazoa > Arthropoda > Insecta > Diptera > Bibionidae > Dilophus > Dilophus febrilis. Next base: position 6,001,806 of record OY284472.1, on the reverse strand, counting down.
TATTTTGTGTGTGTTATATTCTATATAGAATATTATTTATATATGAAAAAATATTTATACATTTTAAATTCTTGTGATTTATTGCTTTTTCTATTTTTTTAATTTATTTACAGATGAAATATAAGTTCCATTGAACTGATAAAACGATTTAGCTCGATTATAATGGATATATATTTGTTGAGAATTGGATTATGAGAAATTATGTTTAAGATATGGGTAATTTCGTAAAATAAACTCATATTAAATATACTATTCCTATATAACACAATAAGCTAATTGCTATTAAGTATTGTAAGCATTTTAAAGAGTTCTTCGAAATTGTTTCTGTTTTTAAAAAAGAAATCGATAGGGAATTATATATTTATATTCATATATAAGAATGATTGTCATTAGGTAGGATTTCACAATAGAAAATTATCAAAAAGTTATCAGGAAAAATCGTCAGTATTTTCATATACGAATAGGATTTTTCATTTGGCAACCCAACAATACACAATTTATTATAATAGATTATCATATCTTCTTCTGCTATATGGCTTACGTTAAATTTGAGATAAAAAATAGAAATAAATCAATATAGATAGATAACAAAAAAAAAAAAACATTGTATATAATGAAACGAAATATCTTTATGTGAATTTATTATTATATGAAAAAAATATATTAAATTTTAGAAAGTCAGTAAACAAAAGAAAATTCTTCTATTTTTTTTTGCACTTTTTAACACTCATACTCTTCATGTGCAAATAAAATTAAAACCATTTTATTATTTGCAAATAAAAATATAAATGAAATTTCAAATCATATACAGATTTATAAATAAATTAAAAAAAAAAGTATGTTTTTTAACAATAGAATAACAAAAAAATTAAAAAAAATTGAAATAATTTTCAATTGTTATTATACTAATACGAGGAATAATGCAGTAGTTTTTTTTTTTTATATTTATTTGTTAATTTATTTAGAAAATTTAATTTCTTATATGTGTGTCTTGTATTTTTTGTATATATGCACAAATGAGGTTTATGATTTTTTCTATATATGTTTTTTTTTTAAATAAAATTAATATCATAAGATATATATAATTATAATAATAAAATATGTATTATATACGACGAATAATTGAATTCAATTGTTCACTTCAATGAATTTGATTGTTTTTTTTTTTTTTTTTTTGAATAATGAAATGTGGTGGTTTATGATATTTTTTTTGTTGATATATTGACGGCGCTATGGCAAAGTGAAATAAGACAAC